>JAJJWW010016023.1:0-170932 GCA_023531295.1 Papaver armeniacum | reverse complement strand
TTTGTCTAACTATTTATAATGGATTAGTTAAATAGTGGAACTCCTCTTTAGTTATACCCTATATGGAACTATAGGTCATATTTCATTCACTCATAAGAAAATGAGCAAGTGCCCTTAGAGACTCAAAGGTCCTAAGTTCCATACCCACCAAGACTACAAAACCGAAAAAATAAAAATCATTTTCTCCAACAATCCCCCATATGAATGAAATATCGATAAAATCAGAAAACGGAAAGTGAGAAATACCACTTAGGCAAGAGGTGTCCATGAGGTCTTGAACCTTTGCTTAGTGAGAAATTGCCGGACTACTTGATGGACGAGTGAACGCGATGTCTTGAGCTCGCCATCGTTTGGTGTAATCCGCGATAATAACCACATGTGATATCTCTCTAGAGTCTTTGTCAAGTTCGTGACGTTGTGTCCTTTTTGGCCCTGGACAAATCCGGTTTCTCGAGAATGCTCTAGAGAATCGGCTCTATTCTCATAGGAAGTGACCCACTTCCACATTCGAGATAGGTGAGTTCCATCAAGATTGTTTCTTGTTACACCCCACTTCAATCTTAAATTGAAACTATAGAACTCATTAAGACTTAGTTAGAAGTCATCCTTCACATGCGAGTCACACTATCACGTCTACACCATAAGGAAGGGGCGAGAGAATGAAATTCTCGATAATGTTTACCTTGACCCATACAAATTAGTTGTCTCATTCAAAACCTTGATCTTGGGATCTCTAGTCGGCAAGGTTGAGTATCCTTCATGGAAAGTTTATTTAATGAGCCTAAGCCCCATCCCCCTCGATGCAATTCTAACTATCTCCTTGAACAAACCTTTCGTCAAAGGTTACGCGATATTCTCCTTGGACTCTATCCAATCAATGGAAATAACGCCGATTGAGATTAGTTAGTTTTTAGCTTTAGCTATTACATCTAGGCTAACACAGTGTATAGATATAGCTGGCACAGGCCTATCCCAGAGAGGAATATCTTTTAAAAAGTATCTTAGGCGCTCGGACGCCTCTCATGCTTTATCTAACGCAATACTCTCATAATTCATTATGAATTGAGAAATATGTCCGTTTGGAAATCTTCCAAAACAAACCCTCATACTAGAGTGAAAATACATCCACTCGTAGAATTAGACTCCTCCGAGTCGACTATCCGGCTTGCATCACAAAATCCATTAAGAACAACAAGATACCTTTCATAAATCAAACAAAAGGTAATAAAGAATTTTAGGTACCATAATACTCTACTAAGTGCATCATAATGCTCTTGCTCTGGACTAAAAGTATATCTACTTAACTTACTCACAATATAGGAAATGTCTGGACTCTTACGGTTCATTAAATCCATCACACATCCTATGACTTTTGAGTATTCAAGTTAAGATACTCCGTTACCCTTATTTTTTCTCGAGTCTACAAGAAGAATCGTATGGAGTACAAGCACAAATTCAACATAATGATAATGACTATAAAAGTTTGATTATCTTCTAATCCACATCCCTAAGATTACATCAAAAGGGCCTGAGTCTTTCAAGTCAACTTTCTCATTCAGCGCATGCTTTTATTGGAATTAATCACATCTATGTTTGTATCAAGTATAAGCATATCACCAACATACAAGCATACAATCATACATGCATCCTTAACAAGTCACTTGTAAATACACTTGTCAGATTCATTAACTTAAATCCACTACTCTTTATCACATGATTAAATTTTTCATGTCCTTGTTTATGAGCTTATTTAAAACAATACAAAATTTTATTCAGGTTACACTTTGTATTCACAAACTTTCACCACAAAGTCCTCAGGTTGGTCTTAGTATATTTCTTTATCTAATTCACGGTTTTTGAAAATCTGTCGTAACATCCACTGATGTATCTATAAGTTGTTTAAGGCGACAAAAGCAATTAGCATCTCAACGGAAGTAATTCTTGTCACAAGTGAATAAGAATTAAAAAAAATCTACACCTTCTTTTAGTTTATAGCCTTTAGCTACCAACCTAGCCTTATAATTTCCACAGTTTCATCTACCTTACGTTTCCTCCTAAAGACTCATTTACACTCTATGGTCTTATTCCCTGGAGGTAAACTTGAAAGCTCTCAAGTCTGGTTACGACGGTTTGAGTCCATTTCACTTTAAATGAAGCTGCTTACGGGAATGGGGTTTTAATTAGTAAATGTTATGGCTTCTTCGAGTCTAGAGCTACGGACTAACCTAGGCGTACTATGAAGTCGGATATAAGAAGTCAGTTCTAATCCTTTTACCTTACTCTAGGATCAACTCTCTATCTTTCTTTGAGGGCAAGTTTTGACTAGTTGAAAAGACATCTAGGGGATCAATTAACACATCTTAAGAAAAGCGGGTTTCATAAAAAACATGTTCAAACTCATCATCCCTAGACTTCATAAAGTATTCATACCCAATGTCGAGAATAGCGTAACTCACAACCAAAAATCTATATGCGAAGGGTACTTAGAACACCCCCTTTTTACGTATACATAAGAAGGTTGTCTATCTTTCCCACATAATCATATGGAGTTTAACCGATCCTTTAAAGGTTACTCTATTCGGGATATACGCTTTTGTAGGAACGACCTCCCCCCTTCAAGTTATTGTTAATCCACGAACTAGTACACATGGCATATATCATCTCATAACGGTTATTTCCTTTATATTCAACTATACCAATAGACTATGGTGAATAAGAAAGTGTGACCTTATAAATAATGCCAAAAATTCTCTTTAAGAATTTCATACTTCTTGCTCATCACGTCCAGACTAACCTTTTTAATGGTAACACTCGATTGGTTTTAAACTGACTTTATACAACTTATGGATTCTAAGGCATCATCCTTACCTAAGCAAGTATATACTTAACTTAATACCAGTATGGTCATCTACATAAGTTACAAACCAATTTTTACCACCTTACAAAGGATTAAAAAACAAGTCAATAGTCTTAGAATTTATTAATTTTCTTCAGAATTTAAAGCAAATTTGGATACTTCACAAGTTTCACTTTTGTGTTCAAAACCAAACTAAATTTGGGTTGTCAACAAGGCTTAGCCGCTTAATGCATTGACTTATAAACTAACGGTTCTAAGTCTACCATGCAAACATACAAAACACACAAAAGCATAAGAACTAACTATGTTCACTTTATCGATTTTACTACCGGTAAGATTATATAGACCCTAAGTCTTATAACCCTTGCCTAAAATCGGTGCTTATGGTTTTAACAATTTCACAGATTTAATTAATATCTTAAATCTTAAAATGACAAGAAACAAGATTTTATATATGTCCAATATGGAAACTCCATTCAATGTGAGACTCTTTACGGATATGAGCTTCGAGAATTAGACCTTTTCCCTTTATGAAACCTTTGTTGCGGATGAGTTACTCATATAGAGTCGACATCCCTTATCCTCGATAGGAGATGAACATGTCTTTGTTTCAACAAACATGCTTAGTGGCTGAGAGTCCACCCTTTCTCGCATTGGTTATTAAAATAACTTAAAACATCATGCCCTTTGAACTCTTTCTAGTTTTGTTTCAACTAAATTAGCATTAACTTTCTACTTATTAAGGTTTTATGTTGTCTAAAAATTATTGTCGTGTGGCCATGAATTTTACAAACATAACAATCACCCTTAATTAAAGCAATCTCTAGGATTCGGTTCTTACTAAACATACCTTTCTTATGAAGACTACGCTTAGAGTTGCGTTTATTTTCTTGACTTTGTCATCTTTGGAATACTTGTGTTCATCCACATGCACTGGTAGCCATGTCCCTTTTTCAATTTCATGTCACTATCTTCGTTTATACTCGACCCACGAACACGATAATTTCCCAATCACCTAATACACCACATCTCACAAAACTTAGTTCCGAATCGGAAAATAAAATATGAGTTTTGAAGATAACATCTAGATATACAAACTTCTGTTCGAATCATCATTTCAAAAACTCATGGTTACCCCTTTTAAAACTAATTTAGTCAACAATAAAATTTACTTTTAACAAGTCGAATTTTCAGAAACACTTATCTGTATTGTAAAATATCAAAAATACTTTTACAACTCCAAAATTCTGAAAATTTGTGTGGGTAACTATCAAGATGTCTACTGCATTTGGTCTAAAGGGTTCATCGAAATTCCTTCTAGGTTAAGAGAAAAAATTTAAACTCTACAGCTGACCAAAAATTCATTTTTTGTTTTTCACACTACAATTAACATCCATGAATAATACAAACTTTAGTCCCTTAAGATGTTGGGTGCAAAAGTCAAAAACAAGGAACAATAAAATAAACAAAAGTTATTGATACTTAGCTCCTTTGTAATGTAAGTGATCGATTTCCGTAACGACCGAGCTCCCCAAAAATTTTGGAGGCCTATAAACATCATTCTTACCCATTGTTGCGTAAAAGAGCTATCGTGTTAAGATTTTTTTTCACTTCTGCTAAATTTTTGACGAAAAGGGTGATTTTAGGCCTTAAGAGATTTTCTGACTTATAGGAGTCGCTGCGTGGCGTTTCCGACCTCGGAGCGAGTTTCTTTCCACTAGCTTCAAGAACTGACGTGTGTTTAAGGTTTTTGCAGAGTATTCCAAAAGAATATTGCACAGTAAAAGGTCAAATATTCGTCGTTCTTAACAAGTTTCGGACTTATAGAGTCCGCTCCCGCGATTTACGATCTCGGAGCCGGTTTCTTTCCGAACTTAACGAAACCGTGTGTGTTTAAGGTTTTTTGGAGAGTATTCCAAGGGAATCTTACATGTAAAAGGTCGGCGGATATTCGTCATTCTTACCAAGTTTCGAACTTATAGAGGTCCTCTCACAGCCAGGGTTACCCGACCTCGGAGCCCGGTTTGCTTTCGAACTTGAGCGAAGTGTGTGTGTTTAAGGTTTTTGGAGAATATTCCAAGGAATCTTACATTGTAAAAGGTCGGATATTCATCGTTCTTACCAAGTTTTGGACTTATGAGTCGCTCTGACGGAGTTTCGACCTCGGGCCGGTGCACTCTCGAAACAGCGAAAATGTGTGTGTTTAAGGTTTTTGGAGAGTATTCCAAGGGGAATCTTGCAAGGTCGGACATTCATCGTTCTTACCAAGTTTCGGACTTATAGAGATCGCTCTGGCCGGGTTTCGTACTCCGAGCCCGGAGTTTCTTTCCGAACTTGACTAAACCGTGCGTGTGTTTAGGTTTTTTTTGAGAGTATTCCATGGAATCTTACCTCAGAAAGGTCGGATATTCATCGTTCTTACCAAGTTTCGGACTTATAGAGTCCACTCCCGGCGAGGTTTCGATCTCGGGCCGGTTTCTTTCCGAACTTGACGAAACGTGTGTGTTTAAGGTTTTGGAGAGTATTCCAAGGGAATCTTACCTAAAGGTCGGATATTCATCGTTCTTACCAAGTTTCGGACTTGTAGGAGTCGCTCCTGCGGGATTTGACCTCGGAGCCGCTTTCCGAACTTGACGCCAACGTGTGTTTAAGGTTTTTGAGAATATTCCAAGGGAATCTACCTATAAAGGTCGATATTCATCGTTCTTACCAAGTTTCTGGACACATAGGAGTCCGCTCCCGAGCCGAGGTTTCGACTCGTGAGCCATTTTTTTTCCGAACTCGCGAAATTGTGTGTTTAAAGGTTTTTTGAGAATATTCCAAGGGAATCTTACTCGTGGAAAGGTCGTATATTCATCGTTCTTACCAAGATTTCGAACTTATGATTCCGCTCGACGCTTCGACCTCGGAGCAGGTTTCTTTCAGAACTTGACGAAACCGTGTGTGTTTAAGGTGTTTGGAGAGTATTCTGGGGAATCTCCTACATGTAAAATGTCGAGATGTTCATCGTTCTTACCAAGTTTCGGACTTATAGAGTCCGCTCCTGGGCTGTTTCGTACCGGTGCTAGTTTCTTTCCGAACTTGCGAAATTGTGTGTGTTTAAGGTTTTGGAGAATATTCCAAGGAATCATGTAGGACATCCTACTCTATTTCCTATTATAGTTGTTCTTAGAACTTCCTATCATATTTCTTTATTTAGGATTTCCTTTCCTAGTTCTAGTGTGTTTCCTAGTTTGGTTTGATTTCCTTTTCTAGTCCTAATTATATTTAGAATCCTTGAAGCCTATATAAGAAGGCCAGGCATAGTAGAGATATAGAATTCTACAACCAATATTATTATTTGATTAATATCAAACTTATCTTTTATTTTTATTATCTTTATTTTTATCATCATTTTTGTGGGAATCTATTGATCTCACACTAATTTCTACCTTTAATCGATCTTTGATCCAAAATCATACGCTCCGCTACGTCAAGTGGCATCGGTGAGCCACGGTTGAGATTCTCTTATTGTTGAGTTTCTTGGCTTTGTTTCTATCCACGGTTAAAGAGCTCTATTGAGTGCCTTAATTTTCAAGTTCTTAGGTATGGAAAAGAAATTTCGTACTACTTTCATAGTAGATGGAATGATCATTGACTTTATTCTTGATCCATCAAGTCCAGAAAAACTATATCTATTGGAGCAGCAAATTATTTCAAGGAAAGGAATTACGGCTTTTAATGGGGATTTATTCAAATGTTTTATTGAATTTAGCTTCAACGAAGGTAAGTACAACGGTTTGCTTGTTGTGAATTATCTTTTAGGAACGATTTTCATGTGATATTAGGCGAGCCTTGGCGAGTTTAGGTGCTGTTTATAATGAAAGTATGCATAGTTTTGATTTTCGCCAAGATAATACTTTTGCATCGTTTAATGGGATTACGTAAGCAAACTCCATTACAACATAAGATTGAGCAATTTTGGAAAGAATTCAATGAGATAATTGGATCGGTTGTAAAGAAGTTTAGAAGATTTTACAACAACGTTAACTTCACAAGTACCTACCTTAGAAGAAGAAGAAAATAAGGGTGATGAAGAGATTTCTAGTGTTGTTGATATTAATCATCCGATCCATCAAGAGAATCCTATTGTTGATGAAATCAAGCACCCACAATCACTTGATTTTCTATTCATTCGATTTTATTCCTCGGAATGTGCATAATCAAGAGAAATTAAAATTCCTTTAAGAATGCACTTCCACCATGTCTTGAGATTGTCGTGTTTCTCGTACTAATATAGATTTTGTTATGCCAAAGTTAAACTCTCAAAACATCACTTTTTATGTTAAGTTTCGGACTTTCCTATTTTATGGCATAAACAATTGAAGATAGAAAAGTAATCGAAGTACATTGTTTGCTGGGATGGGAGCTTGCAATACCTACCAAATTCAAGGGTGTATTCTTCAGAAGGTTGGAGCATAATCCTTCTTATGCAAACTACTTCGATGTGTTTACTATCTCCGTGAGTCGGAATTCGGTATTTGTTGGTTCCACAAGTAAGTTTATATCGGTGAAACCGTTCTTAGGCGGCTACTTGCGCTCAAACATGATCTAATATTAGGTTCTTGTTTGAACTCTTCACACCGGACGATAGTTACGAAGCTTTATTTAGGACGTATGAGATTACAAAGGTATGTCAAGAAGTTTATCCAAGTCTTCAAGGTGTTCTCTCGCAATATTTTGATATCCCACGAAAACCTCCCGTGGCTTGTGTTTCTCGCTGTAAAACCTTAAGGAAAGAACTTGAGAATGATAACAACTTTGATCAAGAGGAAGAATGCTAAGAAAGGATTTCAAATAGCGGATGATAAAAAAATTTGATGATCGTGCCCTACTAACAAGGCATTTCGTTGTTCTGGAGAAGTATATCCCTTATTCATGCTTATCGAAACGTTTAACTATCTTCCTGAGTAAGAATTCAATATTTGCCGGTTCCATTAACAAGACTATTCAAGTAAAACCCCTCGCATCTGGGTACTTGCAATTGTTTACGGATTTGAACTCAGGTTCTCGTTTGAACTCCTTAAACTGGGTTGGTAACTACAAAGAAGCTTCATCCGAAGTATGTGAAATTGAAGAAGCTTCTCCAAGTCGTTATTGTGCTCCCACCCAAGAGTGTGGGATTCCACGAAAACCCCCTTGGGTTATGGATGTGCGTTTGCTATGTGGATCTCTAGGGAGAAGAACAACAAAAAGAGATACTACTGCTCTGTCCACTC
The DNA here is from genome assembly GCA_023531295.1 of Papaver armeniacum. Classification (NCBI taxonomy): domain Eukaryota; kingdom Viridiplantae; phylum Streptophyta; class Magnoliopsida; order Ranunculales; family Papaveraceae; genus Papaver; species Papaver armeniacum. The sequence continues at coordinate 162,817 of JAJJWW010016023.1, read as the reverse complement.
CATGCTCAGCAACAATAATCATAGCAAAAGTGTTATCTCAAAAGGAAGAAGGTTTCCACATGATATCGGTGTCAAATACACATCTCGACAATGTTAATCTCTAGAAGGAAAGATTGAGAACGATCTGGCGACACTTACTTTATAAATCTTGGAAAAACAATGGAGAAGTTTATGATGGCATCTAGGGTAATCGCTTACAGAGATAACCCACGAGACTATGTGCGGGGAATATTATGACATTTCACATTATACCAAAGTGATCATCCGCTATGAGGAAGATATGCCCGGATATGTTCAATAATCAAATGCAAAAATCCTTCACGCGAGCCACGTGTTACGATTCAAGGATTGACTACCTACCAATCAAGGTAGCTACTCTTAAGAGCCATCGATAAGTGAAATTGAAACAGTTCAACTTCCCCGGAGATTACCATTCTCAACGCATTCCTTGATGACATACTATCTACCTATCAGTTATTCTTTAGCAACCTAAAACTGTACATACTCGAGTGCATCTCGCAGGTTGGAGTTACTACTGGAAATGATGTTACGAATTGCAATTGACATTGAAATTAACGTATATTCTGTCTAAGTCCTATTCTTGGGGTTCTTTGTGTCTTGTTTCTTATGAATGCTGATTTGAAGACTGAAGATTTAGCTGCACGTTGTTTGCCCACCCGAGGTGGAACAATTACTACTTGGGTTGAATTATGATGCCTTGTTTTGCATCAAGAAGAGTTTCAAGATTTTAGTTCCGATGTCGACAATAAGTGAAAGGTTTATGGGGTTAGATTAAAAGTGAAGCTAAGTTGGCATTCGCATATACTTATGGAATCCCGAAAACCAGAAGGGACAACGAATATTTATGAATCTTTCTATGATTTTTTATCTCGTCCATATCTAGCAAACTATGGGATGGAAATCCATCATAGCATGCTAGAAGTGAAGGCTAGGTTTGCAAACATTACAATTATGCATGCGCAAAAGGCTACCAACTACCGTCAGACGAGAGCTGTTGAGATTATGCAGTATGTGGCTACACATAGTAAGAGAAAACCTAAACCTACTCAAGAGCAGAATGGTGCGGTCACCAAGAAATATTCTACACTTACACAAAATCTTCAATCAGTTCCTACCCTAGAGGACAAGCTCAAGAAACAACACTTGGAAACAAATAGTAAAAATAAAGACGGAAATGTTCCAGCACAAATGGCGTCTCCAATTGTGAAACTTCCAGATCCCACTTTAGGAGAGGGTATTCTAGAAAAGCTGAAGAAATCACTCTTGTGTACTAATAGTTCAGCATCTCGAATGACAAATTTTGCAAGGTTCACTAAAGAAGTCATCGGCCCGTTTAAAGAGAATGAAGTTTCAGGGTTGATTACAACAATGAAAATTGTTCAACAAGTGAATTTAAATTTCATGCAAGGAACTATTGTTGATCCAAAATATGCTAGTGCATGTCTACAAAAGATTCTACTAGCCGGTGATGCGATGAATCTAGTAAATGATGATCTTCGTCATCGTTTCCTACCATATGATCCTGGAAAAGATGTTGTTTGTCTTTTACTGCCGACTCAAGATATCAGATTGATGACGATCTTTGGCGTCGTTTCCGACCATACGACCCCCGGCAAGAGTGTTTATCTCCCTACGGTGAACTCGTGGTCGAGTTCTTTTCTATAAGGGGGCCTGATGTAGGACATCCTGCTCTATTTCCCATTATAGTTGTTCTTAGAACTTCCTATCATATTTCTTTATTTAGGATTTCCTTCCCTAGTTCTAGTGTGTTTCCTAGTTTGGTTTGATTTCCTTTTCTAGTCCTAATTATATTTAGAATCCTTGAAGCCTATATAAGAAGGCCTAGTCATAGTAGAGATATATAATTCTACAACCAATATTATTATTTGATTAATATCAAACTTATCTTTTATTTTTATTATCTTTATTTTTATCATCATTTTTGTGAATCTATTGATCTCACACTAATTTCTACCTTTAATAGTTCTTTGATCCAAAATCATACGCTTCCGCTACGTCAGAATCTTACCTGTAAAGGTCGGATATTCATCGTTCTTACCAAGTTTCGGACTTATAAGAGTCCGCTCCGGCCGAGTTTCAACCTCGGATCAGTTTCTTTCCGAACTTGACGAAACTTGTGTGTATATATTACTTGGTTTTTTGGTTATTATTTATAATCCAACGATCTAGAATTCAACAAAAACAAAAACAAGGATCACTACTCAATCTAATGGTTACATTTCTCAATCCGTAACCTATTCTCCTAACCAATCAGATTGCACAAAATCTCATCTAACTGCTCTAAAACCCAAATCTAACCTATCATGCGGATTGAGGATTTTACACTTAGCATCCCGCCCATAATTTGCGGCGTATCGCTTGTTGAATTTTCGGTCAAAGTAACATTGAGGACCACACAAAACTCTCCTCGGTTCCTTCTCCATTCATCTCTTTCACATTTTTTTCTCTTTCTTCAACGAGAGAAAAACTCTATGCAAAAAAACTCATTCAAAAATGAGATGAACTCATATCCTCTCATTTTGATCTCAGAATATCAAAATAGCCCCATATCCTATCATCTCAGAAGCACTCATATCCTCTCATCTCAGAAACTCTCCTAAAATCCACAGAAAAACTCTCAAACCTCAGATCTATCTGCAACCCTCGTCAGGAAATCTCTCTATAGTGGTAGAAATTAATCTCTAAAACCCTCTTTTTTTTTTTTTGTGCGCTTTGGTTGATTATAGTTTTTGTTCTAGGATTTATAATATTAACATGCAATTTTACGGGGTTAGAAAGTTTTTTTTTTTTAATAACATGCAATTATTTGTTTGTTGTTCTAGGATTTACTGATTTTGTTTTGAATTTTGTTTTTATTTTTTTTAGGGTTCTTTTTAAATTTACTGATTTTAGGTTCTTTCTTTTTTTTGTTTGATCTATGCATAATATGTGAAAATAAATGGTTAGATGTTTAGATTTGTATTCTTTAAATGGGTTGATCTATGCATGATAACTGATATTAGTTTTTTTTTTTTTTTTTTGATTGTTATGTGCATGATATTGATTTTAGGGTTTTTTAGATGTGTTCTTTAAAGAGTTAGATTTTTTTTTTCCTGAAAGTAATTGGGTTTTTTTTTGTTAGGGTGCAGATGATGAAGCTCAATTTATAGCTGAATTACATATGTGATTTTTTTTTAATTACTAGTCATGTTTATTTTGTAAATAGCCATCAAGTGAATCTCTAATTGTGAATGGTGCTTGGAATACGGAACCCCCGGTTCATTCTCAAATGAGAATGTGCGGGGCTTTCCGTATTCCAACCACCAGTTGTGAGCTGCTTGGTGGATATTTTGTTGTTATGTTGTTCTTTATTGCTACAAATTGCTAGTGTATTGCATAGAAGAACATGATGCTTTGTTTGTTTTTAATTAGGTTTGTAAAGAAGAACATGATGCTTGGTTGATGTTGCTTTTGTTTAACATAATGCTTGTTTTTAACATGATGCTTGTTTTTGATAGCCATCAAGTGAATCTCTAATAGGTGCTAGTTGGAATACGGAACCCGGGTTCATTCTCAATCGAGAATTTGCGGGGGCTTAAAGTATTCCAACCAACACTTGTGAGTTTCTTGGTGGTTATTTTGTTGTTATGTTGTTCTTTATTGCTACCAAATTGCTAGTGTAACACCCCGAGTTTCGGATCAAGGTCAAACCCATATGGAGATCCAAACTCGAAGCGTGCAATTCGGGAAGAGACTTACTTTTATACATTAATTGAAACTTTTTATACATTAATTGAAGCATATGAAATACATTAAACATCGTTCAAACATTTTCAACTAAACATTTTTTATATTCAATTTACGCTTCAAACAATACAAGAAAACAATGCAATCATTAAGATACTTATTTCTAGCTTCCACTTCCACTTCCAACTTCCATAAATCTGCAAGGAATGTCAATTGGGGTGAGATGACAGCTCAATAGAATGGACCCTTTCTCAATTATAAGAAAACATGTCAACCAATCAAATACAATACGCACAACATGAGTATATGGTGTAACTTCAAGTATTTAATTATGTATATATTCATCAACTAACTCACATTCTATCAAATCCTCTTAAATGCACGAGTATCCTCTGTTCATGCCCCGCCTATCCGTATATCCTCGGCACGAGACCGCGAACCTCACTTGCACGAGTATCCTTGGGTCGTGCCCCACCTATCCGTGTATCCTACTCGATGCAGACCGCCATTCAAACAACTATATCCATTCATTTATAAATTCACACTACCGTTCCACGAGTATCCTTGGGTCGTGCCCCACCTATCCGTATATCCTCGGTACGGGCACCACCATCCAAACAAGCATATCCATTCATTTATAAATTCACACTACCGTTGCACGAGTATCCTTGGGTCGTGCCCCACCTATCTGTATATCCTCGGTACGGGCACCGCCATCCAAACGTATCAAATCATTTATAAAATTATTTTATCATACCAAATACATTTTGATATTCCAAACCATTTCATCAACAATTCATAACTTCACAATCCAACTAACGATGTAATTCTTTTAACCATTTAAGCAAACACACAAACTACATAATTTTATTTTACAGGTTTCGTAATAATAACTTGGTCCGATCGTCTTCAATTTATAGGTTAACATTCCTGGCATATTTATCTATCATATATCCAAATTTCATATAGAAATAACGGTTTAAACAAAAGATATGATTTTTACAAGGTCAATATAACAACTGGGCAGATAAAATGTTATTACCAATATAAACTGAAATTGAGAAAATCCAAAGCCAAATGAAAGCTATCATACATATCTACAACTTTTGTTTAGATCACAAATCATTCTAACATCATTAAGGTTACAAAAATCAACCAAAAACATGTTAAAACGAAACTGTCCAGAAAATTCAGAATATCACCCAAACTAAAACAAACATTCAACGGTGAATGTACGGTGGATTGTCTTCAAAGTTTAACCACGGATTCCTACACATGTTACCTATCGATATGAAGTGTCTGATCATCAATCGGATACATATAATTACACGGATAAATTTCAGAAACCTAATTATATAAAATTAACGAAATCAAAATCAAGTATAACAAAAGCATAAAGAGAAAGGGGATCTAGCATTCTACCTTTTTAGCCACAAACTCCTATTTTTTCTCCATAGCTTTCTTTTCTAAAACAAACCCCAAGCTCCCTCTCCTTCTCCTTTCTCTACTAGTTTTTGATTCTCAAACTCATTCTCATCTTTATAACTCTTCCTTTCTTTCTCTCCATATTTCCTTTTATAAACTATACAACTAATGTCAATAATAATACTACTCCTTCTACTAAATGCAATATATCATATTTATTATTATTTTATTATTATTTTATTTGTCTTTTCATTTTCTATTAATCATAATACTTATTCTATTATTTATTTAAATTTTCCATAATAATAATTTATTTCTCTAAATTAAAATAGGTTAGTCATTTCTACCCAAAGGTCACTTAATATTTACTATGTGAATAAATTACAATATGAACAACAAGGTTAGCTAAGTAGGGTAAAATCCGACCCGAAACCGTAACTAAAATACCGGGTATTACAGCTAGTGTATTGCATAGAAGAACATGATGCTTGGTTAATTTGTTCTTTAATTTGGTTAATGATTGATGAGACCTAGTGCGCTCTCTATCACATGGGCGAGACAATTGCTTCTTAAGCGATCGACTTACCCATAGGATAGTGAGTGCACTATCTCATTGATTCCATTTTTGTTGTTTGCGTAATGTTATACTGATTCCATTTTTGATTTCTGTTTTTGTAGCTCATTGATGAAAACGAATCTTACAACAATGGGAAAGAATAAGGTAAAGACTGATTTCATTATGATTCAGTTGCTCTTGTTCATGTAAATGATTCGCTTTAAGTTGTTAATAGATACTAATTAAGCTTTTGTATTTAATGATGCAGAAGTCAACAAAGAAGAATAATGTCAAGCAGTTTCCAATCAAGGTAAACTCTTTTCATCTCAATTTCATTATATTAACATAACAAATTTCTTTACCTTCTCATTTTAACTAAGTTATATATGGTTTTTCCAGATGAAGAGTCAACAGTCCCAACCTGATAATGCATCTCCATCTAAAAGTGCTTCACTTGCTTCGAAGTGCCGAATAGCGAGAAAGAACAAATCCGCAGAACCAACTGATCCTACATCTCCAAATGATGTAAATACTTTAAGAGGTGATCATCACCAAGGTTCAAAGAGGCTTCAGAACCAACTAATCCTAAAAGTACTACACACACTCCGTCAAGTCCACAACCTGAAACTGACCAATCAACTCCATACACTCGAAAGAAAGTAGTTTCTAAGACGAAGAATGTGATGACACCTACAAAGTCTAAAGAAGATGATGCAAATTCCAAATGCAAGACAGTAAAGCGGAAATTGGACACAAGCACTGGCCCATGTCCAACTATTCAACTCAGGAATCCAAATGACACTTTTTCTGATTTTGAAGAGGAAGAAGATGATGACATTTTACAGCACAACAAAGACGTGCAAGAGGAAGAGTCTGGTGTTGATTCTGATGAAGGAAAAGATAATGATGATGGTGATGAGACTGGTGTGGGAAAGGAATTGGAGAATGATGATAATGGTAGTGATGATAAGCCTAAGATAAGGTTGTGGGACCAAAAAGAGAAGAATGTTTGTTCCACGTGGACCAACGCAATGCATGCAATGAGGTTAGATAACACATATCCAAAAGCCAAAGTTCCCTTCAACTTTAAAGAACATCCAATTGGTGATCCATCCGTGCAGCTGGCAAGTTGTCTAGGGGTGTTAGTTCGGCGAAACATTTCGTTAACATTCAAGGATTGGAGAGTTGTTCCTCCACAGGCCAAGGCCAACATATAGAAGATATTTGAGGTAATTAAAATGATTAATTGTTAACTCTTCAACTCTTTTCATTAGTCGACAACTCTTTAACTCATAGCAGATTCTAACTAAAATGATCTACATTTATTTGCAACAACGGTTCATTGTGCTTGAACATTACCAAGACTACTATTTTGCCAAAATGGGAGCATATCTTAAAGAATCTCGATCTAGGAAAGCCGGTTTGGTACTAGAGGCTTTGGATCAGCTACAAGGGGAAGAAAAAGAGAGAAGGCTTGCAAAGCTAATGCCCACGAGCATGTCTGTCAATGAGTGATAGACGTTTGTAAAACGTGTAGGCTCGCCTGAATTCGAGTAAGTGTTTCTAATATAATGGATGATTATATTTTAAGCTTGAAAATTTGAAATGTGTCTATTGACTGCTCAATTTCCCTTTGTAGGTCAAAAGGCTCAAAATGTAAGAAATTCGTTCAAAGCATAACACCCCTCACACGATTGGCCAATAAGGTTATGCCCGACTGGAGGTTAAGATGGTATGTTCTACCCTCGATTGAGGATTTTGTGTGTTCCATGGCCTGCTCTTTTGTGCTCTAATTTTGACTTATTAGTGTTGCATACTGATGCATGTCCAAACAATAATTAAGACTACAATTTACTTGACTTCATTTGTGGAAGTCAAGTTAACTAACTGGGGTTCACATTTTCTTTGCGACAAAAGATCTAAACACAATCGAACAGTTGATGAGCCGATTTATGGGTAACGAGGTCACAAACAGCGTGAAGGAAAGGAACCAAATCCTGGTGTTCTAAGTGCTTTTGTGAGAAATCTTCTCTTCTTCCTTCTTTGAATTTATGTGTGCTTTAATAATGCAACAATTAATATCTTATATGTTTCACACTTGTACAGAAAAAAATTGAAGAAGCTCAAGCACAGCATGGTTCTCATAGTGGATCTTCCTTGTAAGACTTAAAGGCATGGGGTTTGGAGCGACACGTAAAAAGATTGCAGCCAATACCCACTATAAGTTGATCATTCAAGAGTGTCGGGAAAGCTGTAGAGCAATGAATGATCGTCTTGTGATGTTAGAGGTGAGAATTTATTTTGTTCATGGTTTGGTTTTTGGTTTTATTTTTATAGTTGATGAATTCAAACATGATTGTGCCACTCATACTGTCTATTTGTTTTTTTCTACAGGAAAAGAGCTCAAAGTGTGTCTGCGCTGAAGTCCACTCTCATACTGACAGTCCAGTTGCAAGCAACAACGTGGCTAGTGCTAGCAGAGTTGTTCCCTGCAATGGAAAAGCCTCAACTCCCACTACTAGTCGTGTTAGCAGATCAAGTGAGGTGAAAGTGCCAGAAAGATTTACACCTTGCCGGTTACTAAGTTGGTACAAGGAAGGAGAGGTGGTGGCTGATGCTCAAATTAGTGAAACGGATCCGACGAAGGAGATACATGGGAGGCCAATAGGTTTTGGAGCCTACACTGTGTGTGTGATGATTTCTCATGTTGAAGGTGCTCATGTCTACAAGCCAACTTCAGAGTTCAAGTTTGTTGCCGATCTTTGTTGGAAGTATTATCTCATGGCCCAAGGATCGAATAGTGTTCTCATAGACATGTTATATATCTTATCTTTAACTTTTTGGTGTGTGTTCAGGAAACTTTAAACTTTTGGTAACAAACATTTATATCTCTGCCATTTTTTGAATGTGTGTGTTTAACACTAGCAGGTGAACTTGAATGAATGTAATGTGTTACACTGGAAGGTTTAATATGAATGTGAATTACTTTCGGCAATTCGGTTTCAGCTGTGATTTTTTTTTTTTCAAAATAGTTTTAAGTACACAACTCCAAACAAAGGTTGTAGGTCAACATTCAACTACTCAAAACCTTTGTTGTATTAGAGATTATGACTACACAAGGCACAAGTTGTGAAACAATGTATAACAATATAAGTAAGGGTTGTGCAAATTGTTTCAACCAGTCTAACAAGAGTAGTAATAGTAATATTCACACCATTCATATATAGATGTTGTGTTATGGACTTGTACTATACATATTAAAAGTTGTACTAAATTTTTCAACCATTATAACAAGAGTAGTTAATAGTTTATTCACAACATTCATAGAAATTGTGTTATGGACTTGTACAATACATAATAAAGGTTGCACAAAAATTTTCAACCATTATAACAAGAGTAGTAATAGTAATATTCACACCAGTCAAAGAAGTTGTGTGACAGACTTTTACTACACTTATCAAATATTGTGAAAGCATGTACGTATAACAATATAAATAGGAGTTGTGAAAGAAACTCTAGAAAATTATGTTAGACTTTGACAACCTAACTGGTGTGTTGTGATAAGGTTTTCTACTATACATATTGATTGTTGTGGAAGGATGTCATACAACTTCTGTAGGTATACTGAAAGAAGGATTCACAACTTTTATAAGAGGATATGTTAGGCTTCCAAAGTAAAATCGAGAGAGAATCACAACTGAACCACAAGGTAGTCCAAACTTGAACCATAACTACGTTTACGACTCTTAGCTCGAAGTTGCAGTAAATCAGGGACCTTCTGCAACCCCCTTCCGCAACCCATCAAAAAGTGTCGTCGTAGATCTATTACGACACTTGTGGGGGGTTGTCGAAGTATGTTTTTCTCGTAGTGTTAGAATCATTGAATGCTGATAGACATATTTTTGTGTCTGATTTGATCTCAATTCTACATATTGCATTTTTGTGTTTATTATGGTATTTTATGTGTGTGTAAGTGTTTTTGGAGAAGTAAACACTTGTGGAAAAAGTTGCTCGAAAAGTAGTATTTGTACCTCTGAGAAAATTACTAAAGGCACCCAAAAGGTGTTAAAGACACCCCAGATATGCGTTAAAGGCTCCCGGAAGAGTTGATAAAAACATCTCAGAAAAATTACTATTTGCACCCCACAATTGCTATTTCTACACCCAATTGCTAAAAGGACCCTGGATAAGGAGACACCATAATCTTCATCGTTTGAATTTTGTTCTTTTTTGAGGGAAAAATTTGCAGAAATTAGGGTTCGAGATTTGGGGTTGTTTGAATGAATGAGATTCAGTTGCAAAAATTATTTGAGTTGGACTTCTTAAGCCTAAACAGGGATGTTACGGTGATTGGATTCGATCAAATACGGTTATAATTCGAGTGATTTAGAGACCATCGAACGACGGAGTCCCTCTCGCTCGCTAGAGATTCTGTCGCATATTCCTAAATGATATATTTGACACTTGGGCAAATACTTTTGCCACTTTACCATATCCATAATGGGTACAAAAAATGACACACTATGTCCATATGTATATAGTAATAGGTCTTGGGAATCATATTCTTTGAAGTGAGGTAAGTATCTCAAACCTACCGCTTCTCTGAGAATTTGATTTCTCTTACTTTTTAGAAACCCAGTCTCCAGTCATATTTTTAAAAAATGATGCTATTAGATTCGGCCACCTTTAAAATAGTTTCAAAATAGTAATTCTACGTTAATCGTGGAAAATCTCGAAAAAAATCCCGGAAAAGAGAGTCCCAAGGGCCCACCAAGGAGTTTAAAGGGTCGGCCGAAGCGATAGACCAACTAAAGATTTTCTCCCGAAATATTCGATACACAAATCATTTTCGATTTTTAAATGCAGATCCACCGTCCCACCTAGTTTACCAATGGGTCCACCAATTGGAGCGAGAGATTCAGGAACAAATGGTTGGCCCCCGAATAGCTATTTACTCATCTTCTTCAAATTTTCTCTTAACTAAAACCCAAAACCCTAACTTACCTGTAATTTGGGGTTTTCTAATCTTCACCTTCGATTTAAAGGTAATTCTAAGTATTATTATCTGTAAATTTTAAATGATATTAGTACTCTTGTTTTTCTCTTAATGCTCTTGATTTTGACTCGTAATGATATTTGCATGTCTGTTTCAATTGAAACTTCAATTGTAGGGTCCAAATGGTGACTCAGTGGAGTAATGAAGATATGATCCATGAACTCAATTACTACTTGCTGATTTGTCTTATACAAGTAAGATTTACTATCCTTTCTGTTAATTTTTGCTTGATTTGTGAATTATCCGTTTGTTACTTAAACCCCAATTGTTAAGATTTAGGTCCTAGTTTTTGATTTAGTTGTCACAGAACATGTCATGGATCATATCTTCATTACTGGTGGTAGTCATTTTCAGCCATGTTTAATATTTCTATACTTCTTGATGGCTTTCTGAGTTGTTAGAAATTTTGGGTTGTTGGCCATTTAATGCGTAGAAATTGGTGTGTGAGAATAAATACTTTATGGATGCCTTTGTCTATCTGAAATTTTAGATATGGAGTCAATTTATTGCATCATTTGAATACGTCTGGATCAGCATTAGAGAACAATCATTTTTAGGATTTATGTTGAACACATAATCCACAAGACCCATACACAATAGCTTAAGTAGCTTTAACGACTGCATTATCATCTGATTGTGAACCTCACACCATTCACACGACAATCACTTTACACTGCTAATAAATTTATTAATTATCTCGTCCACGTTAGCGTAAGAAGAGCCACCAGGTGATGTGGCCTCTTCAGCTTTTTCTTCTTCCACTCCATGGCTCTATTCTTCATCTCTTTACCCTTTTCACCTTCCATTTACTCTCTCACCAGCTTTTCAACTTCATTTCTCTTCACGTCATTATCAATTTCCATTCCAACACCCCAACTGTTACACGAGTAACTGCAATTTGTTTGTTGATCCCCGAAAGATGGCCAGCAGATCATAGGAACTCCACTAGATAAGCTTTCTAAAGTTGAATTCCATCCGCAGTGTGTTAAGAAACCAGCTATGGATGGGTGATTCAGTACATATTCTTGTGGACACCAACTCGCTAGCAGACCTCTTTCTTTGGTTTCTGTTATGAATTCAGGGGGAAGCTTTGCTGACTCACCAACTACCAGATCAGGTCGGATAATCCAGAAAAAAGGGTGTTTAGTATTAGCTAGTCCCCAAGCGAATTCCACAAGTTGTTGAGTGGTTGTAACAGCTATGCTTCCAAAATTAACGTACACCACTGAATTGGGTTCTTTTGAATCAAGCCATTTTATACACTTGGTATCTTCTTTCCACAAATTTGATCCAATAGACTGCAACCCATGTTGTGGAATTTGATTGTCAAGATTGTGAAGAGGACCAATGGTGTAAATCGGAGGCAGTGATAACTGAGACTTGAATGCATCCAGTACCTCGATTTCTAACTCATCAAAAGTATTGAAAATCCAGGCTGTGGCTTCATAACTCCGTTTAACTTCTCTTAAAACATAGTTCAATATGGCGTCATTAGGATCTGTTGTTCGAACAAAGCTAGGAAGATCTCTGAACAAGATATTCTCAATTCCAGGTATCCAGTCAATTTGGGTGTCCATATACCCATTTGTGAAACAACTTTCATCTGCAGTCACAGGACAAAAAAGTTAGTGTTTCACAATTAGATCGTGATTCATAATTCAAGAATGGACAATATGTCAATAACGCTTGGCTCCCTTAGGTCTGTACCTTTGAGTGGAACAAGACCTCTTTCAATGAGATGAGGATAATGCATGAAACAAGCGAAGCTACATAAGCTAATAGTGTGAAAAAATAAGTCTGGGATTTCTAGCTCTTTAGCTACTTGGAGTGTGAAGCTCATGCCTGCATCAGAAACTATTCAGGTCACAGGAGAAACGTTCGACACTGAAGTGTCGTTGAGTCTATAGACAAGGTTCCGGAAAGGTTCTAAGCAAGTTTTTTGGGTGGATATGCTGAGTGATACAATGTCTTGGTGGCATTTTGATTGGTTGGTGATGGAAGGCCATCAGGGATTGTTTCGAAATGAAAATCAGGCAAGCCTATAAGTGAATCTTCTCCTCTAGAATTGAGTAATCGTTGATGATTGAATTCTGTATTCACGAAAGTTACATGAGATCCTCTGAGATGAAGAATTTTTGCTAGCTTCATCATGGGACTTATGTGACCCTGAGCTGGATATGTGATGTTTCTTCTAGTTTTGGCCTTCTTTTTAGAGTTAATATGAGTGGTTTAGTTCTTGGGGTTTGGTAAATGTAGTTGCCTAATAGCAGTGAATTGTTTGTACGGATAACTGAGTGCTGGTATAACTATAACAGTTATAGGTGTAACGATGTTAGTATAGTAGTTCAACCATAGCATTTATAGTTATTGTTGTCAAGTACATAAGCCCTTGGATTGTTACCGAGAAAATCATACTCATTAAATATTGTTCCATTGGATAAACTGACAAGCATGGCTATCATGGTAGCTAAATGTACAGAATTCCGTTAACTAGTCAACTATTTTAGGCTGCTTGTTGCTCATCCCTATTTCTGCCAACAAGTACGTCGTTTACAATCTTGTTGATATTAACGTAAGAAGAACCACCAGGTGAACTGGATTCTTCAGCTTTTTTCTTCCACTCTAAAGCTTTGCTTTTCATTTTCTTACCCTTTTCGCTTTCCATTAGTTGTCTTACTAATTTTTCAACTTCATTTCTCTGAACAGCGCTATCAATCTCAATGCCAACTCCCCAATTCTTACATGAGTACCTAGAATTTGTCTGTTGGTCCCCTTGAAAAGGCCAACAAATTAAAGGAACCCCACTGGACAAGCTTTCGAGGGTTGAGTTCCACCCAGAGTGTGTCAAGAATCCAGCTACCGATGGGTGGTTCAGGACATCTTCTTGTGGGCACCAACTTGTTAGAAGCGCTCTTTCTTTTGTTTCTTCCACGAACTCCGGTGGCAGCATCGCCGACTCACCAGCTACCAGGTCAGGTCTGACGATCCATAAGAAATTGTGCTTACTGTTTGCTAGTCCCCATGCGAATTCGACAAGCTGTTGAATGGTAATAATGGTGATGCTGCCGAAGTTTACGTACACGACGGAGTTGGGTTCTTTTGAATCAAGCCATTTCAGACACTTGGTATCTTCTTTCCACATATTAGATCCAAGCGACTGCAGCTCATTTTGCGAGAACTGCTTGAGGAGTAGCGGAAGAGGACCAATGGTGTAAATAGGGGGCAGGGACAAATGAGACTTGAATGCAGTTAAAACCTCCATCTCCAGAGCATCAAAGGTATTGAAGAGCATGGCTGTAGCTTCATAAGCTCTTCCAATGACTTGCAACGAAAATTCAATCATGGCATCATTGGGATCTGTTATTAAGAAGGAACTCGGAAGATCTCTAATCCGGATATCTTTCATTCCTGGTATCCACTCAACTGGGGTATCCAGGTACTCGTCGGTTATGCTCTCATCTGCAGTACATACATAATATGGAAAAGCTTAAAACTCTATTATTGTCTTAAGTAAAGTGCAGAGAAATTCTCCTTACCAGTAATCAACTTGTGGATTATATCACAATTATGCTTACCTTTGAGTGGGACAAGTCCTCTTTTGGCGAACTCAGGATAGTGCAGAAAACTACCGAAGAAACAGAAGCTAATCGCCCAGTATGATATTACCGGGATTCCAAGATCTTTACCTGCTTGTAAAGTGAAGCTCATGCAAGCATCAGAAATTATATAGCTTACTGGAGGGACATTTGAATATGTATTACTGTTTTTGAGCTTGTTGATAAGGTTTCGGAAAGGTTCTAAGCAATTCTGTTGGGTTGCACTGACAAGAGCTAAGATATCCTGGGCAGCATTCGGATCTGTTGGTGGAAGACCATCAGGGATTGTTTCGAAGCTGAAATCAGGTAAGCCTTTTAGTGATTCTGGTCCTCTCGAATTTAATATACGTTGATGATTGAATTCTGTGTTGACAAAAGTTATATGAAAACCTTTGAAATGAAGGATTTTGCTAGCTTCATCATGGCACTGATGTGACTCTGAAGTGGGTATGGGATGCAAACCACATGAACTTTCTCCATATCTGTTCACTCGGGTTTTCTCTGTATCTCTAACTGTAGGTTACTGTGTCTAATCTTTGTTAACTCACAAAGTTTGCACTGCTTCTAAGTTTAGGTGTCTGCCTTCATAATATAGATCAAAATACGTGAGGTTCAAGAATACGTGAGGTTCTAGAACTTTTAATTTTTCATTGAAATAAGGTCAAACTTGACAACAGAGCGGGACCCTTGTCATTTAAAAATATAATATATCGCATTATTCAAAACCGCATGTGTTATGACTTATGTGGATAGATATCATTGAACATTACAATAGCTTTATAGAATTTTTCGAAAATGCTGAACATGGGTGTTGCTAAAGTATGACTGACTGTTTAGAGAAAGTGGAAAACAAGAATATTGCAAGGAATATCTTGTTATAGTATGACAAATTTTTTCCTTTTGCTGGAAATATTTGTGATTGGAGTCCCCACTAGGATTAAATTCTCTAAATTTGAAGTGTGTTTTGGGATCTCTAGAACAAGACTAATGAATAGTAGTGTATTCACAAATTCTATAGGCCCGCAAATTTGCAGCTGCTTGATCGACCCAAAAATTTGTTCTAAGTTAGCAAAATTTACTGCAAGAAATTGTATATCGAAAATCACAACAAAATTGTGGCCGAACTTTACATCAGTGCTGTGCATATTCAAACCAAGTAGGCCAATACGTTTTCCGATATGTTTTTCTTAAGGAAAACCTTGCCTTTTCCCGAGTAAGCTTGTTCATTATGCCCATACTTGATAACAATTCTTGAAAAATGAACTCTCAATCTATAATGTATTTCATTTTTCTCAGATTTATAACGGCTATAAATTGAAGATATGGCATGACAACAAATGCTTGTAATATATAAAGGTAATTCATATTTATTAGATCCTCAGTTTTTCCTGATAATTGTAACATGATAGAGAATGGTAATTCATAATAGTTATACATATCTTTGTTTCATTGTTCTTTGATTTTCCTAACAAGTATTTCGTTTACAATCTTGTCCATATTAGCATAGGAGGAACCACCAGCTGAAGTTGCTTCTTCTGCTTTCTTCTTCCACTCCATGGCTTTATTTCTCATGTTCTTACCTTTCTCTCCTTCCATTAATTCTCGCACCAACCTCTCAACTTCGTCTCTCTTCACATTGCTATCGATCTCCATGCCAACTCCCCATTCGTTACATAAGTACCTGCAGATTGTTTGTTGGTCTCCAAAAAATGGCCAACATATAACTGGAACTCCACTGCATAAGCTTTCTAGCGTCGAGTTCCAACCACAATGTGTTAAGAATCCAGCTATTGATGGGTGATTCAGGACAGCTTCTTGTGGGCACCAACTTGCTAGCAGTCCTCTTCCCTTGATGTCTTCTATGAACTCAGGTGCCAGCACCACCGACTCACCAACTACCAGATCAGGCCTTATAATCCATAAGAAGTCATGCTTGCTGTTTGCTAGTCCCCATGCAAATTCAAGGAGTTGTTGAGCAGTCATAACAGTGATGCTGCCAAAATTGATATATACGACCGAGTTGGGTTCTCTAGTATCAAGCCAGTTCAGACACTGGGTATCTTCTTTCCATAGATTTGATCCAATAGAGCATGTCTCATTTTGTGGAATCTGGTTAAGGTGTAATTGGAGAGGACCAACTGTGTAAATAGGTGGAAGTGGCAGTTGAGACTTGAATGCATCCAAAACCTCCATCTCCAGAGCATCAAAGGTATTGAAAATCAGGGCTGTGGCATCATAAGTTTTTCCCGTTTCTCGTATTGAAGCATGGAGAATGGCATCATTGGGATCTGTGGTTCGTACAAAACTTGGCAAATCTCTAAATCTGATATCTTTCATGCCAGGAATCCAGTCAATTGGTTTGTCCAGATACCCATTTGTCAGGTAACTCTCGTCTGCAGTACAGGTAATAAGTAAATAAGTTCAACAAGCTAGAAAAATAGATTCTCCAGCTTCAAGCATTTTGTACAATATCTCAGTTTTGTGTACCTTTGAGTGGAACTAGACCTCTTTGAATGAGCTGAGGAAAGTGCAGAAAACATGCGTAAGCACAGAAGCTAATTGGACAATATAACATTTCAGGGATGCCGAACTCTTTAGCTGCTTGTAGTGTAAAGCACATAAAACTATCAGAAACTATGCAGCTCACAGGTGGGACATCTGAATGCTTAGTTGTGTTGAGCTTATAGATAATGTTTCGGAAAGGTTCTAAGCAGTTCTCTTCTATAGAGAGCCCTAGGGCTAGTACATCTTGGGTGGCATTTGGATCGGATGGAGGTGGAAGACCGTCAGGGATTGTTTCGAAACGGAAATCAGGTAAACCTTTGAGTGAATCTGATCCCCTTGAATTGAGTAAACGTTGGTGATTGAACTCTGTGTTGATAAAAGTTATATGAATACCTCTAGAATGAAGAATCTTTGCTAGCTTCGTCATGGCACTAATGTGACTCTGAACTGGGTATGGGATGCAAATCACATGAACTTTCTCCATATTTCCTCACTCACTTTGGTTCTATCTATCTAAACAGGGGACTGTTGTGTGTATTCTATTGTAAACTATGGAAGCTTGTATAACTGCCTCTGATTCTATGGTGTCTTTACCTTCATATAGAACAAAATACGTGAGGTGCAAGAACACTTCACCATTTAAGGTCAAATATGAAGGCATCACAACCAGTGCGACACGAAAGCCCGATCTCGTGGTTCCGAAAAAAAAAGAAAGAAAAAAAATCGTCATTGTCATTTTCCTTAGTGAAGTGAGCAAGTTCAAATGGAAACCGAAAATGATTTAGCTCCCACGGGCCATCCCGTAGAAGGGAATGTGAGAGAGAGGGGTGGGGATCCACACTTAACCCACACCTATAAATCTGCCGAGCCATTAGGTTTGTGAGACTTTGTCTCACACGGTACACACCACTTTGTCTCACACGGTACCCCGCGGTGTCTCTCACTTCCGACTGGAAACCCCACTAGTCAGCATATTGTCGGTCACAAATTTAAAAAAATGTTATAAACGTGTAATTATGTTAAGAATATCTAGGGCAAATCCGTTTATTCTTGGGATGCCCTTGTCTACTAGTACTATAAATAGAGGCTCTAATGTTAGTCTAATAGACACATCTAATAAGATTTTCTCCCCTTCTTCGTCTCTACTTTGTGTCTTTCCTTCTCTATTTTCTAGTTCCACAACACGTTATTATGCACGTTGCTCCACCAATACGAGCAAATGAAGATTATACGAAGCCTATCTATTATTATAATTGATTTTTTTATGTTTTTCAAAATATGATAGATTGTTTTTTGTTTTTTTTTTTATAGAACTTAAATCCCTAATTACTATTATTATTTTTCTTAATTAGGTTTGATTTTTTTTTTCCGTCTTGGTTCATTCTGGATCAAACGGTGACATATACTTATGTATATTGTTCGTTTGTCTAAAACAGCTTCGTTTACATAGATAAGTTTTGGTCTCTGTTTGCAAACAGTTAGAAAAAAAGACCCCACTTTAATTCTTAGTGCTATACGGTGCTTATTTTATTAGTTTTCTGGATTTGTTGACCCTCTCCATGCGTCGCACATTCTTATGCAAACAGTGAATGCATCTCCAGCATCTCTCGTTTACTTTTAACATTATTTTATTAACCTGTAAGTGTATTTTTGAATTATGCAGTGTATTTTGGCAAGGGATTCATATTGTTCTCCGCAATGGGTTGACGTACCGACCAAAGTATATATTGTGGTCGCTATACGGTAATCTTTTAACGAGTTTTTCTTTTTCTTTTCACCTGCTATATTGTTTTGTATATTATTTGATATTGGTATTATGTTATTTTTTCAATATTTATATATACATGTACCCGCTGATCAACTTTGAGAGATCAGTTTGATTGTTCTTTCTTCTCTTGTCCATTTTTTTTTATAGAGAAAGAAAAGAAAAATCCATCAACATGGATGGTTTATAATTTCTATCCCACCAAATGAAATTATAATCACAAAAAAATTGGTATTTTCAGGGCTTGATTGCTTTTACACTAACAATCACATGCATGGTTCAATAACCTACGCCCAATTAAATTGGTATCTTTGTCATATATACAAAGATCATGTGATTTACTCATGTTTTCTATTTTTTATAAGAAACTATTCACCAACCACAAAGTGGATTTCTTATAAATATCATAACGATAATGATTTCTATATTTTCTCAAAGAAATCAATAAGCCAATTAAGTTTGATGTTCTCTAGCGATCCTAAAAGGATGAGATGTCGTTATTATAGTCAAAATCACAAACACTGACGGAAAAAAAAAATTTGTTGCATTTCTGAGGGATATTGGCAATTTTTATTTACATTTTCTTTGTAATAATCTCCAAATTCTTGAAACCGTTCCACTTTATTTTTTGGAATACGGTAGGACATAAAAAGATCATAGGGTGCGCACCCGACTTGTTAGCTATATCATTAGTCCTTGTTGTGACTATATCGATCTTGATATAATTTTCTTTTGATAAAGAAGTGTCCATAATTTCATTCTAGTTCATTATCTCGTTGATCCTTGAGGTCATGAAATTATTTTGGAGTTTTATTTGTATATTTTGGCTGTAACTAATAAAATACATGGTTGATGTTCAATTTGTATCTCAAGTAGATTACAATTTTGGGATAATTTTTTTATGGCTCTTGGAATCAGTATCTACTATCCCACCGGTATTGTTAACATCCAGAAATTATTATAAGTATATGTCCTCGAATTAATCGGATAATACTTTACGAAATTTGTTTTCGTTTTTATAAGATGAAAATATTTCCGCCATAATCAGGGGGAGACTATACACTACCAGCAAAAGTTGGTGTTAATTAACTTGAATGTTATATCAGTTTCTCTCCCATCATGATCAAATTGAAAAAAGGCTGTCATTGACTAGGAGTGAAATATCATATTTGCTTTTGCATAAGCGTTTACCTCTTTAAGAGGAAAATCCAGTCACATCTAGTAAAATAAGTAGCGTTCTATAATAGGCTACTGGTAGTGCTCCAATTGAGTGTACCAAAAACATGATTCGCATTCTCGAAGTTATTATCTCCTCAATTGGATAAGAAGAGATTGTAATGCTCGTGGGCGCTGGTACCAGCAATTCTATGATTTTTTTCTTCAAGATATGCATACACTTGAGAATTATGTGGGATCGTAATTAATTAATATATTGTCGAATATTCATTCAAAGTAGCTACTGAAATAAATGATGGTGGTTTTGAACCCCTATGCAGAGAAATATCGACATATGTGATTGGTTGGCATATAATCAAATTATGTTGGATTAATTTCTCGATTGACGCAATTTTGGATCCAAAACTTATCACCTTAAAAATGCCAAGCCTATTAATTACAAAAGTTGGTGTAGTCATATTGCGTCGTTATATGAGAAATGTATCCGTTTCGGTCTTATTTATTTTTCAGAATTGGATTGATTTATTAATTTTTCTCTTTATACAATGCACATGGCGTGGTTGAAGGACTCATATTGCATTCACACAAGAAATGTGATCGGAGAGCATATTAAATTTCTAATCCTTGGAGGATTTTCAAATTATATTTGGGCAGCCACCTTATTTTCTTACATAAGGTTTAACAATCCTTTATGTGTTTTTAGAAATTTGGTACAAGACCAAAAATCCGAATTAATTAGTTGATGATATCGGCTTTATAGGTCTCTTGAGGAGTCCTTAAAAACACCAAAATCACGCTTTAGCAACATAAATTCTATTTTCTTTTCTTTCTTAAATCTCTTAGTTAGAATTATGCTAGCTTCAACTTGGTCTTTGAGATAGACTAGAGTTATGATTTTGATGCTCATTTTTTTGTAATACTCATATAGTTGAGTTAGCATCCACAATCTTCAAAAAGTTGTACTCTTTTTCCTTTGTTTCAGGTTTTATCCCATGTGGTTTTCCTGACAAGGTTTTAACGAGGCAACATGACATTTTATTTTATTTTATTTCAAAATGTTGATATTTGTGCTCTTTTTCCTTTGTACAAGTTTTTTCCCATTGGGTTTTACTAGCGAGGTTTTAGCGAGGCAATTTAATTCAACGGGGGAGTTGTATCGATTTCGGTTATTTAGTGGATTCCCACCATTAACTAGATCATTTTGTTAGACCACATCAACATAAACTTCTCCTATGAATTTGGATATCATTAAATCCATATAAGGTATGATCACAAATTTTGTTCACCTTTGGTACTTGTAACTACATATTCGCACCTTGTTGAAGAAACTACGTCAACTACGTATGCAAATCATCTCCGAAGATAGAAACCAAGACATAAGTTCTCAATGAATTTGGAGAAGCTTGAAGATTCAAGTACACTACTATTAGAAGACTAACACAAAAGAAGACTTCATCGTAACAAATATCTTCTACATTCAAGAAATTCGTTCACCGAAATTGGGAAGTCTCGACTCAAAGATTTGCAAGCCAATAATTTACTGTAGTACTCATCAGGGGGAGCGCCATCATCAAATTAAGGTGCATTCACTGGACTTTATCGAGTTGTACTCTTTTCCTTCGTCAAGGTTTTGTCCCAATGGGTTTTCCTTGTCAAGGTTTTTAACGAGGCAACATTTGTGTGTCCAACAATGTTTCGAGTCTTTACATGCTTATGCAATTTCGGGTTTTTCCTTTTGAGTTTTCCTGGTCCGTTTGTAATTAGCTTAGACACAATGTCATCGGGGAGTGTTATAAACGTGTAATTATGTTAAGAATATCTACTGAAATCCGTTTTATTCTTTGCGGGATGCCCTTGTGTCTAGCCCTATAAATAGAGGCTCTAATGTTAGTCTAATAGACACATCTAATAAGATTTTCTCCCCTTCTTCGTCTCTACTTTGTGTCTTTCCTTCTCTATTTTCTAGTTCCACAACAAAAAAGAATTTTTTTTTTTTCTTTTTTCCTCACACGTGGACTCATTGTCAACTTTGCAACTTATGTTTGACTAACGACCTGCTTGCCTTGGTATATGCTCGTTTTGGCAGCTGCCAAGTTTTATGTATCGCGATGGTAATTTTCACTGCTCAGCGCAGCTTAGACTTAGAAAAAGAAATTCATTCACCTTTGATATGCTTGACTGTATAATGTGAGCACGGATGGATTACAAACAACCTTGTTTTAAGTCCTAGCATACGTATACAAAATCACCGAAAAGCAACCATCTAGGGTTAGCCTTAGTAAGGAGCGACTCTCAGGAGGAGGTTAGGAGTTGAGTCTCCACTCAAACTTTGGAGTACTCGTGTAATTATTCTAACTTTACTATGGGGTTCAGGGGGCCGAGTTTGCTCAGTGGGGAGTAAGCCGGTGGCTACCCTGCCAGGGGCAGAACGGGCCTACGCCTAGTTTACATTCACTCTCAATACATTAAAACGACAACAGGTTCGCCCCGCAATAAACTGCAACATAATTACAGTTAAGAAAAGACTAAAACACTATTGATGTGGTGACAGCATGCAGAAGATTCATGTGGTTTGCATCCCCTTACCATTTCAGAGCCACATAAGATCCATGATGAAGCTAACAAAGATTCTCCATTTCAGAGGCTTTCAGATAACACCTTCGTAAACACAAAATTCAATCATCAACGGTTACTAAATGCAAGAGGGCCAGATTCACTTAAAGGCTTAGCTGATTTTTGTTTCGAAACGATACCTGACGGTCTTCCACCACCAAGCAATCCAAATGCCAGCCAAGATATCCCAACTCTGTGCATGTTAACACCAACGAACTGCTTAGAACCATTTCGAAATCTTATTCAGAGACTAAACTATACTACGTATTCAAATGTCCCTCCTGTGAGTTGTATCGTTTCTGATGGTTTGATGAGCTTCATTCCACAAGCTGCTAAAGAGTTCGGAATTCCAGATACATTAATTATACAGGCCAATCAGCTTTTGTACCTTTGTTTGTTTTCTGCACTTTCCTAATCAATAAAAAACTGATAGTGAATATCTTAGATACTTCATCTGACTATATGTATAGTATCTGAACTTTTTGAAGTATTATCTCCACTGCAGATGAGAGTTACTTAACAAATTGATATCTACACACACTAGTTGACTGCATGCCTGGTATAAAAGATGTTAGATTTAGAGATCTGCCAAGCTATGTTCGGACTACCAATCCTAATGATCCACTGTCACCTGGTGGTTCCTCTTATGCTACCACAGACAAGATTATAAGCGAAATACCTGGTAGCAAAATTAGAGACCAGTAAACCAAATGATTGTCGGGGCTCGGGAGAACTACATACAATACCTACTGAGTATCCCTATTTACATTCTCTATTCTGGTAAAATTTATCAGGAACTATGTAATTTATGAGTATGAATGTTAAATTTCTGAAGTATTTTCATCAGAATTTGTGTCTAATTTGTGAATAGTGTTCTAATTTTCAGCAGTTGGAAACATAAGCTAAGTGTTAAAATTCAAATATAATTAGTAAATTATTAGCAGTGTAAAATCATTTCAGGTGAACGGTGTTAGGTTCACATTTAGATGACAACGCTATCTTAAAAGTAATTATTCTCTAATGCTGCTCGAGATGGAAATGATCCAATAAACTGACTCCATTTTTAAAGTAGACAAAGGCATCCATAAATTATTTATTCTGATACACTCAATTTTCTATGCACTAATTGGCGAACAACCCAAAATTGAAAATTCTATAGACGCCGAGCGCTATCAATACCGGTAAACATTGAACATGACCGAAAATGACCAATACAGGTTCCTATATGTACATTTACGGTTAGATATATCACTTGGGTAGTTTTCAGACCATGACATGTTCTGTGACAACTAAATCACAAACTAGGACCTAAATCTTAACAATTGGGGTCTAAGAAACAGACGGATAATTAACAAAATCACATGCCAAATTCATGGACCATTTCTTCATTACGTTGGCAGTTTATTCTTCTTACTTGTATAAGACAAACCAGCAGTCGAATTCATGGACCATTTCTTCATTACGTTGGCGGTTTATTCTACTTGTATTCCAATTACTCACCATTTAGATCCTGTAATTGAAGTTTCAATCCAACAAAAAAAG
Organism: Papaver armeniacum; assembly: GCA_023531295.1. Taxonomy (NCBI): domain Eukaryota; kingdom Viridiplantae; phylum Streptophyta; class Magnoliopsida; order Ranunculales; family Papaveraceae; genus Papaver; species Papaver armeniacum. The sequence goes on along the minus strand of JAJJWW010016023.1, from coordinate 138,815 downwards.
AAGAAAAAGAAATCAGTCAAAATCGAGAGCATTACGAGAAAAGAAAGATTAATACTATCATTTGCAATTTAGAGCTAATAATTCTTAAATTTCTTATCCACAATGGGTTCTAAGTTTAAACAGATTTAGTCTGGTGAATTCTTAGATTGCAGAACAACAAATAGATTCACGTGTCAACCAAATCATGTTTTAGTGTAATGTGGGTGAGCTCAGTGATCTCAAATATCCAAATTGGACAAATCAGAGTCTTTATTAATGTGGGTGAGCTCAGTGACTGTCGTACTATATTGTGGACCCAGCGCAACTACTCAACAATAATTGCCAACAATAATGCATTCGCAATTATAGATCTTCGGATGTTTTAAGAAAGTAAAATGTTAAAAACGAGAAAACAGGATAATTTTACCTACCAAGGAGAATGTATCGTATTAGAAAGTAAAAAACCAGAAACTTAGGCTTACAACAGGAAGATACTAATGACAAGAATGAGCCAGATGTCTGAAATGAAATTCTTGATACAAAACAAAACCATTACGCAAGCCAATTCAAAACATAAATCCAAAATCCTATAGTGTGGCTTTAAATCATTCCAAATCATTTTTACGCTCATAAAACGAATCAACAACTTCATGATCCTTCCTGCTTTAAAGTGAAACTATAGAACCCAATCAATAACAAAACTGAAAAACAAAAGAATAAGTCTTTGTAATCTAATGTCATCAACCGCCCGTAGAAAAAAGGATCACAAGATTGCATTATTTTACTCCTAATTACAAAATGGTTCAAAATGTCAGTGTCAGGTAGAGGGAGAGACCTAGATCAAATGGTCACTCTCAATACATTAAAATGATAACAGGTTGGCATCACTATGAACCACAATATAATTACAGATTGAGAAAGGACACAAAACTATTGATGCAGTGCAAGATCGTTTTATCTGTCAATACTTGTTTAATTATACTGTATTTCAGACCTTCATTAGAAGTTTTCATTGTATTGTTCTTTGAGAGATTGTTTACATGGTTGAAAGATAACCACAACGCTACTGTGGTATACCTGACATACACGGCAACCTATTGAACTTCTATAAAAATGCGAAAGCTAGCAGTATTCTCTCCAACACTACACACACAGAGAGAGAGAGACAAAAGATTAAACAGCATGGAGAAGATTCATGTGGTTTGCATACCATACCCAGTTCAGAGCCACATAAGCTCCATGATGAAGCTAGCAAAGATTCTTCATTTCAGAGGCTTTCATATAACCTTTGTAAACACAGAATTCAATCATCGACGTTTACTAAATGCAAGAGGGCCAGATGCGGTTAAAGGCTTAGCTGATTTTCATTTCGAAACAATCCCTGACGGTCTTCCACCACCAGGCAATCCAAATGCCAGCCAAGATATCCCAACTCTGTGCATGTCAACAGAAAAGAACTGCTTAGAACCTTTCCGAAATCTTATTCACAGACTAAACCACACAACATTTTCAAATGTCCCTCCTGTGAGTGGTATCGTTTCTGATGGTTGTATGAGCTTCACACTACAAGCTGCTAAAGAGTTTGGAATTCCAGATATAATATACTGGCCAATCAGCTTTTGTTCCTTTGTTTGTATGCTGCACTTTCCGCATCTCGTCCAAAGAGGTCTTGTTCCACTCAAAGGTATAAAGAACCAATATAAAACTGGTACTGAAAATATGTCAACATTTATATACTTCATTGACTATATGTATAGTATTTTGAACTTTTCAATTTGACTTGGTGTCTGAACTGCAGGCGAGAGTTACCTAACAAACGGGTACATGGAGAACACACTAGTAGACTGGATTCCTGGTGTAAAAGATATCAGATTTAGAGATTTACCTAGTTTTGTTCGGACTACCAATCCTAATGATGCCATGCTCAATTTTTTTATACTAGAAGCTGGAAGAACTTATGATGCTACAGCCTTGATATTCAATACATTCGATGCCCTGGATATGGAGCTTTTGGATGCACTCAAGTCTGAGTTACCACTACCCCCTGTTTACACCGTTGGTCCTCTTCATTTACTCCTGAATCAGATACCTTTAAATGAGTCGCAATCTCTTGGATCAAATCTGTGGAAAGAAGATACAGAGTGTATGAAATGGCTTGATTCCAAAGAACCTAAATCAGTTGTATATGTGAATTTTGGCAGCATCAGTGTTATGACACCTCAACAACTCGTCGAATTCGCATGGGGACTAGCAAACAGTGAACATAATTTCTTATGGATCATAAGACCCGATCTTGTAGTTGGCGAGTCGGCTACCTTGCCACCTGAATTTGCAGCAGAAATTAAAGAAAGAGGACTACTAGCAAGTTGGTGCCCGCAAGAAGACGTCCTAAATCATGCATCAATAGCTGGATTCTTGACACACTGTGGTTGGAACTCAATTCTTGAAAGCTTGAGTTGTGGGGTTCCGATGATCTCTTGGCCGTTTTTTGCAGACCAACAAACGAACTGCAGGTACTTATGCAAGCACTGGGAAGTCGGTATGGAGATCGATAGCAATGTTGAGAGAGATGAAGTTGAGAGGTTAGTGAGAGAGTTAATGGAAGGGGAGAAAGGTAAAATCATGACGAAAAAAGCCATGGAGTGGAAGCAGAAAGCGGTGGAAGCCACCTCACCTGGTGGTTCCTCTTATGTTACTATAGATAAAATTGTAAGCAAAATACTTGCCAGCAAAATTACAGACCAATAAACCTAATGACTGCTGGGCTCAAGCAATTCCTATTTATAATCTCAATTCTAGTAAAATTTATCAGGAAATATGTAATTTATGAATAACTATTCTGTGAGGTCTAAAAAGCTTCAGGATTTCATTTGTGTTTAATTTATGAATAACTATTATAATTTTCGGCATTTTGAAACATATATCAATCAAAATATAATCAATCAGCTTACTTGAATTAGCCAGAATTGGATGAGTAGCCAAAATATTGCAGTACCAGCACCAGCAACTCCATTACTTGTCTAGGTCCAGCTACATATTTCACATAAATAAAATCCCCCCTCCTGGAATTGAAGGAAAATCTGTATAGGTGTAAATCTCAGAAGATTAAACCCCCTGAAAACTGTATTCAGAAATATTTCAAAATTTTGCATCCGCTGAAATGCATTAGCAAAGTTTGGCAGCACACGTGTCGCCAAGTCACCACGTGTGGCATTATTAGCCCACCTAGTTTCCAAAGTGAACTGAAACATGCCCGTCGCCCGAGGTCAAGCACTAATTCAACTTTTTGATTGATTATTTAGCAGAAAAACACATTTTGAGTTCTAATTAAAATGAAGGGTACTCTTATCTTGTATACCCGTATACATGTCAACAAATTCTTGCATTGGAAACAAGATTTGTTTGTTTTATTTCATTGAAAACAACAATTCTTTGCGTTGGGAACAAAATTTGTTGTTTTTAGTGCAAGAAAAACCAATTTATAGTATAATAAGACAAAAAAACTCAATTTCCAAAGACATAAAATAATTCTTTATTAAACCTTAACATGTATACGGGTATACAAGTTAACAAAAGCCTTAGTTTTTTGTATTTGTTTTAAATAATTAGAATTATTAAGTTTGTATAAAGAGTAGTTTAGTACATTATATTAACACATTTTAGATACTCAGTACCCAATCCTTTTCTATTGGGTAGACTGAAGAAATCTAATAGGCCTCAAATAAAAATCATAGGTCTCAAACTAGGGAGTAATATTTTTTTTCGAACAAGAAGGTTATATTAATGAAAAGAGGACCATTTACAGACAGCAAAGATCAGAACAAGGCATAAGCCAATACAAAAATCATTACAGAGCCATAAAGACAGTTACACAGACATAAGAAATTCCCAGTCACTCCAAATATAGCTGAGATTAATGAACTTAGAAGTTCCAGCATCACAAGACCACAGCACTACCGTGTGCTTAAATGAATCAACTTCTAAACTTCTCCTCCTCTTCCCTTCAAAACGTTGGTCTCCTCGGCATCAAAAGAAATCAATGCCTAGGAAAAAACAATTTTACTTTAACAAATTTGATAAACTAATTTTTAACTTTTAGACCTACCTGGAGTACAAAAGTTACTCTTGATATCCGTGTTAACAATAAATTTCAATTTTAAATTATGCTTGAAAAAGGACCCAAGCTAAACTTTGAAATTCAAGGAGTGTTTTTTTTTTTTTTTTTCCGTTAAAAATAGGGGGATGCACAAAGGAATAGAGTAGCGACTGAATTTGAAAATGGACTACAAGCCAAGCAAAAATGGACCCAAGCTAAGGTTTCAAATTTCAGGGCTGATTCATGAGAATTATTTTTATTATTTTTTTGAATCAAGAAACTCGAGGATCTTTTTTTAACAAGATACTGGATAGGACTGTAGGTAACTCTGGGTGAGTAGCCGGGCCACCATATTTTGCCCAACACCTCAGCCATAAAGACCCGTTATAGATCTTCTAATGTGTGCTTTCAACTGGAAGAAACTACACAATACAAGAATGAGCCAGAAGTTTGAACTGAGATGAAATGTACACTATACAATACAATTACAGTAAGCAATCACTCATGGCACCATACTTTTTCGAAACAAAAATACACTAATACTAAACTAAATTGCATGATTTGATTTGCAGATTTCCACAAATCCAAAATGCTCAAGCCTCAAAATAGTTCACTTTAGATATTTCCATGTCTGGATCACTGCTATTCATTTTAAGCACATAGAACCAGTCAATGACTACATTACCCTTCTTGCTTTAAAGTGAAATATTAATAGAACTCAATCAATAACAAAACCGAAGAACAACACAACAAGTACTTGCAATTTAGTGGATTTCTGTAAGAAGGATCTAATTGCTCGCAATCTAATAGACATCACAAGCCCATGAACACATTACCAGATTAAATTAAATTGTCACCTCTCAATACATTAAAACGATAATAATAGGTCCGCCCCAACACTACAGAGAGAGAGAGAGAGAGACACCGAGAGACCAAGATTAACAGCATGGAGAAGATTCATGTGGGTTGCATCCCCTTACCATTTCAGAGCCACATAAGCTCCATGATGAAGCTAGCAAAGATTCTCCATTTCAGAGGCTTTCAGATAACTTTTGTAAACACAGAATTAAATCATCAACGGTTACTAAATGCAAGACAAGAGGGCCAGATTCGCTTAAAGGCTTAGCTGATTTTCGTTTCGAAACAATCCCGCCACCAAGCAATCCAAATGTCAGCCAAGATATCCCAACCCTGTGCATGTCAACACAAAAGAACTGCTTAGAACCTTTTCAAATCTTATTCACAGACTAAACAATACTACATATCCAAATGACCCTCCTGTGAGTTGTATCGTTTCGGATGGTTGTATGAGCTTCACTCTACAAGCTGCTAAAGACTTTGGAATTCCAGATATGTTATACTGGCCAATCAGCTTTTCTGCCTTTGTTTGTTTTCTGCACTTTCCTCATCTCGTCCAAAGAGGTCTTGTTCCACTCAAAGGTACCCAGAATCAATTTAAAACTGGTACTGAGAATCTATCAACATTTATATACTTCATTGACTAAGCGTATAGTATTTTGAACTTTTTGAAGTATTGTCTGAACTGCAGATGAGAGTTACCTAACAAACGGATATCTAGACACACTAGTTGACTGGATACCAGGTATAAAAGATGTTAGATTCAGAGATTTACCTAGCAATGCTCGGACTACCGATCCTAACGATACCATGGTCGGTTTTTAATGCGAGAAACTGGAAGAACTTATGATGCTACAGCCTTGATTTTCAATACCTTCGATGCCCTGGAGATGGAGGCTTTGGCAGTCAAGTCGAAGTTGCCACTGCCCTCTATTTACACCATTGGTCCTCTTCATTTACTCCTCAATCAAATTCCTTCAAGTGAGTCGCTATCTCTTGGATCAAATCTATGGAAAGAAGATAGAAAGTGTCTAAAATGGTTGGATTCCAAAGAACCTAACTCAGTCGTGTATGTGAATTTGGAAGCATCGCAGTTATGACAACTCAACAACTAGTTGAATTCGCATGGGGACTAGTAAACAGTAAACATAAATTCATATGGATCATAAGGCCTGATCTGGTGGTTGGTGAGTTGGCTCTGTTACCAACTGAGTTTACAGAAGAAACTAAAGAAAGAGGACTACTAGTAAGTTGGTGCCCACAAGAAGATTTCCTGAATCACCCATCTATAGCTGTATTCTTGACACACTGTGGTTGGAATTCAACTCTCGAAAGCTTAAGTTGTGGGGTGCCTATGATCTGTTGGCCGTTTTTGGGGACCAACAAACAAATTGCAGGTACTTATGTAACCACTGGGGAGTCGGTATGGAGATCGATAGCAATGTTTAGAGATATGAAGTTGAGAGGTTAGTGAGAGAGTTCATGGAAGGAGAGAAAGGTAAGAAGATGAAGAAGAGAGCCATGGAGTGGAAGCAGAAAGCGGTGGAAGCCACCTCACCTGGTGGTTCCTCTTATGTCAACTACAGACAAGATTGTAAGCAAAACTACTTCCTAGCAAAATTACAGACAAATAAACCAAATGACTATTCGGGCTCAGGTAGAATTAAAATACAACTAGCTGCGTATTCCTATTTACATTTTCCACCATGGTAAAATTTCTCAGGAAATATGTAATTTACTTAGCCCGAGTGTCAAATTTGAGATTTGTGAAGTCTAATAAGATTGTTAATCAGCACATGTGTTTAATTGGTGAATACTATTCTAGTTTTCGGCAATTAGAAACATAAATTAAGTCTGATACTTGGAAGATAATCTTTCAACTTACATGAATAAGCCAAAATTTGATGAGTAGTCCAGTACTTCCATTCTTTTGGTTGATATTGCAGTACCAGCAGCAACTCCATTACTTGTCTAGCCACATACATTACTTAAGATTCCCACTCCAATTGATGGGATATCTTAGAAGAGAAGAAATCGATAAGGTGGAGATTGAGACTAGAACCATCTGAAAAATGTGTTCAGAAAGAGAAATTAGAAGGGTTTTAAGGATTTAGCATATTAGGGAAAAATCTAATGACAAGAACACCTTAAGAATAAACAGTTCGGAGTTCAGACCATAAATATCGTTTTTAATATTACTAACCTATATGCCACAGACAGACTGGTTGGTGCATCAATATGTTGGAAGAAAACATATAACGAACCTAGACTGGGACCTGTGAGTTCCGAAATAGACTGGAACCTAGACTGGGACCTATATGTCACTAGACATGGATTTAGAGTCTTCAGACCATTACCATTGTACTTAATGACCCAAACTACGTTGGGTAACTTCGTTGACATTCCCTAGGCTATTTCTTAACACACCCCACATGCATAGAGTTTAGACTTTTACGAGGCCCGAGTTGACTGTTCCTGCACAAAGCACTAAGCCACTACAGCACATGCTTTCACATGATTTAAAATGAACATACACTAATCATACAAAAATTCTCACTTTAGTTATTTATTAAGGTATAATAAATTTTCATTTAGCATATAAAAAATGAACCACGAACCTCCCACTCACAACATACGATCTTCAAAAATCACAGTGACAGCTACTTGTCTTCTTCAAAAACGACAAGAAAAAGCAATCGAGTTTTCATTAGGTATTCATATATTATACCTAGTGGTGGTTCCATTAATCGTGGTCCCTTCACAGTTGACCTTAAATGATGTCAAAGTGTTCTTGCATCTCAAGTATTTTGTTTTGTTCTATATTGAAGGTAGAGACGCCTAGACTAAGAGTCAGTTGTACCATCTTCAGAAAATCCTTAATTTTACAACAGATAGAACCAAAGTGAAGAAATATGGAGAAGATTCACGTGGTTTGCATCCCCTTACCATTTCAGAGTCACATAAGTTCCATGATGAAGCTAGCAAAAATTCTTCATTTCAGAGGCGTTCACATAACCTTTGTAAACACAGAATTCAATCATCAACGCTTACTTAATTCAAGGGGGACAGATTCAATGAAAGGTTTACCAGATTTTCGTTTCGAGACAATCCCTGACGGTCTTCCACCACCAGCCGATTCAAATGCTACCCAAGATGTCATGCCACTCTGCATCTCCACACAAACGGACTGCTTAGGACCTTTTCGAAGTCTTATCTACAGACTAAACAATACCACAAATGTCCCTCCTGTGAGTTGTATTGTTGCTGATGGTTGTATGAGCTTTACTCTAGAAGCTGCGAAAGAGTTCGGCATCCAAGTTATGTTGTACTGGCCAATCAGCTTTTCTGCCTTCGTTTGTATTCTGCACTTTCCTAATCTCATCCAAAGAGGTCTTGCTCCACCCAAAGGTAAGGATAACTAATATAAACTGGTATTTAAAATCTATCAACATTTTGAACTTTTTGATGTATTCTGAACTGCAGATGAAAGTTACCTAACAAATGGGTACATGGATACACCAATTGATTGTATACCTGGTATGAAAGATATTAGGTTTAGAGATTTACCAAGTAGTATCCGGACTACCGACCCTAATGATCCCATGCTTGGTTTTATAAAGCGAGAAACTGGCAGAACTTACGATGCTACAGCCTTGATTTTCAATACCTTTGATACTTTGGAGATGGAGGTTCTAGATGCACTCAAGTCTCAGCTTCCACTGCCCCCAATTTACACCATTGGTCCTCTTCATTTACTCCTCAATCAGATTCCTTTAAGTGAGTCGCAATCTCTTGGATCAAATCTGTGGAAGGAAGATATGAAGTGTCTGAAATGGCTTGATTCCAAAAAACCTAACTCGGTCGTGTATGTTAATTTTGGCAGCATCACTGTTATGACTACACAACAACTCGTCGAATTCGCATGGGGACTAGCCAACAGTAAGTATAATTTCTTATGGATCATAAGACCTGACCTGGTAATTGGTGAGTCGGCTACGTTGCCAGCTGAGTTTACAAAAGAAACTAAAGAAAGGGGACTACTAGCAAGTTGGTGCCCGCAAGAGGAAGTCCTGAATCACCCATCGATAGCTGTATTCTTGACGCACTGTGGTTGGAATTCTACTCTCGAAAGCTTGAGCTGTGGGGTTCCTTTGCTCTGTTGGCCGTTTTATGGAGACCAACAAACAAACTGCAGGTACTCATGTAACCACTGGGGAGTCGGTATGGAGATAGACAGCAATGTTGAGAGAGATGAAATTGAGAGGTTAGTGAGAGAGTTAATGGAAGGAGAGAAAGGTAAAAAAATGAAGAAAAAAGCCTTGGAGTGGAAGAAGAAAGCGGAGGAAGCCACTTCACCGGGAGGTTCTACTTGCGTTACTATAGACAGGATCGTAAGAGAAATACTTGGTAGCAAAATTTCAGACCAAGCAACCAAATGATTGCAGGGGCTCAGGTGGAATTACACATACAACTAGCTAAGTGTTCCTATTTACTTAGCTAAATGTAAAATTTAACGAAAGAGCACATTCTACATTCTGGAAAAATTTATCAGGGAAATATGTAACTTACAAGTATGAGTGCAGTTAAATCTGTGAAGTCTATTAAGACTTACCTAGTCAGCATTTGTGTCATATCTGTGAAGTCTTATAAGCTTGTTGATCAGCATTTGTGTTCAACTTGTGCATAATATTCTAGTTTTTCCGGATTTAGAAACATAAAATTAAGTGTTTTAATCAACTTACATGAATAAGCCAAAATTTGATAAGTAGTGGAGTTCTCCCATTCCTTCTGTTGATAATACAGTACCAGCAGAAACTCCATTACTTGTCCACCCACATACTTCACTTAAAATTCTCCTTCCTAGAATTGATGGAAACATCTATGTTGATATAAACCTGAGATGAAAAGACTGAAATTAGAACCATCTGAAAACTGTGTTTAGAAAGAGAAAATGTTAGAACTGCAGTTTTAATTTAGGCCCTGCTAGTGCCATGTAAGAAAACTTTGAAGCATTGCAGAAATTTACATAAGCTATGCGACTGAAAATTGTTGCAGCATAATATAGCATACATACAGCCAAAAATGCTTCACATCAAATTTATGCTACAAAGGATTCCTAAGATAGATGGTGTGGCATAACATTATTGACCACAGAACAACCATAACTGGGCCAATTGATATAACAGTCAAACTTGAGCATTTAAATGTTTTGTGCATTGGTGATTCGTCTTGCAATGTTAGGACGTGCTATCCTAGTTTGTCATGGGATTCTTCCCTATGAAAAGGAATAAAAAACTACTATTTCTAATTTTCATAAAAACGATTCATTTTAGTGGCGTACTTGTTTCCTGCAAAACAAAACAGAGAAATGACCACAAATTTTCAATCACTGTGTATGCAACAGAAAATACCTAACAACATTAGATAGTGAATACGTATATATTAATGTTAATACACATACCCGTCTCAAACCTACAGTTTATAGAACATCAAACCAATACTTGCAAATATTTTTAATTTGTTGATCTTTTTCAGGAAATATTGTCTAGAAAAAGAGATATTCGTCAAATCGACTTCCACTGTATTTAAAACTGGCAAATAGCTAACCTGTACCAGCAATAAACTGAAAGCTCATTAAACCAGAGATACTGAGAACTAAGTCAGTAGTCAAAAGTCAAAATGCATGACTCTAATGGTCGATTGAGTTTCTGACAGGTTTGTTTATTTCTGGCTGTGCCACTTACTTCCTTTTCAATTATTGCCAATTTTCTTCATAAATATCCTCTAACAGGACCACTCCGCATTTGTAGTTTTCCTGATTTGGATGTTCTATTTGACTTACTTACATAGTTGAAAAGATATCTACAACCAGTGTTTTTGTTTACCTGAAATACATAACAACCTAATGTTTTTCTATAAGGATGTGTGTTAAGATAGCAGCAATCTTCTCTTCACACAATCACACACAAAAAATGGAGAAGAAGATTCATGTGGTTTGCATCCCCTTACCATTTCAGAGCCACATAAGCTCCATGATGAAGCTAGCAAAGATTCTTCATTTCAGAGGTATTCATCTAACCTTTGTCAACACAGAATTCAATCATCAACGTTTGCTCAACTCGAGGGGACCAGATTCAATGAAAGGTTTACCAGATTTTCGTTTCAAGACAATCCCTGACGGTCTTCCACCACCAGCCGATTCAAATGCTACCCAAGATGTCATGCCACTCTGCATCTCCACACAAACGAACTGCTTAGGACCTTTTCGAAGTCTTATCTACAGACTAAACAATACCACAAATGTCCCTCCTGTGAGTTGTATTGTTGCTGATGGTTGTATGAGCTTTACTCTAGAAGCTGCGAAAGAGTTCGGAATCCAAGTTATGCTGTACTGGCCAATTAGCTTTTCTGCCTTCGTTTGTATTCTGCACTTTCCTAATCTCATCCAAAGAGGTCTTGCTCCACCCAAAGGTAAGGATAACTAATATAAACATTTTATATACCTCATCAACTATATTTACGTAGGATTTTTAATTTTTTGATGTATTCTGAACTGCAGATGAAAGTTACCTAACAAATGGGTACATGGATACACCAATTGATTGTATACCTGGTATAAAAGATATTAGGTTTAGAGATTTACCAAGTAATATCCGGACTACCGACCCTAATGATCCCATGCTTGGTTTTATAAAGCGAGAAACTGGAAGAACTTACGATGCTACAGCCTTGATTTTCAATACCTTTGATACCTTGGAGATGGAGGTTCTAGATGCACTCAAGTCTCAGCTGCCACTGCCCCCAATTTACACCATTGGTCCTCTTCATTTACTCCTCAATCGGATTCCTTTAAGTGAGTCACAATCTATTGGATCAAATCTGTGGAAGGAAGATATGAAGTGTCTGAAATGGCTTGATTCCAAAGAACCTAACTCGGTCGTGTATGTTAATTTTGGCAGCATCACTGTTATGACAACACAACAACTCGTCGAATTCGCATGGGGACTAGCCAACAGTAAGTATAATTTCTTATGGATCATAAGACCTGACCTGGTAATTGGTGAGTCGGCTACGTTGCTAGCTGATTTTACAAAAGAAACTAAAGAAAGGGGACTGCTAGCAAGTTGGTGCCCGCAAGAGGATGTCCTGAATCACCCATCGATAGCTGTATTCTTGACGCACTGTGGTTGGAATTCTACTCTCGAAAGCTTGAGCTGTGGGGTTCCTTTGCTCTGTTGGCCATTTTATGGAGACCAACAAACAAACTGCAGGTACTCATGTAACCACTGGGGAGTTGGTATGGAGATAGACAGCAATGTTGAGAGAGATGCAATTGAGAGGTTAGTGAGAGAGTTAATGGATGGAGAGAAAGGTAAAAAAATGAAGAAAAAAGCCTTGGAGTGGAAGAAGAAAGCGGAGGAAGCCACTTCGCCGGGCGGTTCTACTTGCGTTACTATAGACAGGATCGTAAGCGAAATACTTGGTAGCAAAATTTCAGACCAAGCAACCAAATGATTGCAGGGGCTAAGGTGGAACTACACGTACAACTAGCTAAGTGTTCCTATTTACTTAGCTAAATGTAAAATTTAACGAAAGAGCACATTCTACATTCTGGAAAAATTTATCAGGAAATATGTAACTTACAAGTATGAGTGCAGTTAAATCTGTGAAGTCTATTAAGACTTACCTAATCAGCATTTGTGTCATATTTGTGAAGTCTTATAAGCTTGTTGATCAGCATTTGTGTTCAACTTGTGCATAATATTCTAGTTTTCGGGATTTAGAAACATAAAATTAAGTGTTTTAATCAACTTACATGAATTAGCCAAAATTTGATAAGTAGTGGAGTTCTCCCATTCCTTCTGTTGATAATACAGTACCAGCAGAAACTCCATTACTTGTCCACCGACATACTTCACTTAAAATTCTCCTTCCTGGAATTGATGGAAACATCTATGTTGATATAAACCTGAGATGAAAAGACTGAAATTAGAACCATCTGAAAACTGTGTTTAGAAAGAGAAAATGTTAGAACTGTAGTTTTAATTTAGGCCCTGCTAGTGCTATGTAAGTAAACTTTGAAGCCTTGCAGAAATTTACATAAGCTATGCGACTGAAAATTATTGCAGCATAATATAGCATGCCTACAGCCAAAAATGCTTCACATCAAATTTATGCTACAAAGGATTCCTTGGATAGATGGTGGTGGCATAACATTATTGACCACAGAACAACCATAACTGGGCCAATTGATATAACAGTCAAACTTGAGCATTTAAATGTTTAGTGCATTGGTGATTCGTCTTGCAATGTTAGGACGTGCTATCCTAGTTTGTCATGGGATTCTTCCCTATGAAAAGGAATAAAAACTACTATTTCAAATTTTCAGAAAAACAATTCATTTTAGTGGCGTACTTGTTTCCTGCAAAACAAAACAGAGAAATGACCACAAATTTTCAATCACTGTGTATGCAACAGAAAATACCTAACAGCATTAGATAGTGAATACGTATATACTAATGTTAATACACATACCCGCCTCAAACCTACAGTTTATAGAACATCAAACCAATACTTGCAGATATGTTTAAAACTGGCAAATAGCTAACCTGTACCAGCAATAAACTGAAATATTGTCTAGAAAAAGAGATATTCGTCAAATCAACTTCCACTGTATTTAAAACTGGCAAATAGCTAACCTGTACCAGCAATAAACTGAAAGCTCATTAGACCAGAGATACTGAGAACTAAGTCACGTGACTCTAATGATCGATTGAGTATAATATCTTCTGACAGGTTTGTTTATTTCTGGCTGTGCCACTTACTTCCTTTTCAATTATTGCCAATTTTCTTCATAAATATCTTCATCTTCATAAATATCCTCTAACAGGACCATTCCACATTTGTAGTTTTCCTGATTTGGATGTTCTATTTGACTTACTTACATGGTTGAAAAGATATCTACAACCAGTGTTTTTGTTTACCTGAAATACATATATAACAACCTAATGTTTTTTCTATAAGGATGTGTTAAGATAGCAGCAATCTTCTCTTCACTCAATCACACACAAAAAATGGAGAAGAAGATTCACGTGGTTTGCATCCCCTTACCATTTCAGAGCCACATAAGCTCCATGATGAAGCTAGCAAAGATTCTTCATTTCAAAGGCTTTCAAATAACCTTTGTAAACACAGAATTCAATCATCAACGTTTACTAAATGCAAGGGGGCCAGATTCACTTATAGGCTTACCTGATTTTCGTTTTGAAACCATCCCTGACGGTCTTCCATCACCAACAAGTCCAAATGCCAGCCAAGATATCCTAACCCTGTGCATGTCAACACAAAAGAACTGCTTAGCACCTTTCCGAAATCTTATCCATAGACTAAACAATACTAAATATTCAAATGTTCCTCCTGTAAGTTGTATCGTTTCTGATAGTTGTATGAGCTTCACTCTACAAGCTGCTAAAGAGTTTGGAATTCCAAATTATTTATACTGGCCTGTCAGCTTTTGTGCCTTTGTTTGTCTTCTGCAATTTACTAATCTCATCCAAAGAGGTCTGGTTCCACTCAAAGGTACGCAGAATCAATATAAAACTGGTACTGAGAATCTATCAACATTTATATACCTCATAGACTATATGTATATTATTTTGAACTTTTTGAAGAATTATCTGAACTGCAGATGAGAGTTACCTAACAAACGGGTACATGGAAAACACCGTAGTTGACTGGATACCTGGTATAAAAGATATCAGATTCAAAGATTTTCCTAGCTTTGTTCGGACAACCGATCCTAATGATGCCATGTTCAATTTTTTAAGGGAGAAGCTGAAAGAAATTCCAATGCTACAGCCTTGATTTTTAATACCTTTGCTGCCCTGGAGATGGAAGTTTTGGATGCACACATGTCTCAGTTGCCACTGCCGCCTATTTACGCCGTTGGACCTCTTCATTCACTCCTCAATCAGTTTCCTTTAAGTGAGTCACAGTCACTTGGATCAAATCTGTGGAAAGAAGATACAGAGTGCCTGAAATGGCTTGATTCCAAAGAACCTAACTCAGTTGTGTATGTGAATTTTGGGAGCATCACTGTTATGACACCCCAACAACTCGTCGAATTTGCATGGGGACTAGCAAACAGTAAACATAATTTCTTATGGGTCATAAGATCAGATCTGGTAATTGGGCAGTCGGCTACTTTGCCACCTGAATTTGCAGAAGAAATTAAAGAAAGAGGACTACTAGCAAGTTGGTGCCCGCAAGAAGATGTCCTAAATCATGCATCGATAGCTGGATTCTTGACGCACTGTGGTTGGAATTCAACTCTTGAAAGTTTGAGTTGTGGGGTTCCAGTTATCTGCTGGCCATTTTGCGGGGACCAACAAACAAACTGCTGGTACTTATGCAAGCACTGGGAAGTCGGTATGGAGATCGATAGCAATGTTGAGAGAGATGAAGTTGAGAGGTTAGTGAGAGAGTTGATGGAAGGAGTGAAAGGTAAAAACATGAAGAAAAGAACCATGGAGTGGAAGAAGACAGCCGAGGAAGCCATTTCACCTGGCGGTTCCTCTTATGTTACTATAGAAAAGATTGTAAGCCAAATAGCGAAATTACAGACCAAATGATTGTTACACATACAACGAGCTTATCTAATATTTCTATTTACAATCTCAATTCTGGTAAAATTTATCAGCAAATATGTAATTCACTAGTATGAGTATCAAATCAGTGAAGTCTAATAAGCTTGCATTTCATTTGTGTTTAATTGGTGTATACTATTCTAGTTTTCGGCATTTGAAACATAAATTGAAGTGTTTAATCAATCAACTTACTTGAAATTAGCCAAAATTAGTTGAGATTTTCCATTCGTTCTGTTGAAATTGCAGTACCAGCAGCAATTCCATTACTTGTGTAGCCCCTTACTTTACTTGAAATTGAATTGGCGTGGCGAGACATCAGACAAGACTGAGATTAGAACCGTTTGAAAACTGTGTTCAGACTCTAGAAAGACAAGTTAGGGTTTTAAGGATTTAGGGGGAAGATCTGAAGATGAATGTAATTTTGTCAATTGAGTAGACGCCAAAACTGAAATTTGCTTTGTTTGTGCGAATTTGTGCGAAATTTGGTACCATAAAGTACCATACGGCTAGAGGTGTAAACTGGGCCCGTGCCAGCACGAGCCCAACCCAGCCAAACACGTCACAACATGTTAGTTTAATGTGTTGTGCTAGGCCAGGATAATCGGCACAGTGGCACAACACATCACGTGGCGCAAATAAGCACGTAGCACAACACGCTAACAAAGCACGTCATAATATATATAAAATACTGCACAATAATACAACACATTTTTTTTGTATATTTCACAAAAGAGTGTTGATTCTAACCATTATTTTGACATTTTATCTTCGTTGTGTCGAATTATTTCAATAACAATATATATAATATCTAAATATGTTGAAAATATTTATTTTGAAATATGTAAAATAAATGTGGCAGGCACACCACAGCACGACACATCACGTTCTCAAGCACGACACAACACGGCACACCTTAATTTCTGGCATGGCACAACACGGCACGTAGCACGGCGAGCTAGCCTCTTAATGTGATGTGTTGGGCTGGGCCGACACATTTTACACCTCTACATACGGCACCACGAAATAACGAAAATGCTAAAGTTGTGACAGATAACATGAGTCAAATCTGGGACAATCAATCTAAACATTTGATCATTCCTCTCTCCACCCGCTACCAATATCAATGCTTGTATCATTCCCCTCTCCACCATTCAAATTGTACCACATCTAGTCATAAATTTTGACCATCCCTTGTTATCCCAGCTGTAGTAAGGTCGGCAAAATAAACATACATACAGGTTCACCGACGAACCTATGAGGGGGCTAAATTGGGCTTTACCCGACCCCCTCATAAGTCCAAATTTTTTTGTTTAGTATATACTCCCTCTGTCCCAAATTGATTGAGCTAATTGGTTTTAAATTTTGTCCCACACATAATTGAGCTATATCACTAATCAAGGGGATATTTCTAAAACTACCATTATAATTGGTTATCGTTACTATAAGAAATATGTATAATTTAATAGCAATATATTCCTTACGTAGGTGTTTTAAAATGCTTTTCAATGATATAAAGTTTACAAAAAACCGTGGTATAGTTTAAGAGATAAATCATTTTTAAGTTTTACTACTTATTATCCAGAAGGGTATAATTGTAAAGAATACTTAAACATACTCCCCTTTTCTCTTTGCCTTAATAATTGTGCAAACTACAAATAGCTCAATTAATTTGCGGAGTACCAAGCTCATCATCCAGGATACTTGCGGCTCTTTTTTCCCCTTAAGTATGTAATACTGCTGAATAGAAACAACTTTGTGGTATTTATGATTTATGGTATATAAAACGAAAATTTCTTGTTTGGTCCTAAGCCCATAAGGTTATTTATAGTAGGGTCCAACCGGATTTATTTTTTATCTTGAGGTCCAAAATTAATTAAAACATGGAAATGACCATAATACCCATTGTTACCAAAGGTGTGTGTTTACGCGTTCATTATATCGAGTACATATCTATTACCACGATTATAAATTCGAGTACATATCTGCTGCTTTGCTTATTAATTCGAGTACATATCTGCTACACTACTTATAAATACGAGTACATATCTCTGTAGTGCCGCTTACAAATAGAACACGTATCCGCTAAACCGCTTACAAATTCGAGTATGTATCTGTTGCTTACAAATTCGAGTATGTATACATTTATATTACTACGGGGGGAAAAGTATATGTTTGTTAGAATCAATGATAAATAAAATTAGAAAATGTTTTACATCACATATATTGTAGGATCATACCAATTAATCTCTAATATTTCTTTAATACAATATTAAATCATAGGAAAAATAAAGGAAAACCTTTATATGCCTTTGTAAACACGGAAAAAGCTATACAAAATTAGCACATATTTCAGTATTTCACATACGTACTCATGGATCAAAGAAATAAAAAAGTGGCAAAACTGAATAAAACAGAATCAGAAGAAATTTCTATCAGTACACCATATACGTACTGCGTATTCATGAACTAAAAATCAACTGCATGTAAAGAAGAATTGATGAATTCATGAATATATCATAATCAAAGCACATATTTCAGTATTACACATATGTGCTCATGGATCAAACCAAAACAATGGCAAAACTATGAATAAAACAAAATCAGAAGAAGTTTCTATCAGTACGTCATATAAGTACTGCGTATTCATGAACTAAATAATCAAACCACATGTAAAGAATAAGTGACGAATCCATGAATATGACTGAATCAAAGCACATATTTTAGTATTACACATACGTACTCATGGATCGAACCCAAAAACAGTGGCGAAACTCTGAATATAACCGAATCAAAGCAGATATTTCAGTATTAAACATACGTACTCATGGATTGAACCCCAAAACAATGACAAAACTCTGAATATAACCGAATCAAAGCAGATATTTCAGTACTACACATACGTAACAATGGATCGAACCCAAAAACAATGACAAAACTCTGAATGTAACCGAATCAAAGCAGATATTTCAGTATTACATATACGTACTCATGGATCGAACCCAAAAGTCAATTAAAAAAAGTGTGCAACACAAAAACACTCATGGATTGAATCCAAAAACAATGACAAAACTCTGAATATAACCTAATCAAAGAAGATATTTCAGTATTACACATACGTACTCATGGATCGAACCCAAAAACAATGACAAAACTCTGAATATAACCGAATCAAAATAGATATTTCAGTATTACATATACGTACTCATGGATCAAACCCAAAAATCAATTAAAAAACACAGTGCAACACAAATACACTGAGAGATCATACCAAATCGACGAAAGTAGACTCTTCCAGTTTATTATCAATATCAGATCTAATACCTAAACTTTAGATTTTGCTATAAACATGAAAATTTCTCTAATCCGAGAAAAAAAAAAACCTAAATTAAAATAAGCTTTTGAAAAAGAAAGGAAAAATGAAAACCTAAACTATACCAACAGTAAGGAAGTGAACCTACCGATTAATCTTAGTTTGAATTCAAGAATTGATCAACACCTCAGAAGATCTTCATAGCCGGAGCTCTTCACCGAACCACAAATGAGAAAATTAAGAAGAAGAAGAATATATCCAGAAAATGGAGAAGAAATGGATTTAGTTATTTCTTTTATATACTTGAGGGTGTTTTCGATATTTAAAAATATGACCTCATATGTTCCACACGTGTGCAGGACCAGGGATTAAAAAATTGGGTCCATTTTTATGTTTTCTTTTTATTATGGACCTCCGGTTACTGGGCTTTAGTGAGTGGACCTGCCACTAACTAAGAACACTATAATAGGATCTATAGGTAATTCCTACTATATAAAATGGTTATCAAGAAGGTAAGCTCTTTAATCTCTTGATAGAAGTGTAATAGTTATTGGGGTTCTTAAAGGATACTAGACTGCGGCGAACAAGTTCAATTGTCAATTATTGAGTGAGGTAGTAGCTTTTAAATTTAAGGGTTAATTGATTCATGGTGATGCTAAGAGAATAGGTATTCATGTTATAACCTCGTAAATCAATCGCTCTTTTTACATAACTTGTTTCTTTAATCTTAGTGTTAAACCTTAAAAATATGTATGTCCACTAAATGGGTGGCTCAACTAAAAAATTTGCCACAGCCTCTGGCCACTTTGGTGAGCCCCACCCAAAGTAGAATCTTAGATCCGTACCTATAGGTTACAACAGTTTGAGAGGTACGCTAGCTTATCGGGAGGTACCAAAAACATAGAAGACAAACTTGAAAAATACTTTTTGTTAATATATGGATGAAAAAGGGCATTCGAGCGAATACATCAAATGTGGGTATCAACTGTTATAACGGACGCATAAAAAATCGTTTCTATGATATTTTAGTCGGGTTATGATGATATTCTTTTCAAATTATGGAACACCTACTTAGGTATTCCATGCCTCCGACGGAACGGAATTATCAAGATAGTGTTTGAATATTACAGTAGAATAATTTTGTAATGTCAAAAGTGATTCGAAGGTTAAATTTTAAAATGACCTCGGAAAATAAAAGAATATTTTATTTTTCTTTTAATTTCTTAAAGGTACTACTATATTTCTTTACCGACGATTTCTGTAAACAAGTACAACATCAAAATAAATAATTGCACGTATTTTTTAAACTTTTCCAGTACGATTTTACAGAGTAAGAAACATGCTCAAATCGCCAGTAAAAAAAAGATCTTTTATTTTCAATATCATTAGAGAAACCTTTTTTTTAATATAAAAAAAATCATCCCTCAAAAGGCATCATATCCTAGAGGAAGATAGAAACACCATAGAGAAATCTCTTTTTCAATAAAAAAGAAAATCATCCCTCAAAAGGCATCATATCCTAGAGGCAGATAGAAATACTCTTAACTAAAAAATCAGAAGTGATTGGGGCCTTCCTGTTTATTTTTATTTAATTTATTCATACATGAGCATGATATCTTTCTAGAGTTATTGCAGCAGGTGGGAAAACGAGCTACTTATACCATAATAAAACAGACAAATGTTCAAATTGGACGGGTAAAAGCTCAAACCTGACCTTTTTTTTGAAGCATGCTATATATTAAACTACTAAGGGACTGTTACACGAAGGTATACAATACCCCAAGATTCATCAGTTACAATACGCATGGTAAGCCAAAGCCAAGAATTTACATCAACATGATATTGGAGTAGAAAAGCAGTCTTCTGATCGGAGTTTGCATCGGTGGGGAATGTCGAAGTTGAAGGTCAGAAGGCCTTCAGTCAATGCTTTCCACAATAAAAGTTGTACTTTTGATGGATACAACAATGTCCATGGTAACTTAGATGGTGGTAGATGTGTTCGATGCAATTGATTGAAGTTTTTAGTCATGGCTTTGTATCTTGTTGTTGCGGTTAACTGACCAAGTGATATCTGTCTACTCCTTCGATTTATAGCTTGATCCATCACTTCAAATCGATTCTTTAGCTTTGATTGTATCTTGAAGTAGAATCCCATCCTTGCTCTTTAAGGAAAAGAGCTAAATAGTGCTAATAATGCTATTACATAGTTATACTAAACTGAAATATAAATACGTACAAGAGGAGTTACAAACTCTATTAGATTAAACTAAGATACTACAACTCACTATTACTAGTAATTAACTGCTACAATTACTAAAAACTGAAAACTACAAGAGGGATGAAAGACTTAGAGACTAAAATACAGTAAAGAAAAAGAGTACAAATTTGCTTGAATAGAAAGAATAACTAAACTGAGAAAAAACTAGTCGAGTGAAGTGTCAGATTCACCAGACTGTTCGCATACCAATTAGGATTAAAGCTTGCTGCTGAAAAAAATGAGTAAAGTTGAAGCCGTGATACATTCCCAGGATTTAAGAAAAATAAATTTTCAACATGTGGAGATGTTGAAATATGAAGCTTGTTATGAAGGATATGTCACCTTGGTCAAGACTTACACTAACATTCTTATAGAGGACCAAAGTGAGAGTCACCGAGTATGGCTTGCCACGGGTTTCACTAACATTGTGTGAAGGATGGAAATTATTCAAACCTGAACAAAGAAGGTTCGTTGTGAAGCTGTAGATAGGTACTGCCAGTCTAGCAGAGAGGGGGCTGAGTTTCTGTGGCTGAGAATCCCGATTATTGTCACAGAGGTGATAATATGCTGAAGCATGAAATCAATGATGTTGTTTTTTAAGGTTGCAAATATTAAGCTCAATACTGTTGGCGCAGAGACTAAACAAGTTAAACTTGAAACATGAATGACCTCCAAAGGAAAAATCTCATTGGCAATTAAACTAACAGATGAAATCAACCAAACTTACGCAAACAAACAAGAGCACCAAAAATAAATTGAACTTTGCGACTAAAAAGCAAAGGACACAGGCATTAACAAGAGACACCACCAAAAAACTAAACCCACACTTCGAATTGAAACTAATCTGGTGGATTGAAAAATGCCTTTATTTATTTTTTTTAAAACAAGTTCAAACGAAAGCAATGAACGGATTTTCACTAGCCCAGGAAAAGCTATGAAGGAAAAACAAGAATCTCAAAAACTAGATAGGTTTACGACCTACACATAATCGGAAAAAATGGCATTGCAAAATAGAGATGATTGTAAGAATAACTTACAGATCAAGGTTTAAAGAAATTGAGCAATAACTTTTTGTTATGTTGTGAGATAAGCAAGGCAATCATAAGGTCTCACAAAGTCCTTGTGATTGGGCTCAAACTTGTCTCAATTTGAATGTTTGCCCTTCCGGTCTCAAGTTAGTCGATCGAAAAACTTGATATGATTGGCCAAAGGAAGGTTGAGCCGAGCATCGTCTCGGATTGAGATGACCGACCTTCATAATAATATGAAACCGTTAGTTCAACCAACGACTCTAATTGCATTCCCTATAAATTCAACCATCTTCACTCCCAAGTCGCACCTTTTACACCCAAAAATTCTTATAGTTTCACTCTCAATCCCAAACTCTTAATCTCTAAGAGCATCTCCAATATAGGTGTTTATGGGTAAAAATCGTTTCCGCCGATTTCGGTAAATTTGGCAGGTGAGTGAGTGAAGCTGGTTTAAACCCTAAACAAATGTGTTTTGCGTGAGCACTTTCTAGATTCGAGAGATCAATACGTACAAGTCCGGCCTAAACCAAGAAATGGCCGTTCCCGGACTTGCTTCGGTCACAAAGTGGAGGAGAAGGGTTGATTTGGGGAGGAAGCAAAGAAAGGTGTTGAGACCCGAATAGTGCAGGAGAGTAGTGTCTCGACTTGTATCGAGTGAAAGCTTAGGAAGCTTGCAAGAGATGAAAGCCTTTTTTTGGAGAGCTTGCAAAGTTTCCTTTTACGAGAGTGTTTTATTTTCTCTGTAGAGACTTGTTGTACGGTGGAAATAGGTAAGACCTATTTATACAAGTCGAGATTGAAACGTACCACTGGCCTCATGAACCAAGAGAGTAAAGGGTGAAATAATGGGAGGAGGTGGTAACCGCATGGTGTTTATGGGTGAAAACGTTTTCACCATTATTTCCTCATTTATTTGGCCAGCTTTATTACTTTTCACGCTTTCTTAATGTGAGCGTAGTGTACTGCTTGCAAGCTATTACCGCCAAACCAAAACCACGGAAAGCATCCCCCGGTTTGTGTTGATATCTCGAGTGTTGGTTGCACTTTGAGTGCAAGTGGCGCTGCTAGTGGCGCGTGTGGCATGTGCCATTGGCATGTGCGGAATGCCTTTGTTGCGGGTTGCACCTTGAGTGCAAGTAGCAATGCCAGAGCTGCTAGTGGCGTGTGTGGCATGTGCCAATGACATGTGCGGAAATGCCTTGGTGGTAGGTTGTACGTTGAGTGTAAGTGGAAATGCATGCTAGTGACGTGTGTGGCAAGTGCCAATGGCGTGTGTGGAATGCCTTGGTGGTAGGTTGCACGGTTTTCAAGTTAGTCTACCAGCGTGTGTGGAATGCCTTGGTGGTAGGTTGCACGGTTTGCAAGTTAGGCTACCAGCGTGTGTGTTTGGCATGTGTCAACGGCACGCATGGCCATTAGGGCTATGTCCTGGTAAGAAAAGCTACCAACGATGCATGTTGGCATGTGCCAATGGCATGCGTGGCCAACTTGGGTCACGATCTCGTAGGAAAAGCTACCAGCGAGCATGTTGGCATGTGCCAATGGCATGCGTGTCCAATTTGGGTCGCGCCTTGGTAGAAAAAGCTACCAGCGAGCGTGTTGTCATGTGCCAATGGCATGCGTGACCAATTTGGGTCGCGCCTTGGTAGAAAAAGCTACCAGCGAGCGTGTTGGAATGTGCCAATGGCGTGCGTGGCCAATTTGGGTCGCGCCACAGGTAGAAAAAGCTACCGGCGAGCGTGTTGGCATGTGCCAATGGCATGCGTGGCCAATTTGGGTCGCGCCTTGGTGAAAAAGCTACCGGCGGCGTGTTGGCATGTGCCAATGGCATTCTCGGCCAATTTGGGTCGCGCTTTGGTAGAAAAGATACTAGGAAAAGCGGCGTGTTGGCATGTGCCAATGGCATGCGTGGCCAATTTGGGTCGCGCCTTGGTAGAAAAAGCTACCAGCAAGCGTGTTGGCATGTGCCAATTGCATGCGTGGCCAATTTGGGTCGCTCCCTGGTAGAAAAAGCTACCAGCGAGCGTGTTGGCATGTGCCAATGGCATGTGTGGCCAATTTGGGTCGCGCCTTGGTAGAAAAAGCTACCAACGAGCGTGTTGGCATGTGCCAATGGCATGCGTGGCCAATTTGGGTCGCGCCTTGGTAGAAAAAGCTACCGGCGGCGTGTTGGCATGTGCCAATGGCATGCGTGGCCAATTTGGCCTAGGTTGCATGATTTGCAAGCCTAGGCGTGGGTGCCATTTTGGCATGGCGTGGCTAGGGCCAAGGTAAGGGTGCTTGGCTTGGCGTGGCGTGACTAGCGTAGCTAGGGGCCAAGCCCAGTGCGTTTGGCATGGCGCGGATAGCTCGGGCTAAGTGTGGTGGCATGATTTGCCATTGGCACGGAGGTGTGGCTAGCATGGTTGGCATGCTTTGGCGCATTTGGTGTGGCTGGCATGATTTGCCATTGGCACAGAGGTGCGGCTAGCTTGGGCTAGGTGTGGCTAGCATGATTTTCCATTGGCACGGACGTGCGGCTAGCATGGTTGGCATGCTTCGGCGCGTTTGGTATGGCTGGCATGATTTGCCATTGGCATAGAGGTGCGGCTAGCATGGTTGGCATGCTTCGGCGCGTTTGGTATGGTGGCATGATTTTCCATTGGCATAGAGGTGCGGCTAGCATGGTTGGCATGCTTCGGCGCGTTTGGTATGGCTGGCATGCTTTGCCATTGGCATAGAGGTGCGGCTAGCTTAGGCTAGGTGTGGCTGGCATGATTTTCCATTGGCACAGAGGTGCGGCTAGCATGGTTTGCATGCTTTGGCGCGTTTGGTGTGACTAGCATAGCTAGGGCCAAGGCAGAGTGCTTTTGGCATGGCGCGGCTAGCTTGGTCAAGGTGTGGCTGGCATGATTTGCCATTGGCACGGAGGGGAATTAGGGTTTTGTTTGTTGTAACCCTAATTTAAAAAATACCCCATTAATTCGACTACATGCATTAAATGTCTTAATAAATGTGTCACTAGGTGACATTAGGTTATTTGGGGTTTTACGATTTTTCCCTTTGTTTAAAAACCACCATCAACATTAAGTCCCCTGCTTAGCTTGGAACAGGAGCTTTGTTGCGAGGTAAGCATAAGATTGTGACAAATTATCAACGACAAATCGTAAAGAGAATTGAGGAGGCTTGTCGACCTTTTTTATAAATAGGATTTGGAATCCTTGCCTCTCGGCGATTTTACAAATCGGGAGGATGGCACAATTGGGAAGTTAGCGTCGTGAGAGACAGGAAGCTGGGCTGCATTGAGAAGTTGTTGCGAGTTGGGAAAGCGAGCGTGCTAGCTGGCGGGACCAAGCCAAAGTGAAGTTGATCGTGCTAGGCCCGGCGGGGCCAGCCTTTGGTGGGGAAAACGGCGTGCTAAAGTTGGCGGGACGGCGTAAAGTGGGGAAGGCGATCGTGTTAGGTTGGCGGGGCCAGGCGCAAGGTGGGAAAGTTGGCGTGCTAGGCGGCGTGACTTGGGCGGTCATTTGGAAGTTGACGCAGTTGGGAAGCGAGCATCTTTGGCTGGTGGGGCCGTCATTGGGGAAGTTGGGCGTGCTAGGTTGGAGGGATCGGCTCAAGGTGGGACCGGTGTGTCTTGGGCGATGCGGGGAGTTGGCGCAATTGGCGGGGCCCGGTGCAACTTTGGCGATGTTGGGAAGTTGGGCGCCCTTGTGGGCCGTTCCTTATACGCACGATTTTTGGTAAAGGGAAATCCTTCCCTATTTCGAGAATCTTCACGCCCATATATATAAAATCCCTTTCTCTCATCTTGCACTTTGTCCTTTCATCTTTTCGTACTAGCGAGAGTCACAAAAGCAAACCGGCTTCGGTATGTCTTCCGGTACTTCTCTTGTTTCCCTTTTCATGTAGGTGCAAACCCTAGAGTAGGCGTTTTCTTTTATAATCCTTGCAATGATATTGCGCATATGATTTCTTGGCGTGTTTCTTGTAGAAAATATTGTATATATGCACCCAAGGAAATAATGCATATATGATTCGAACCCGTAGACAAGTGCTCCATATATAATTTTGAACCCGAAGAAGGATACCATAGACGCATTCGAGCCGTAGAAAATCTTTGCGTATATAGTTTTGAACCCGAAAAAGGATACGAGACGCACTTGAGCCGTATAAAATCTGCGTATATAATTTTGAACCACTGAAGGAAATCTTTGCGTGTGTAGTTTTGAACCCGCGAGAGAATACGTATATGAATCCCGAAGAAGAATACTGTTGTTTATGAATCCAAGAAGTATACGTATATGTGCTTCATATGACTTGAACCCATAGGAAATATTGCATATATGAATTTCGGACTGAAGAAAATACCGCGCGTGCGATTTTGAACCCGTAGAAAAATGCTTCATATATAATTTTGAACTGAAGAATGATATCTGAGATGCACTTGAGCCAGGCGTATAAAATCAAACGTATATAATTTTGAACCACAGAAGAAAATATTGCGTGTGCGATTTTGAGCCGATAAAGAATACGCCCTCTTTTTCTTTTTTTTTGTATTTCGGGTTTTCCTTTTGTTGGGGCGCGGTTATGTGTCGGGGAGATAATTTTGTTTTCTCTCCATGTGCGAGATATCTTGTTACTAAGTTGTTATGAAGAAATCAGACAAGATGTTACCTGAACAAAATTTCGCCTCATCGAAGGATGTCCATAGTTCCAAACCAAACACGGATGATGAATTCTTCGCCAAAAACTTGCCTGCTCGGAAAAATCACCCCGGGTTTCGTGCCAATTTTTTAACCGGTGGTGAAGATAAAAAGAAGACACGTTCGGTTCGCCCGAGAGAACACCATACGGTTCTGTCTTCATAAAGGGGTATATTCCTCTTCCAACATTGATTTCGGGATGTGTCGAGCCCATTGAGTTCTTTTGATAGATGGGTTGAGTTCATGGTGAGTAATGAGCACATAAATACCAACTTGACTCGGCGCAGTTATTGATCTTTGTCGAGGCTTGATGAAATCTCCAGTTAGGAAGGATATCCGGGCTTGGTTGCTTTCATCTCAGAGATGGTGTTCGGACACCCATACGATCATATGTAGATGGGGTGAGATAACTTTCTCCTTGGAGAGTGTGGCTCTCTTGCTAAATCTTTCGATAACTAGGAATCTTAACATCCAATTATCTGAAAGTGGGGGGGAAGATGCGGGATGACCTTGCCGCTAAGTTGGGAGATTTCGCTCGGAAAGACTCCACTGCGAAGTCGAAGGATTCTGTCCGGAAAGAGGATGAAAGGTGCCTTTACAGCTGGTGGATATCTCAATAGTTTCCGGACAGGCGGAACCTAAACGAAAGCGGTGATCTTCACGTTGCGGCATTTTTGGCTCTCTGGTTGTCTAGAGACATTTTTGATGACGACTCTGGTAAGAAGGAGACTAGACCAGAGTTGCTAGTGATTGTTGTGAAGTTGGCAAAAGGCAAAGTTCTTCCCATTGGCAAGCTATTTCTTAGTTCCCTGTATGTGCATCTTGCGGATCACCTAGTTGCGAACATGCGAGTTTAAAATGGTTTTATGAAAGTGGATTCATATGTGCACGTTGCTCTGCAAGCTTTGGTTATGGGAACACTTTGAGAAGTATGCCCCAAAACCGTTGTCTTCGATTCCCGCGAGTTGGGGGGTTCCGAATTCTTCGATGGGTGAACGGGCGTCCAAGGGTTGGCATGAGCTTGGTTAGTCTTCTCGATAAGTCGTATGAAATCGGTTTTCGCCCATGGGAGCCGGTCCATAGGTCGGTGACTCAAGTTGACACATTTGCTTACGCTCCGGTCATGTCTTTGTCTTACGATGGCAATTTTAGCGTTGGTGAAAACTTGTTCTTTCAAAGCTGCATGTCGGTTATATGCGCGTCTTTCTTCATGGGGTCTTTCCGGATAGCCGCTTACAATATTGGCCGTGCGGCTCGTCACATGGGTTTCGATCAAGGGTGCCTCTTGCTTACCCAGTAGGTGATTCCTAAGGATTCATTTGTGTGCTACCCTCAATGCCGGTGCCCTCGGCGGGTATCCGCCTTCCCTTCTTTCAAACGGGAAGAGTAACTTTGACGACCTTTGGCTATAATGAGTTACTGTGCGATGAGTTTATTATGATCAAGATTTTGTAAACGGCGTGGTGGAGAATGTTCGTTGTAAACCTTCCCAGGCGATTTTGAAGAAGTATCCATGTTGAGAGATCTCAAGTGAAAGTTGCCTAGCAACTCGGAAAGTCCCAGGCCAAGGAACGGAGAACGAAGAATCGTCTTTGGCGGGTTCCGAGCGATTTCAAAAGATCCTCCCGCACTCTCGTGTCTTTCGGTTCTTCCAATAACCGGTATGTGTCGCCTCCTTATTGGTTTGTCTCAAAACACGTGAATTTCTGCTTTGAAAACATGTGTCTTGTTTCTTCCGGGGCTTCGGTAGTGTTAATGCTTTCGCCGCCCTTGCCGTTGCCGGGGAGACGGCAATTTCTTGAAAAGAATTCCGTCGGCACGGCCTTCTCATAGCGGTGATGAGTCGGAGAAGAAGAAAGTTCGGCAAGTGAGAGTGATTCCTCTGGTAAGCTTGGTTCTTTTCGGGAAGTGTTTCGGTGAGTTTCGCGCTTCTTTTCTTTCTTCTTAGTTTCTTCTTTTGAAAAATGTCTAACTTAAGTTCGCGGGGAGGAATCCGGTTCGGAGGACGATTAAGGGTGGACCCACACGAAAACTTGTCTTTGGTGACCACTTTGCCGGTGACTCGGGGACGGGAGCTAGCCAATCGGCTGGGAGCAGATGTGGTTCAAACGGTGGATGATTCCACGATGGTTGCTGCGTAGACATGGAAAAAGACCCTTTGCGGGTCGTGAGGCCGATTCTGGCGCCATTTTGATCCCCATACTTGGTTCCTTATCCGAGGTCATGTCTTTGGTTGGCGGTTTCGACGTCTTTGGCTAAGTATGAGGCGTTGTACACGAGAATCTAGGAGAAGCATGGACATATGGCCACAACCAAGAAGATCGCTAGTCGATTTGCGGTTAAAGCGTGTGGAATAGGCTTTATCTTCCATTGAGGACATGCGTGAGGTGGCCCAGCCACACCGTTTACAAGACATTATTGCTTGTTTGGGAGCACCATCGCGACGTGTGTGTAGAAAAGGAGTTCGATGCTTCGTGGTTTGTCGAAGGCCTTCTTGAGATCCGAAAGTCGAAAGATGCGACGATCGAAAGCCTTTGCGAGAGGAGATTGCACGACAGGAGATAGAACTCGAAAAGCTTTCCAAGATGCTGATTATGAAGAAAGCGGCTCTTGAAGATGCAAAATTGACTTTCTCCAAGAAGAGCAGACCTCTGTTGGATGATTTTCCTTGAATGTTTCTCTGTTAAACTTTCATTTAGGTTCTTTTTTTTTTTTTTTTTGAAAAACATATTGGATGTCGGTTCAAAGTTAAATAGGTTTTGATAGGCAGTGGTAGCTTTTTGAGGATATTGGATTATTTACGGGATGAATGGTTTTGATAATATAACTTTGATTATGTTTTGGGAAAGGAATATTGCTTTTTATGAAAGTGTGTGCTAGCAATGGGCACAAGATGCGGTAGTATGGCGGTTTTATTAAGAACCCAAAAATGAGATCGTATATCTTGCCCAATCTAAATTTACTCACTTCATAGATTTTTGCAAACACACCTCTCTCCAAGTAAAGGCGGCTTTCTTTGGTAGCATCGCTTGACAAGTCCCCAATCGGTGGTAGCATCTTGGCGAGTCCCCGGTTTTACGGTGTAGTTTTAACAAGCGGTAACCGGGTTGTCTAGCAGTTAGTCGGATTGAGTCGCAAGTCCCCAATCGCTGGTAGCATCTTCAACGAGTCCCCGGTTTTTAGGTGTAGCTTTTACAACTAATAGCAGGGTTGTCAGCGGTTGAGTCGAGTTGAGTCTCCTTCCCTACCATCTTGACATTTGGGTGAAGAAGCGAGATCGACGATCGACATTATGGCCAGATAGATCAATCCTCCCACATTTGTGGTCGCCAATTGTTTATGGGTAAAAATCGTTTCCATAGATTTTGGTAAATTCGGTAGGTGAGTGAGAAGCTGGTTTAAACCCTAAACAAATGTCTTTTACGTGAGCACTTTCTAGATTCGAGAGATCAATCTGTACAAGTCCGGCCTAAACCAAGAAATGGTCGTTCCATACTTGCTTCGGTCACAAAGTGGAGGAGAAGGGTTGATTTGTGGAGGGAAGCAAAGAAAGGTGTTGAGACCAGAATAATTATGGGAGAGTAGTGTCTCGACTTGTATCGAGAAAGTGAAAGCTTAGGAAGCTTGCAAGAGATGAAAGCCTTTTTTTGGAGAGCTTGCAAAGTTGCCTTTTACGAGAGTGTTGTATTTTTCTCTGGCCAGAGACTTGTTGTGCGGTGGAAATAGGTAATACCTATTTATACAAGTCGAGGTTGAAACGTACCCTGGCCTCATGAAGGAAGAGAGTAAAGGGTGAAATAATGGGAGGAGGTGGTAACCGCATGGTGTTTATGGGTGAAAACGTTTTCACCATTATTTACTCATTTATTTGACAGCTTTATTCCTTTTCACGCTTTCTTAATGTGAGCGTAGTGTACATTATAGTTTGTGACCGCCAAACCAAAACCCTGGAAAGCATCCCCAGTTTGTGTTGATATCTCGAGTGTTGGTTGCACTTTGAGTGCAAGTGGCGCTGCTAGTGGCGCGTGTGGCATGTGTCATTGGCATGTGCGGAATGCATTTGTTGCGGGTTGCACCTTGAGTGCAAGTGGCAATGCCAGAGATGCTAGTGGCGTGTGTGGCATGTGCGGAAATGCCTTGGTGGTAGGTTGTACGTTGAGTGTAAGTGGCAATGCCTGCTAGTGACGTGTGTGGCAAGTGCCAATGGCGTGTGTGGAATGCCTTGGTGGTAGGTTGCACGGTTTTCAAGTTAGGCTACCAGCGTATGTGGAATTCCTTGGTGGTAGGTTGCACGGTTTGCAAGTTAGGCTACCAGCGTGTGTGTTTGGCATGTGTCAACGACACGCATGGCCATTAGGGCTATGTCTACAGTAAGAAAAGCTACCGGCGATGCATGTTGGCATGTGCCAATAGCATGCGGGGCCAACTTGGGTCACGATGCGGTAGGAAAATCTACCAGCGAGCATGTTGGCATGTGCCAATGGCATGCGTGGCCCATTTGGGTCGCGCCTTGGTAGAAAAAGCTACCAGCGAGCGTGTTGGCATGTGCCAATGTCATGCGTGGCCAATTTGGGTCGCGCCTTGGTAGAAAAAGCTACCAGCGAGCGTGTTGGCATGTGCCAATGGCGTGCGTGGCCAATTTGGGTCGCGCCTTGGTAGAAAAAGCTACCAGCGAATGTGCCAATGGCATGCGTGGCCAATTTGGGTCGTGCCTTGGTAGAAAAAGCTACCAACGAGCGTGTTGGCATTTGCCAATGGAATGCTCGGCCAATTTGGGTCGCGCCTTGGTAGAAAAAGCTACCAGCGAGCGTGTTGGCATGTGCCAATGGAATGCGTGGCCAATTTGGGTCGCGCCTTGGTAGAAAAAGCTACCAGCGAGCGTGTTGGCATGTGCCAATGGCATGTGTGGCCAATTTGGGTCGCGCCCTGGTAGAAAAAGCTACCAGCGAGCGTGTTGGCATGTGTGGCCAATTTGGGTCGCGCCTTGGTAGAAAAAGCTACCCGGCGAGCGTGTTGGCATGTGCCAATGGCATGCGAGGCCAATTTGGGTCGCGCCTTAGTAGAAAAAGCTACCGGCGGCGTGTTGGCATGTGCCAATGGCATGCGTGGCCAATTTGGGTCGCGCCACAGTAGGAAAAGCTACCAACCGAGCGTGTTGGCATGTGCCAATGGCATGCGTGGCCAATTTGGGTCGCGCCTTGGTAGAAAAAGCTACCAGCGAGCGTGTTGGCATGTGCCAATGGCATGTGTGGCTAATTTGGCCTAGGTTGCATGATTTGCAAGCCTAGGTGTGGGAGCCATTTTGGCATGGCGTGGCTAGGGCCAAGGTAAGGGTGCTTGGCTTGGCGTGGCGTGACTAGCGTAGCTAGGGCCGAGGCAGAGTGCGTTTGGCATGGCGCGGCTAGCTCGGGCTAAGTGTGGCTGGCATAATTTGCCATTGGCACGGAGGTGCGGCTAGCATGGTTGGCATGCTTTGGCGCGTTTGGTGTGGCTGACATGATTTTCCATTGGCACAGAGGTGCGGCTAGCTTGGGCTAGGTGTTAGTTGCATCCCTAATTTGAAAAAATACCCCCTGTTAATTACTGACTACATGCATTAAATGTCTTAATAAATGTGTCACCGGTGACATTAGGTTATTTGGGGTTTTACGATTTTACTCTTTGTTTAAAAACCACCATCAACAATAGGGTATTATGTTTTCATGACATATGAGATTTTAGACCCAGCATAAATTCATGTCCACTAGTTAGGTCCTACAAACTACGTGGAATGGGATACTATGTACGAAGGTGTTAAACAAAGTCTTTAACTACACCATAGGATTCACCTGCATGTCATATTAATCATTAATTTTATTTTTTAATAATTATTGAAAGTAAAATCAAACATTTAAGATTGTATCTCATAAGACATCCTAAGGATTAAATCGTATAGTATTGGAGATAATTTGTTAGATATGAGGTCTTGTATTTACTGCATATGTTAATTATCCTAAATAAAGATCTTAATAAGACTTCCACGTAGGATTTTTAACACCCGCTGTTAGAGCTGCTCTAAATCAGAAAAAAAATCCCAAAAGAATGGCCAGTTCATCACAAACATAAAATACTTTAACAAAAACTATTCACCAGCAGAATTTTGTGGTCCATAGTATAGTCTGGATGAAGATAAAGCTATTTGCAAAGGTTATGTAACATTTACGCTTGATCCTATCAATGATGTTCAACAACAACATAATACGCTTTAGAGAAACATTTTAAAGAAATTTAATCAGAACTGAGAATATTCAAAGTCGTGAGGCCGCTGGGTTTTCAGGTTGTTTTAATACAATCACCAAAGACATGAATAGTTGGTTATCTTTGGTAATACAAATAAATCCTTGCAAAGCGAGCAGTCGAACTGAAGTCGACGTGCTAAGTTTCATTTCAAATTGTTTACTTGATTTTCAAAATGTGTTATTTTTGTTGTGATAACTAATTTATAAATGTTCAAACTGTAACAACGCAAACTCGAGAGGAATGGTAAAGAATGATAAGCATGTAAATGCTACATTTTATACCCATATTTATATTAGCTAGGACTCGATATTTTAGCTAACATCACTATTTTAATGCTTTTACAGAAAGTACACGCAATTCTAATTATCCGGAACATAAACAGCTAAAGCATTAGGCCAATGACGTTCTTGACGCAAATGTGAAATGGGGTTGGCCTGGTACCTCCATGTATCAGCAACCACAATAATAAAATGAGGTTGGCCTGGTATTTCCATGTATCAGCAACCACAATGATCAAATATGCTGGCATGGTATTTTTATATATCAGCACCACTTATTATGCTGGCCTGGTATTCCTATATATCAGCAGCACTTATTATGCTGGCCTGGTATTTCTATATATCAGCAACACTTATATATCACGGCAGAAGCCGGTGCATGGAACGGAAATTCTTTTGTTTACTCTCAGCACGTGAAGCTCTTAGCCTAACAGATGAGTGGACGTGGCCAGCTTTTAACCGCAGAAATGTTTGGAATATTCTTACGCACCATCAAAATATTATGTTCTCTGCTAAGCACAGAAATGTGCATTTCTTATGTATGGGTCTGTGTGTTGTGAATCAATGGTGGTGCTGCCTTGGTCATGGCTATGAACTGAAGTACAGGGGAAATGGTGTTGGCTGTATGGCAGAGATGGGTTGCTGTACGTGGGTGAATGAGATTTGTTGGATATTCTATTTGCAGTCGAAGGTGAGTGAACTGCAGTTGCCGGTGATGACTTGGAGTTGGGTGTGGTGGCTATGAGTCTTCTAATGGCTGAGAAAACTATGTCTGGCGAAACTGGAATCGAAGTGGAGCTTGGGATGCATGTTGAACCGGTGCAGTGGCTTGAGGACATGAGCTTGAGAACACTAAGAAGAGAGTTGGTTTTGACGGCGAAGGGAAATGACTGCAGTGGTGCTGTTGAATGACGGAGGAAAAACTGCAGTCAGTGATGGATGTATGCGGTGGATTCATGTCCTTCCGGAGATGATCTTACAGCAACAATGGCAACATATTTGGGTTGTTACTTTGGTCGACGTGAGAGATGGATACAGTACATACGCTAGGGATGGTGATCAGTCACATGCGAAGCTGGAGTTAGAAGGTCAGAGAATAAGAAAGGGCAGTGGCCATGCTTAAAGAATTGAGAACATAGATGGTTGTATTCCGAGCAGTAAGGTACAATGAGCTGGATTCAGGAAGATATAAAAGAAGTAGAGGTTGTCGCGCTGGTGTTTACATTGAAAGTCTCATGAGAAGATGGAGAATGGAGTTTTATATGAAGATGTGTAGGCATGAACTGAAATGTTGACGAGAGATTTGAAGTTATTCTCGGTCAGAGAATGAAAGTGGAAAGTGGTTGCCGGTGGATATGGTTCTTAGGAGTACGTAGTCGGACGAGATTTAAATGGCCAGATGGATGTTGCTTGAGTATCGTGAAAACAACCAAAGAAGCCGTGGTCGTGAGAAATGGAAGCAGTCGGTTAACGTTGGTCGAAATGGGAGCTGTTCTGGAGATACAAAAGACTTGGCTAGATTGCTAGTTGAGTCGTTAACATGGGTGAAGAGAACTTGTAGACGGAAAAAATGATATTGTTGGAGTGGTGGCCTGAATTTGGCAGTCCGTCTACGTTTGGGCTGGGCCTTAGGGAGTAGTATGTTTGGAACGGTTTTTCGGGGACCAGCCTTTTTTTTGGAGGGACCATGGTTTTATTTTGGGTAAAGACATTAGAAGTAATTCTAGGTCACCCCATATCTAGTTATTTATTTAATACCTAATCTACCCTCTTAATTAATTTTAGGATATGATTAGTGAAATGATTTAGTTAAAAACAATTAGTGAGATTAAATTAAAAGATGGGTTTATTATTAGTTGAGTAGAATTATTGTGAGAGTAGAGTTAGAGAAGATGAAGGAGAAAAACATGAATTTTTTTTTTTTTCCAATTCACCCCTTTGAGTATTCAAATGATGGATTTTATCAACCACAACCGGAGGAAGAGTATTTGGGTGAACAAGTATGCTCCAAACTTAGATAATGTATGTTGAATTGGTAAAAACTTCCCCAAAAATGTAAAATTTTGAACAGTTCGGTTATTTTATATGAAGAACAAATAACCGAACTCATCTGAAGGTGTAGTTCGGTTGCTTTGTGAGGATGAACAAGTAACCGAACTCATCTGAATGTGTAGTTCGGTTTCCTTGGGAGATAAACAAGTAACCGAACTAGTTTGAAGGTGTAGTTCGGTTGCTTGATCCAAACACGCAGTTACCGAACTCCATATTAATGGAAGCTCGACATGCGGCGTTATGTTCGGTTGGTTCGCAACTAACCGAACTTTACGTACAAATAAATTTTAACAAAGTGTATAAGGTTCGGTTGGTTCGCAAGCGCATGCTTTTGCGATCCAACCGAACTAAGTTTAATAAGTTCGGTTGTTTCGCAAACTTGAGATCAATTGCACAACCAACCGAACTTAACAAACAAAAATTTCTTATGTTTTTAACCGTAGAGTTCGGTTACATGGCGATTTAAGATTTTGCGAAATAACCGAACAAAGTTGATAGAGTTCGGTTATAAGAGAAATAAAAATAATGGGAAAAACAATAAGGTTCGGTTACATGGCAACTTTTTTTCTTATGTTTTTAACCCTAGAGTTCGGTTACATGGCAGTTTTATACATTTATGCGAAACAACCGAACTCGTCGGTTGATAACATAGTTATAAAGCATATAGAACCGAACTCATTCGAAGGTGTAGTTCGGTTGCTTTGTGAGGATGAACAAGTAACCGAACTCATCTCGAATGTGTAGTTCGGTTGCCTTGTGAGATGAACAAATGGCAAGACTCAACACTTGTAACCTCCATTAAACGTCTCCACAACTTCCATTTTCAACTCATTTTGATGATTAATTCTCATTTTTTCAACCAAAAAACAAACGAAATAACAATATTGCATGTAAGATAAAAGACAAAAGACAATAGCTCGAGTTTCTTCATTATTGCATCATTTTTTCATTATATATATAGAGGTGGTGGTGGTTGTTGTTGGTGGTGGTAATCGGTGGTTGGTGGTGGTGATAATCGAGGTGGTGGTGGTGGTAATCGGCGGTGGTGGTGGGAGGAGGTGGTGGTGGTAATCGGCGGCGGTGGGGCGGTGGTGATGGTCGGAGGTGGTGGTGGTAGTAATCGGCGGTGATGGGCGGTGGTGGTTATATATAGAGTGAGAGAGAGGTGGTTATTAGGTTGGTTTTAAATTAAATTAGGTTAGGGGTAGGTTAGTAATTTCAACGCATTAGGACACCCCTTATAACTAGAGGAAGGTGGCCTAATAAGACCATGGTCCCCTCAAAAAAACCATGGTCCCCAAAAAATGGTTCTATGTTTGTTCTTATTCCAACCCCCGCAGAACGATATAATTGGAGAACGAACAGAGACGAAAAGGGGAGGCCGCTGGATTTTTGTGCGGCTGCGGCGAGACGAGAGATACTAGGGTTTGGAGTTTTTCTCCCATTTTTGTTCCGATTAGCTTTTCGTAATTATTTTAATTTTTTTATGGTTTTTGAGAAATCCATGGCTAGCTAGAGCCATGTTAGGGTTTAAGTAGAACCCAATTTTATTATGAAAACTCTACATTTATATGCTTAATATTGAGTTGATTGATTAGTGGTTTTTCTTCTTATAGCTTGGTATTTAATTGCTCATGTGATTTTCTTGATTATTTATGCTTTTCAATTGATATTTCGTACTTTGGTTAAATCCATTGACATGATATGCTTTAGGATTGATAAGTAATGCTTTAGAATCACTACCCATGAAGCGAAGAAAACTATAGCGGAGAAACAGTATTTGAAAAAGCATGGAATATATTTTTAAAGATTAGTAGAGTTTGCATAGTTAATTGGTGGAAACCGAAAACCCTAATAACTCATTCTCATTTTGGTTACATCTTTGTTATTTATTATTTCATTTTGTCCGAATTTCCGAAAACTTCAAAAACATCATATTGCGATTACTTAGTTTTTGGTATTAGTTGGTAGAGTATTTCACACTCCTCGTGGGAACGACCTGTACTTTTCATTGTTCTACTAGTTAGATACTGTGCACTTGCAGTATTATATTATTGTAGGTTTCCCAACCTATCAAAGAACAAGAAATGCAAGTTTCAAGTAAGAAGCCTGTTTCCATATCCTAGGAAAGTTGAACCGCGTGTAACCCTGATATGTTGAATGAATATAAATTACCAAAGAAATAACTTTCCAAGACTAGAAACGTTTCAAGATAACTTGGGTTTCCTTATTCTTCATCAGAAACAAGCTTATGCCCTTAACACAACACGAGCGAATGACGGATCCAACATAGTAATTCTAATCTTAATATTAATGAAAATGCAGGATGATATGATACAACATGCAATAAAAGTAAAAATTAAGAAACAAAACAGCTCAAGATGCCGCATAATCATCAACTTCAGAATTCAACATTTAAGAATTTTTGAAAAACAAGAAAAGTTGATTTTCTTAAAAGTTGAGCGTAAGAAAATAGCCACACAAATGAAGAAAGGTCTTGTGAAAGTTGAACATACAAAATTTGTTTAACGTGCACATGAGAGGAATCTTAAAAATGGACATGTCAAGGATGAATGCTCCACAAAATTTGATAATCATGCCAAGGGAATTGCAGGCGATTTTTAAGGACCAAAATTTTCTCCATCTTCAAGACTCTGGAGGCGAACAATCTCTTTTAATCCCTTTAATAAACATAGATCAGCGAGGAGAATCTTCTAATTCAGAAAATTATCAAACTTAACTTCTGAAATTAAGGGGTTTCAAATCGTCAAATGTCAAGATCCAGAAACAATTTGACATCGTTTTTCAAGGTTAGGGTGTATTCATGAACAAACTAAGCTTTTCTTTTCTTTTCTTTTTCATTTTTTTGGTAAATTTTGTATGATCCTACAATATATATCAGTGGGATCATACACTTTGTCCTTCAGTAATATCTATATACTATTGGATCACTATGTACCGCCGGATCATACACTTTTTCCTTCAGTACGTATCTTCCTTAGTACATATCTATATGTACGTGGGGGTCATATACTTTTTTCCTTCTGTACATATGAATGTGTATTATAGGATCATGTATATATATATCAATATTTTTTGTTCTTGGAGACTAATATAGACCTTCTTCGTCACTGGATCTATAACATGGTTTTTGTTAATGATTGTTCACTAATATGATTTCTTCATATGATTTCTTCAGTGTAGATTTTCGATTCGAATGTTGATATATTTTTTAGATTTGTTTGATGATTTTGATTTCGTTTTTTATTGAAGAATTTTTGGTATTTAAATATGCTTTTGTTAATAATTTATTGGTACCCGATTTCATTTTTGTTGATGATATATAAGTATTCAGATCTATTTTGATAATTTTGATTTCGTTTTTGTTTGACGATTTTTGTTTTTGGTTTCTCATTTGATGATTTTTTCGAAGAGAGAGTCAAATTTGATAGTAAATAATTTTGGTTTGGTTTTGATTTTTGAATTCTAGAAGAAAGAATCACACATAATGCTTCTTTACAGACGCGAATTGTTTTCGCATGTTCGGAGTTGATGAGTATTTTAGTAATTTTAGGATAACTTTTTTCCCGGTAAACTAATGGATAACTAGTACTAGGAATTACTGGTTAATCCAGTTTAGAAACAACCGTTTAGTGTGTAGTCCAACACTAAAATAATTCTACTTTTGGACCAAATATTTTAATCGCTGGTCCAAATACGTGTGAAAGCTATGATGTGTACTTTTCTAAATGCCTAAACAACCCTTCTAGTCATATCTAACTCAGTTTTATCAGTTCTTTCTTCACAAATTGGAGAGCTCTGGCGATGGCGATGGAGATTGATGGAAAAAACCCAGAGATTCCAACTCTATCTACAAACTAAATCCGGAGGAGTCGATAATGGTAAATCGTCGTTGTTCTCATTTCAAATTAGTACATATTGATTTTGATTCTAGGTATATGAAATATGAAAAAGATAAGACTTCTTTCTAATCTCTCTCGATTTTAATTCTAGGTATATTGTTCTTTCAAAATAAATTGTTCTCGATATTTCATTTTTGTGTTTATAAAAACCAAAATCTCTTATTTCTTTTTCGAGTTCATAGATCTGATTTGAAATTAGAACGGAGATTAAGTAATCAATTTAACGTTCTCATCGTTTTAGTGTAAAATTTTGATTTTTTTCCACAATTTTAAGATCGAGTCTTTGCTTATATTCGACCGATCTCTTAAGAATATACGTCGATCCTAAATGTGAATTTGGAATGATGATTAGCATGACTTAATTTGATACCCCTCTGAAATTTTCTGAAAAAATTAGATTGACATTACGACCTAATCTTCATTGAGATTATGAGACATCCTAAAGAGTTTCTTAATATGTACCATGATGAATTGGAAATTGTATTTTTGAAGCTACGAACAAGAAATGAAACTTTTTGTTTTCAATATATTGTAGGTTTTTACTCATTACATACCAATAATAGGTTTAGTGTGCATGAAAATGAAATGAAATTGCAGAAGAAAACAAACCTATGTCGTCCGATGATATTATGTGATTGTACATTTCGGCCATTACCTAGTAGTTTTGTCATTACAGAATATCATCAGACGACCGTAGAACAAGAAATGAAATTGCATATCAATATATTGTAGGTTTTTACTCATTACATACTAATATCTAATAGGTTTTTACTTAGTGTGCATCCATATCTCTAAGATTTCACTCAGTACATATCAAAATCTACTAGTTAGATTTTCAGTGTTTTTTTTTTTAGTAATGTGTATATGTGCTGTTATATTCATTTTGAATTAGTGGTAGAAGGATTATTCTCAAAAAACGATAAGGTTGGAGGTTGTTGAACTGAAACCACTTCTTAAAGAGATTTAACTGATCTAGCCTTTTTATTAGTAGCCTTTCTGAGTTTTCATCATTGCTTATAATTGGGTCAGTGTAGAAAACAAAAGAGAACAAAAGAGAACTGATAGAAGAAAAAGAATCTAAAGGGTGAAACTAGTGTAGTAGACTCTAACAAATACATATCAATATGTACCAGGGTTTTACTCAGTACATAACGATATGTACTTGTGCCAATGCTAAGGTTTGACTCTTTGTGTTGTGCGATTTGTTATGAGTATCCATTTTTGCTAAGATAATGCATGCATTCTCAATGGTGATGTGGTACCACATACATCCTTCCAAACTTTAATGGTATTCTAGCATTAACCCCTGCACACTACTTGGTAGTTTTGATACCAGCACTAATTATAGTTTCATTATACCTTTTTGTTGGTCACTCTTTGGAAAGACTACTTGTAGTTCACTCTCTTGTCTTTTTATTTACCACAATTCAAGAATGCGTCACTAATTAATAAGCACTTGCTAGCCTCAACTTCCGGTATGAAGTAATATCATATGAGGCAATGCAAGTGTAGCTGCAAGAAGCTTCCATATAAATTATTTCACAGAAATCCACTGCATAAACAAATCTTCTCTCTGCATTCTATCATTAACAATGAAAGTTAACGCTAGAGTAATATGTACCGCAGGATATGTGTTGAGTATATACTTGAATATGCACTAGGGAAGAGAATGAAGATAAAGTCACTATCTTTGAAGGACATCTTTCTATTAATGATATAGAGTACGTATTTTTTTTGTCAATTGAGTACATATTTTGTTTTCTTCCATACATACGTATATGTAGTGTGATATCTACTAGGTTTTACCAAGTACATATCTATATCTACTAGATTTTAGAGTTTTAGATACACTCGAGTATCTCACTTGTATGAGCGATGGCGATTTCGGAAGGAGCTTCTCAAATTGCTATCAATGGCTTGAAACTGCCGTGAAGTTACGTGGTCGAGCTGTTGGACTTCATGATCTGAAAGGTTCATCGCTATTATGGATAGATGTAACGATCTGCGAACGGGTCTGTGAACTTGATATTAGTCTGCTACTAAGTAAACATTGATATGTACTAGGGTTCCACTTAGTTTCACTCAGTACATAAAGATATGTACTAAAGTAATGCTTGTATTAAGGTTTGAACTTTATGATTAATGTATCATTTTTTATCGCAAGAATTAAAGGGGTTAACAATTTTGAATGTCTTAGTAGTACACTGTAACACTTTTAAGTTCTATAATTGCCATCACTGTCATTTTTACAGCAGTATTTGTGAACGCAAAAATCTGGAAGATAAAAATTACATTTTCAGATGTTTTTTTTCTTTTTCTTTGATCAACAATTACATACACTAAATTGAATGAGTTTTACAAATAGATACTTTGTCAGATAATAAACTAAAAATCACTAGTATTGGTGATGATTATTAGTGTGCATTCTCATATTCTCATTAGGCAAAACTCCTCGAGAACGCAGCTCGATGAAATTTATACGAACAAAAACATCATGCCCGTCCAAGAACATCTGGTCTGTTCGTCATGAATCATGGACAAAATTATCACACCATTGTTTCCTAAAAATTCGCCCATTAACAATCCCACCTCCCACACCAGTTCCACACTGCCTTCCCACAACTCATCAATAAATACAATACATGGAGTCTTGGCTTTTGCTTTCTCAAACAAATCTCGAACTCTCGAAGCTTCAACACCCACAAAAAATATACACACGGAGCCTTTTCTTTAACTAGATTTTTCAGTACAACAAAATATGTATTCAGTACAACACAGTATGTATTGCAGGATTTAAAAATCAGTACATGACAGTATGTATTGCGGGATTATAATGGAAAAATGAGTAAATCACAATACGTACAACTAGATTATACTGGAAAAATTAGTACATCAGAATATGTATGACAGGATTATAGTGGAAAAATTAATACATCGAAATATGTATTGTAGGATTATATTCAACAAATTTTTAATCCTGCAATACATATTGATACTAAGTAACACTACATATTGACAGGGTAAATGAGGTTTTCACATACTACATATCCATATTGATAGGTTTTCACATGTCAATATATAGTTTCAATGTGTTAATAGGCTACTTATGGACCAGTACATACTGGAAAGTTTTACACACAAACTAATATGCTACTTATATATGGACCACTACATACTGATAAGTTTTACATACAAAATGGAAGAAAACCAATCTCTGAGGCTATGAAAACAGGCAAGCGTAGAAAACACCTGTGGGCAGAGAGCAAACCATACTGCTCGGAAAAAATCACAATGATAGAAAAAATGATCTAAAGTTCCATCAGCCAAACCACATAGAGGACACAACATGTCAGAGACAGCTCTAAATATATATAAATAAGATTTGAAAGGCAATATATCATGAAAGGCAATATATTGTTTTGGTTGTGTAAAACATTCAAACATTCAGTCACTCAGTCAGTACATATCCGTATGTATTATAGGAGCACCCAGCATTTCCCAGTACATATTACAGTACATTCAAATATGTATCGGCAGTTCACCTTGTCAAAAACCATCCTGTTTCGCCAGTACAACCAAATATGTACTGCAATTTTTACTAGCACATATTCAAATTTAAGCAAAACATTCAAATGCCAAACCTTAAGCCATTGCAGTTGCTCTTGCTGTCAAAAAACTATCCAGTTTCGTCAGTACAACCAAATATGTACTGCAGTATATTCATATGCATACTAATATGTAATCCTACATATCAATCAATCATTTTTTTCTACAATACTGATTTAAATATCTTTATCGGATCAATATAAACTATTGATATTATTTTCAAGACATCTCAATACGTATTATAGGATCATACAAAACAAAAAGGTTCATACAAAAATCAATGAATTCTTCAAATACATATTAATATGTATTGTAGGATCAGTACATAAATAAATAAAAAATGAAAATGTTAGAAAGAAAGAAGTACAAATATTGTTGTTACAGAGATATATAACCATAGTTTCTCCAACGCCACCACCACCACCATGCCAAAACTACTCCTTGTTTGATAAATCGCCGCCGACAACGAAAACCCGGTGAATAATTTCACCCGTTTTTGTTTTTTCTCTTTCTCTATGGTTTTCTCTCCAGATCTGTTTTCGATTTTTCTCTTTAGCTTATCCTTCTAGCTTCCCGATGAATTTGGTTTCTATTGCTGATGATGATGAGTTTCGAGAGATGATTAAGCATGGGTTTAGGGTTGAATTAGCTATTGGTGTTGTTGATTGAGAAGAAGAAACAAGAATAGTTTTCTTCTGAAAAAATAGATGAAGTTTTCGTCTGAAAAATAAATAAGAAAAAAGGGATATACGGTCCACACGTGAGTAGTGAGGGTAGGATAGTAATTTTAGGTATTTTTAAACCTTTTTGGACTATCGGATAATTTTTCTATCCCGCTGGACTACACACTAATCCCGGGTCGGGTTTTTGGACTAAATAGGAAAATTCTCTAACTGGTACCGGTTTTTTTTGGACCACCATCAAATATCCCATAAAACCATAGAACCTTTTCCCGACAAACTATTGGATAATTAAACCCAGGTTTTTAGACCAACAACTTCTCGTAAAACCCAGATGGCGCAAAATCCAATTTACAAACTAACACTTTAAATTTGATTTTTAAGTTTAGGAATTGATTTGTACCCAAAAAAAAAAAAAGTACAGTTTAGTAATTGATAAGTATGTGGAGACTAATATTCACCTCTTTTTGCATTGCAAAACGACCTTCGAAGTCTGGTCTTATTTCTTAAGAAGTTTTG
The DNA here is from genome assembly GCA_023531295.1 of Papaver armeniacum. Taxonomy (NCBI): domain Eukaryota; kingdom Viridiplantae; phylum Streptophyta; class Magnoliopsida; order Ranunculales; family Papaveraceae; genus Papaver; species Papaver armeniacum. The sequence continues at coordinate 94,616 of JAJJWW010016023.1, read as the reverse complement.
GTATTTCCTGGGTGTTTGATAATGATGTAAGAAGAACTATGTGGGAATGGGGTGCTAAGAAGAAGACGACAAGCAAGATAAAGAAATGTGAAGTTTACTGCCGCTCGCCATCTGGTGGACTTTGTGGAATGAAAGGAATGACAGGCTATTTAACAATTTTTCTAGAAGCATTAAGCAGATTATTATTTCAGTTAAGTGCTTACTATTTAATTGGGCACTAAATTCTAATGTTTTTGAGGGCATTTCTTTGTCTACTTAATACTCCCTCCGTTTCTGAAAAATAGATACTTTCACTTTTTCAATTTGGCCTACTTTTAGGCTAAAATGAAAAACAAAAAATTGGTTAAAAAGACCAAAATCAACAAATCCTGGGTGAAAAGGACACTTAGATTTTGATACTGTTTAAATGGACAAAAATAGCTAGGATGTAAACAGTTTCATCCTACCCATTTTCAAATACTTTTTCTTTTTTTAATTTACATCAGGATGCATCCAATTTCATCCTTGCTATTTTTTAAGTTTAAGTTAGGATTTATCCAGTTTCATCCTTACTATTTTTTTTGTCCATTTCACCCATACTAATTTTTAATCGTTCATTTGAACAAAGTTTTATAGACTTGGATTTCCATTAGCCTTTATAGACTACATTATGCTATGTGTCACATCAGTTACATACTCAATCAACATCAATGGTACACCCCATGGCTACATCACCCCAACTAGAGGTATCAGACAAGGAGACCCGCTATCTTCCTATATTTTCATTATATGCGCTGAAATCTTATCTACAAATCTAGGAAACCTACAAAACCAAAAGTCAGTTCGGGGACTTAACATATCATAGTAACCAACACCTTAAAACCCTATTGCACTCATATAGCACATCTGCTGGGAAGATAATTAATACTTCTAAATCAGTAATCATCCATAACCCAACACTAGACCCAACCAAAGTAAACGATATTAAACAATTCTTTAATATGCCGGCTACTTCAAAACCTCCAATCTATCTAGAGTCCAATTAAACAAGAAGGGTATCCAACCAAACCTTCGCCCCCTACTGCAAAGATTAGCCCGAAAAGCCAAGGGATGGATGACAAAATGCTTAACCCCAGTCGGAAGACTCACTCTCATCAAAACCTCCCTAATTCCCACCTCAAACCACACTATGCAAACACAAAATCTACCCAATAATATTCATAAACAAATAGATCGTATCACTAGGAATTATTTTTGGGGACATGACTCAACCATTAAAAAACTTCACCCTATAGGATGAGATAAAGTAAAAAAACCAATATCCGAAGGAGGATTAGGAATAAGGAAGAGCAGTGATCATAATAAGGCACTACTCATGAAGAGAATCTGGAATCTACATGAACAACCTAACTCTATATGCGGAAGTCTCTTCGAAATGCAAAATATCTCAACCAACAACCAATTCTACGGGCATTAACTCCATACCCTCCTCCTCCAGTCCTCAATGGAGACAACTAGCAGCAATTGTCCTACCATGCAAAGACTTGATATTCCATCGTATTGAAATGGATTATCAACTCCGATAAGCCAATTGGATTCCACACTCAACAACCCTACACCAATCACAATGCTACCCAATCGAATGGTAGCATATATTATAGACCCAATTTCCCACTCACGGGATCACGAAAAATTAAGTTCCCTTCCCAATACCATAACCCAAAAATCATGAACATCCACCTACCCCAAAATGCCCCTCGGGACAAAAAAATTATCTACGCCGCACTCAAAATCGGAAACTACACCACCTCATCGGGATATAAATGTCTAACACATGATCAACCAACTCACACTCCTCTACCACCCACCAAATTCTTATGGACTTTACCATGTCCACCAAAAATTCGGCTTTTCTTGTGGAAGGCCATCAATGAAGGATTATCAACCTTCTCACTCTTACATCACATCCATTTGACCAACTCGGACATTTTGTCCCGGATGCAACAACCGATCCCAGTGTAGCAAGTCACCTTCTAATTCACCATCCAACGGCAACTACCTCTTGGAACACCTTACTCACTCAACTATCAATTTCATCAAACTCCAATCCCCCATTCACTTTCACCATTACGCCTCAGACGACCATTTCTCAAATCCTACAACAACCTGCATCAACTTCTGTAATCTCTTATTTCTGTTTTCTATTCTGGACCTTATGTCTAGCTAGGAATAACCTGATATACCAACAAAAGCAAACAACTTCAGAAGAAATCCTAGCATGGGCACAAAAACTACAACAAGAATTTGATGGGGCGCTACACTCTTCACCACCAATCATACCAGGAGATGCACCGTTATTTAACCATCCAACGAGAGACAAAAGAATAACAACAATATCGATATGATGGTCTTTCCCACACAAAGAATTGGATTAATATTAATACAGATGGAGCAGCCAAGAGGTCACCCGGGATTTGCGGGAGCAGATTCATATGCAGAGATTCGGCAAGAAGTTTAATGGCTCTAACTCAACCACTAGGAATCACGATCATTTTAATCATGAAACTCCGGGATCTCATATTAGCTTCAAGAATAGAAATAGAAAGACAATGGCCAAGAGTTCTCTTTGAAACTCGATTAAGAGAACCTTCATGCGATTCATCACTTCCTCTACCCCACCACGTTGGCACATATCGGGAATGATAGAGGAAATAAAAATCAAATTTCACAAATCCCATCATGCGCTATTCAAAGACAACTACGGGGAAGGAAATCAAGCGACGGACGGGTTAGCCAATCATGCAGCAGATGGAAGTCAAATAGGGAATTTATCAACTAAAATATGGGACCAGGCAATCCCATCTTTTATTAGTCAAATTCTATTTCATCCGTGGGCACCACATACCCACGACAAATTGTAACTTATCTCCTTTTAATTATAGCATGCTTCAAAAAAAAAAAAAAAAAAACAAAGTTTTAAAAATATTTGGACAAATGACCCATTTTTCGAATGAAAAAGTGAAAGTATCTCTTTTCCAAAAACAGAGGGAGTATGTAATTGGGATGCCGTGGTTCACACAACCGTGTAACTTTTTTTTCTTGTAACTTTTTTGGTACAATGAACCTTTTCAATTTAAACTTTGCCCTCTTTTAGTCAAAACAATAAAATAAAAAATGATGGACGAATTATGAATGACAGTTACGAAAAACTCACATAACTGTCACAAACCGAGATATTAACTCAAATTTGATTCCTCAGCTGGCACAAATTTGGAAGATGTACTAAAACAGTTAGGATTTATCATATGGAATAGTGACTGTAGTATCTCCCCTCCTTTAAAACACTAAGTCATATGAGCTCTCACGTCGCACGGTGAGTATGACACCTCCTTCAAATTAAATTAGATAAAAGCTTTCACACGGAGCAATTTTGGAGAGGACAAGTGTCGGAACTCTATTGGTTGAGACATTAAAAACTGGATTACACTTTGTTAACACCCTATATGTAACTGGCCGTTTGTAACACCGTTAGCGAAAACGTGGGTATACAACACTTCTGTGAAGATTTACGCCTAACTAATTACTTACACTTGATTTACACCGAATACTTAATTGGACGTTACTCACGTCCGTTACGTATACAATACCTTCGTTTCTGATCTTAGCTAATACTAACTGGATCGGTCCCACTAACTCCTAAGTTTTCTTCTCAGTTCCTGATTTGCAACTCCTCTGATTCTTTCTTCAACACCAGGAACTGAAATCCAACAGATACTTATCGGAAACTTTAGGGTATTTTTTGTGAAATTTTCCGGTGATGACCATGGCTAAGTATATTGACTGGTGATGGTGCTGAGATATGGTATTCCTTCTTCTTGAATATAGAGTTGTTGCAAAGGGATTTGAGACAGGTATGTTAGGGTTTGAGAATTGAGATTTTGGTGTTTTTAGATTTTATTGATCTGTTTCAAAAAAGTAATTTGTTCAATTTGATTGATTTCGAATTGTGATTCCTATATGCTATCTTTTGTTCAATCTGTTCATATGAAATTTTAATATAATTCCAGTTAGGGTTTTTGAAATTCCAATTGTGAAACGAAAATTCATTTTTTTTTATTCAGCAGTTTGATTATGGAGAATTGAATGGAAACCCTAATTTTATTTTTCTCTTCTTCAAACTATCGTCACCAGTAATTTAAATGGAAGCTTGGGTGTGATACGAATTTGGTTATGGCAGCAAGATGATGCAAGTTAATATGATGTTGGACATAGTTTTTGTCTGTCGGAGAAAGTCCCGGATACAAGGTGACGTATATGAATATGTGTTAGGAGATTTGGATTTTTGCAGAAATTGAATAAATTGTAGAGAAGGAGATCTCGAATGGATTATAAATCAAAAGTATTGTTGTATATCCTTACAACCAAAATGCGTACAAGGTGTTTGTAGAAAGTCCTGAGACAGTTTTTAGTGTTAGCTCGATTTTTAGAGACCACTTTTAATCGTCTTGAGTAGTAACACAATGTTTATATTTGCTAAGTACGAGTATTAGCTAAATTTTCTGTAAATTCAACTTAAGGATTTGTTTTGTTTAGATTTGAGTTCAGTATGGGGATAGGAGCAGAGTTTGTTAGTTTAACATCCATAGTTAAGGAGAAATTTCAAGTTCACCACTTTTTTGAAATCCTAACATATTACTTGCTCTTTGTTTTTGTTTTTGATGCAGTGCTGATTGTATATGTGTGTACAATTCAGGTTTTTGCGTCGTTTTACATTACATTTTTTTAAATGGAAAGTACCAATTTTGACTCTTAGACTTCATGCTCTTATTTCAGAAATTCCGACTCCGAAATCCATTTGTGTAAGCAGACTTGAATGAGCTGTCTCCATCTTCTAATTTCGGCGCACTTCTGTTTTTGGCGACTTTGGAAATCTTAGATGTTCTTTAACAACAAAGTGTTGTTGAGAGAGTGCTTGCACCCTATTGGTGCAGTGACTAATAACTGCTCAAAATTGTACAACAATTAATAACTTCTTTTAATTTGTTTAATTGTAAGCCATCAAACCAAATTGAGAGACCGAAGATTAGTGCCAAATCAAAAGAAAAGGTTATCGAATTAGGACCACTTTAGGCATGCAAATTAACTTTCAGAGTTAATTTCAGAAGAGTCTGGGCATGGGATAGATTAGGCGATGAGGGGGTGTTGGGATGTATAAATATGGAGATTTCTTGAAAGCTCAATTTCTTCATGTGTGAACGTTGAAATGTGTATGGCAATTACTACTTGATTTTAAGTTAATTAACTTGGGAAGTATATGGTTTACAAGAAGATGGCTTTGAAATTTTCGTAAAATTTTGTAAGAGAATTGTATGCCTAAGCATTTGTAAAACGGGCGAAATTTTGTTGCTGGAAGGCATATGATGTGATGGGAAGTATCAAATGAAGAAATAAGGAGACCATGGGAACCTACTGAAGGCAAAGCATAGACCGTGTTGCTGGTAGCATTGAGACGGGGCGAGGCGAAGCCGAGCCATACCAAATCAAAAATCGTAAGCATGCATCTAAAATCCTATAAGCATTTGTCGGGTCGAGGCGAAGCCGAGCCAAACATACATTGGGACAAGGCGAGGCAAAGCCGAGCCACACCAAATCACACCAAACCAAAAATATGATTAAAAATAAATAAAAATGATGATGGATGATTTTAGCGTCCGCCCGGTGCGTAGCACGGGCACAAAATCTAGTTATATGTGAGTACGTAGGGCATAATAATAAAGACCCGTTGCTTCCTGCTTTCCGGAAAGCAAAATGTTATACTGAACAACTAAATCTTGTACGAGGAGGATGTGAAATATTGGAAGCACAAGAAACCAGAGAATCAGTTGTGCTAGACACACAACAAATTTTCACTTCGTTTCCACCGAAATGGATTCGCACTACCTTGCGTGCATTGCATCGGGATAGGGATGGGGCAGAAGTAGGCCCCATCGATTGTCTCTACCGGTGTAAACTTCGGTGAAAAACCGAAATGAACCTAGAGTTTTCGGAAATGAATGAGCAAGGAATCTGAAATGAAAAGTACACAATAAAATCCTAATAATGAAAAGCAATCACTCGTTTGAACGATTCTTTCTAATCCTACTTAACATTCTTTCTAATCCTACTTAATGAAAAGAATTCTTTCTAATACCAATGGTTCTAAACGAACGGAGCTGGGGAAACAAGGGCAAAACCGTCTCTCACAGATTTTTTTTCCTTTTTGGGATGGATCCCAGTAAGCCCAGCCTATCAGGAGACGTGCAGGAGAGGGCCTATGAGAGACGGTTTTCTTTCCTTCGTTTTTTTTTTTCGGTTTGTCGAGAATTTTTGTTTCATCATTCTGTCCCACCGTCTAGAGGAAGAGACGTGCATCAAATCGTCACTCAAAAGGCATTGTCCCTGAAACCGACTACCGAGAGTTGATTCACAAGTCCAAAGTCAAAAGTGGTTGGCGCATTGAGGCATGTCATACATTTGTTAATAATGACTCTGAATAATGATCCACTTACTATAATATCTTAATCACAGCTTTGTTTCTTTCTGGCTTAACCGCTTATTCCCTTTTCAACATATTCCCATTTTTCTTCATAGAAATATCCTCGTAGCTTTCATTAATCTGGATGTTCTGTTGAACTTATTTACATGGTTGGAAGGTATTCAGAACCACTAGCTGATTTGGTTTACCTGAAATACAAAATAGAGAAGATTCAAGCGTTAAGATAGCAGCGCGCAATCCACTCTTGATCACCATAATCACACACAAAATGGGGAGGAAGATTCATGTGGTTTGCATCCCCTTACCAATTCAGAGTCACATAAGTTCCATGATGAAGCTAGCGAAAATTCTTCATTTCAGAGGCATTCACGTAACCTTTGTCAACACAGACTTCAATCATCAACGTTTGCTCAACTCAAGGGGACCAGATTCAATGAAAGGTTTACCTGATTTTCGTTTCGAAACAATCCCAGACGGTCTTCCACCACCAACGGATTCAAATGCTACCCAAGATGTCATACCACTCTGCATCTCCACACAAACAAACTGCTTAGAACCGTTTCGAAATCTTATCTGTAGACTAAACAATACTACAAATGTCCCTCCGGTGAGTTGTATTGTTGCTGATGGTTGTATGAGCTTCACTCTAGACGCTGCGAAAGAGTTCGGAATCCAAGTTATGATGTACTGGCCAATTAATTTTTGTGCCTTTGTCTGTATTCTGCACTTTCCTAATCTCATCCAAAGAGGTCTTGTTCCCATCAAAGGTAAGGAGAAATCCGAGAAATGACATATATTTCAATCTACGTGTTGTTATACTGCATCGTATGCTCTTTTGACATTTTGTGCATATTGTTTGTATTGCAGATGCGAATTACCTAACAAATGGGTACTTGGATACACCAATTGACTGTATACCCGGTGTAAAAGATATCAGATTTAGAGATTTACCAAGCAATGTTCGAACTACCGATCCTGATGATCCCATGGTAGAATTTTTAATGCAAGAAGCTGGAAGAAGTTACGACGCTACATCCTTGATTTTCAATACATTCGATGCCCTGGAGATGGAGGTGTTGGATGCACTCAAGTCTCAGTTGCCACTGCCGCCTATTTATACCGTTGGCCCTCTTCATTTACTCCTCAATCAGATTCCATTAAGCGAGACGCAATCTCTTGGATCAAATTTGTGGATAGAGGATACCAAGTGTCTTGAATGGCTTGATCTGAAAGAGCCTAACTCAGTCGTGTATGTGAATTTCGGCAGCATCACTGTTATGACACCTCAACAACTTGTCGAATTCGCATGGGGACTAGCCAATAGTAAGCATAATTTCTTATGGATCATAAGACCTGATCTTGTAGTTGGTGAGTCGGCTACTTTGCCGCCTGAATTTGCAGAAGAAATTAAAGAAAGGGGACTACTAGCAAGTTGGTGTCCGCAAGAAGATGTCCTGCAACATGCATCAATAGCTGGATTCTTGACACACTGCGGTTGGAACTCAATACTCGAAAGCTTGAGTTGTGGAGTTCCTATGATCTGTTGGCCGTTTTTTGCAGACCAGCAAACAAATTGCAGGTACTTATGTAAGCACTGGGAAGTTGGGATGGAGATCGATAACAATGTGAAGCGAGATGAAGTTGAGAGCTTAGTGAGGGAGTTAATGGAAGGAGAGAAAGGTAAAAACATGAAGGCAAGAGCTATGAAGTGGAAGTTGAAAGAAGAAGAGGCCGCTTCACCTGATGGTTCCTCTTATGTTTCCATAGACATGATTGTAAGCGATATATTTGGCAGCAAAAGTACAGACCACTAAACCGAATGATTGTTGGGGCTCAGGTAGAGAGCTATACTTTCATGCAACTAGCATATTGTGAGTATTTACATTGGTAAAACTTTACTGGAAAGATAATAAATGTGTAATTATTACCTTCATACTATACGAATCTTAAATTTGTGATTGAAGTCTCTTAATAAGAATTTGTGTTTAATTAGTGACATTTTTTTTTTCTTTTTTTATACGCGAAAGCCAGACTCAGGCCCCTACCCGAACCCAGCCAGTTGGACTGGCCCTACTGCCAGACCCAACACCGCTCAACCCACTATACAACTAATCTACCACAAACTTTTACGGCGGCGGGGAACCCCTGACTTCCTCCTTATTGGAGTGATGTGATACCACTGAGCTATGCTCTTGGACCCAGGTGACTGCTGTTCTAGTTTTCGGAATTTGGAAACATAAACTCCATCTTGCCGCAAGTTCGATGAGAAGCCCAATTCTTCTATTCTTTCTGTTGACATTGCCGTAACAGCAACTCCATCTTGCCGCATACTTTGAAGCTTGTATAGTTTGCTGTTGCAGAAATTCCACCTATAACTCTTCACAGCCTAACATGGCCTACCGCCAGCCAAAAATACGCCTGAGTTGATGTTTACAGCGGATTCCTACGGTAAAAGGCCTTGCAAATTGCAATGGCATAACATTATAGGCTATAAAATAGTTAAATCACCAGGCCCACTTCTATAAATGACATTACCGCCTTGAACACCCTCAATACTTCGAGGAAAAATTAGGCGCAGGCCCAAAATAAATATATTCTCATTGTCACTAACAATTAGTTTAGGTACCGTGGCACCCATAATTATATGAAATTATTAAAAATGTATGCATGATTTGATTATGCATCCGCATGATGGGTTATGCATCGATCGGTATAATTGGCAACGCAACTTGGATATAACATATCTAAAAATCCGCGCCTTGAATTTTACAAATTTTATATCGCTGGAAATATTTTAAGAGATACATAACGAGTATAAATAACAATATCAAATTTTTGTTTTCCACGAAAAAATCGGAGGTGATCATCATTTTAGGCAAAATTTTCAAATCGATTACATAACCATTATGCGCCCACCAAAAAAGATGCATAACACATTCTGTGACGCATAACAATTATGCAACCATTTTCTCATTTGCATAACAAATTATGCATCTATAACAAGTTATGTAACCATTGTTTTGGTTGATTTTAGTGCGTACATAAAAAATTGATGCATAATGCGAGTATGCATCCATATTTACTGGATGCATATTAGGTTATGCATCTATTTTCTCGATGCATAAAAGATTGTGCAAAAATTTTCTCGATGCATAATGCATTATGCAGTCATATTTTCGGATGCATAATGCATCCATTTTCACGACTGCATAACATGTTATGTAGATATTATTGTAGGTGCATGACAAGTTATGCAGTCTTATTTTTTGTTGGTTTCAATATTAAGAAAAAAGTAGTTGCATAACGTGTTATGCAACCATTCTCTTGATTGCAAAACAAGTTATGTAAAACAAAGGCTGCATAACTTGTCATGCACCTACGATAATAGCTATATAACGTGTTATGCAACCATTTTCGGTACTGCATAACAAATTATGAAACAAATTTTGTAGATGCATAACAAGTTATGTATCCATTTTCATAGTTGCCTAACAAATTATTCAACCAATATGACCAACACCAACACCACTTATACAACCTACCAACACTATAACCTCAACCAATAAAAAGAAGTTTCAACACTACACACAACAATAGGTTCATGAAGAGCTCCCAAATTGATCAGCACTGTGTTTGGACCCATGTACAACCACTCTAAATCTCCGAGATGAGCTTTTGCAAATTTGATCCAACTTTTCCCTCCAAGTTGCAGCTTCGCTGATAGGTTCAGCAAACACAAGTTTCCCAAGCTTCTTTTGTATCTCTTCGCACTCATTCAATCTCATTTGTTTGATTCCAAGAGCAACAACAAGCATACCAACAGTGGATTTGCCACATATGAGGTCAAATATCTCATGTATGCGCTTCCCTATTCCTTTCTCAATCTTTCTAAGCATCTGGACATTTGCCAGACCTTTCATTCCACCGCCATCCATTGCAAGTATTCCCAAACCTTACTTAGCAATTGGCCTGCCTTTCAATGCTCGCCTCAAATTCTCATTCTCCCCGAGGATCGCCAAAGCACGAGCAACAACTTTATAGAACCATATATCGGATGTCACCATCAGGCGTAGTAGAAGTTCAAGCAAACTTTCAGAGGTAACTAGAGTGCGACGGTTCTGTAAAGAGAAGGCCAAGTTACCTACAACAAGAAGAGCCAATCTTTGCACCTCAGTGTCTCTGTGGGCACATAAAACTATTAGAGACCTCAAAACATCTCTGGTTAATATCTTTTGAGCAACAACATCAGAAGAAAAGGCCAAGTTAACCACAGCTTGCATCACCACAGCTTTCATTTAGTCCCATTTGACTGCATTACCAACACAGACAGCATGGAAAAACCAACTCCTTCCATGTAGGTTTTATACATTTCAATCCTAGCATACATCTAATTCACAGCACTTCATTTCAGCTCAAACTTTCAATTAGTTGTTATGGCTTCCAATTTTGGCTGCAATTCTGCCACAAAAATTCTGTCGATTCAATACCATTTCCTCCATCTCTTAGCCATTGAAAGTTGACACACATCCAACACTATTTCAGCACCTCCATTTGTCCCCTCCATTGAGCTAAATTCAGTTACAATCTCATGATTTGCGAATTCTGAAATTGTTATAAGGAAACAAAACAAAAAACCCGTTGGAAAAATCAAGGTTAGTATCCCCACATCAACCCGACTAATCTCACTCTAAAGTTCAAACTCCAAGGAAGCAAATGCTGAGCAGTATATCACATAATCCCTGTAACAGACTAATCACAAACATCGTTTAAGGTACTAAAAACATGTCCAAACACATGCAAATTTTAGTTCATAACCAAAAACTAAACTCCGAATTGAATTGAAAGAAATTAGAATCAATAATAACCTGTAGGGAACATCTGGTTGATGTACTCCTGAGAACCCGACTTATCCATGGATTTTCGTCAAACCTAGAATCAAATTCTTACTTGATTTCAGGTAAAATGAAAAATTACCAGAACTCCCCATATCCGGTATCCAAATTCCTTTACAAAATCCTCCTCAGATTCAACATGTTCCGATCTCTTTATTACGAAATTACACTCCAACTCCATTTCTTTAACCTAGAATAACCATGAAAACCCTACCTTCATAATTCCTTGAAATTCTTCAAGTTCTCTCTTCTTCTCGGAATTGACGATCCAGAAAAATCAATCGAAAACGAGTTGCGAGATATTCTAATTGAACGAATTGGGAGCAATTAATTTTGTTTCATATATCGTTTCATAAAATTTTTAATTACCAATAAAAAACGATGTAATTAACTTAAATATAATATGGAAGGGCCTCTCCACTCATTGCCAATTGGTTTTTGAGCATTGCCAATTGGTTTTTGAGTTGGATGCCCGCATAATTTCCATTTTTGAAGGCCTTTGCTTAAAAATAATAATAATAATTATTATTATGATTCGGTTAGAGTCAGACACTGAATCATCCCAAGTCAGATCAAACAAACAAGGCTTAACTGTAGCATCTTTGTTGTTTTGAAGAGGATGAGTAATATTTAGCATGTTCTTTGATAGTAACTATCTCATCAAGTAATAAGTTCTCTGCTTTCGAAGAGGATGTTTCAGGTTACCTAGTTGCTGGTCAAGTCATCAGCATGTGTGACCAGAACCATTATGTTGGACAAGTCAAAGACCGACCTGGTCAATGTCTAAGGCTGGGTCAAGTCAAATCAACTTCAGACCTTACCTGCAGGACTTCACGCTGCTAAAATCTCTAAGAATAACTAAAACCTTGGAAAGAAGCAGGTAATCTCTCAATCGCTTGGAAAGAAGCAGGTACTCTCTCAATCGTTCCTATTTCAGTATGTATACGGTCTTCTTCGCATTGATTTTAAGGCCTCCAAACAGATTAGACGTGATCTTTATCTTTTCTCTCCCGAGTTGAATGGTTTAAGTGCTTTGTCTCTTAATATGTATGGTATGCCTTGTATGATTGTAGGAAATACCAGTTGGTCCTAGAAATAATATATTAGGATAAGTCTAGTCCATTTGACCCAGTCAAATGTCTGTTTAGTCCTATTTGGTAATATAAATTATAGTTTGGTCCTAAAAATTATTATTTGGTCCTACATTGATGTCATGGATGATGTAAATGTCACCTTGAAGGGCGCAGAAATACCCTTTTGGATAAGGACCATATATATAATAAAAGGTAAGAGAGATGGAATCATTCTCAGATTTATTTTCTCTCTCTTCTTTTCTAGATCTAGTTTTTCTTTTCCTCTCAAATATTTTTTCTAAGGTTCTAATTTTGTGGAAACAAGATGATGAAGATGAAGAAAGATGATGAAGATGAAGATGATGAAGATGATGATGAAGATGATGATGAATATGAAGAAATTCTCAGATTTACTTTCTCTCTCTTCTTTTCTAAATCTAGTTTTTCTTTTCCTCTCAAATATTTTTTCTAAGGTTTTAATAAGATGATGAAGATGATGAAGATGATGATGATGGAGATGATGAAGATGAAGATGATGATGATAAAGATGATGAAGATGATGATGATGCTGATGAAGATGAAGATGATGAAGATGATGATGAAGATGATGAAGATGAAGAAAGATGATGATGATGATGATGATGAAGATGATGAAGATGAAGATGATGATGATGATGATGATGATGACGATGAAGATGAAGAAAGATGATGATGATGAAGATGATAATGATAAAGATGATGATGATGATGATAAAGATGATGAAGATGAAGAAAGATGATGATGATGAAGATGATGATGATGAAGATGATGATGATGATGAAGATGAAGATGATGAAGATGAAGATGATGATGATGATGATGAAGATGAAGAAAGATGATGATAATGATGAAGATGAAGAAAGATGATGATTTTGTGGATAAGGACCATATATGATGATGATGAAGATGGAGAAAGATGATGATGATTTTGAATGTTGAAGATGAAGAAAGACGATGAAGACGATGATTTTTTTTTTTTTTTTAGGTTTTATATAGACTTCATTCCCGGGAATGAAGTCAGTTTTTTAGTTTTATATGGACTTCATTCCCGGGAATGAAGTCTGCTTTTTTTTGTATATATGGACTTCATTCCCTGGGAATGAAGTCTGTTTTTTAGCTTTTTGTATGGACTTCATTCATGGCAATGAAGTCCGTTTTTTACTTTTTGTATGGACTTCATTCCCTGAATGAAGTCTTTTTAGCACGGAAGAACTCCTACAAAAAATAAAAAAAAAATTAACACTAAGGGTATTTTTGTCCTGTTTAAATATTTTTTAATAATTATGGACCAAACAGTAAAGGCGTTTGACCAAAGGACTAAACAAACATGGGCCCACCTAAAAAAGGACCAAACGATATTTTTCCCTGTATGATTATGTTGGTGGGTGAGTTTTCTGTGCGGTCCTATTATCTTGGGTGTAATTTGAGTATTTTCCTTAACACTAAGCGTAATCCTCTGGGGCCTTTAAACTGTTGGAGATGCAACTGCCTCTTGTGCCCTCTTGTAGAGTGAATATTATCACGTATCAGAAAATAGAAGATTATCGTTGTTCATATAAGATTCAGAGCTAGAGAGAGGGTATTTCTCATGATGTTGTTCATGAAGCTTTCTACAAGTCAGTTGGCATAGGATTTGAGACCTTGGGACAAATTAAACTTGATTTTTATTTGTTTTCTCATGTTTGGATTGGCGTAACTTCTCTGGGTTCGTTGCAGTATGATGATAATCTGGTTGGGTACAATTGGTTTGGTTGGATGTATATAGGAAACTTCTTATCTTCCCATCAGCTTTGTGAGATCCTTTGGCTATTTTTTTTCCACTTCAATCAATCTATTATTTTAAACATTTGGGATGATTTGCTGGATTTGCATTGTTTGTGGATATATATACCTGGACATAAGACCTTTAAGCCATTTTACTCCTCTGGCGAGGGCTTGGCAGTAAGTACATATATTTGGTACGAGTGTAGTAGGATGTATGTTGTTGATGGTCTCAAGTGAATTGCTTGGATGTGGAATGATTATGTGTTTGATGTTCTCATGTGGTTTTTTTCTTAGCTATAATTGATGTTTGGTAACTGCAACATCGTGGATGTTTCGTCAATTTCTTTTGGGGATGATTCTGTTGCTGATGTTTATGTTCTTATGAAAGGACAATAGTCCCACATTGCTAGTTTCAGCATAATTAACTTAAATATAATATGGAAGGGCCTATCCACTCATTGTCAATTGGTTTTTTTTCGGTTAGAGTCAGACACTGAATCATCCCAAGTCTGATCCAAACAAACAACACTTAACTGTAGCATCTTTGTTGTTTTGAAAGTCATTTGCATTATACCCGCCTCTCACAATACAGCCCCCTACTAAACTCCCAAAGGGTACGGCCCACTGGGGACCACACGTCCAGGAAAAAAAAAGTGTGAGAAGCAGCTTTTTTTTCCTTGTTTTTCTCTTGGTTCATTAAGAAGAACCGTTTTTTGGGGACCAGCCTTTTTTTGGGGGACCATGGTTTTATTTTTTACAAAAAGACATTAAGTAATTCTAGGTCACCCCATATCTAGTTATTTATTTAATACCTAATCTACCCTCTTAATTAATTTTAGGTTATGATTAGTGAAATGATTTAGTTAAAAACAATTAGTGAGATTAAATTAAAAGATGGGTTTATTATTAGTTGAGTAGAATTATTGAGAGAGTAGAGTTAGAGAAGATGAAGGAGAAAAACATGAAATTTTTTTTTTTTTTTTTCCAATTCACCCTTTGAGTATTCAAATAATGGATTTTATCAACCACAACCGGAGGAAGAGTATTTGGGTGAACAAATTCACCCCCTTTGAGTATTCAAATAATGGATTTTATCAACCACAACCGGAGGAAGAGTATTTGGGTGAACAAGTATGTTCCAAACTTAGATAATGTATGTTGAATTGGTCAAAACTTCCCCAAAAATGTAAAATTTTGAACAGTTCGGTTATTTTATATGAAGAACAAGTAACCGAACTCATCTGAAGGTGTAGTTCGGTTGCTTTGTGAGGATGAACAAGTAAACGAACTCATCCGAATGTGTAGTTCGGTTGCCTTGGGAGATAAACAAGTAACCGAACTAGTTTGAAGGTGTAGTTCGTTGCTTGATCCAAACACGCAGTTACCGAACTCCATATTAATGGAAGCTCGACATGCGGCGTTATGTTTGGTTGGTTCGCAACTAACCGAACTTTACGCGTACAAATAAATTTTAACCAAGTGTATAAGGTTCGGTTGGTTCGCAAACAAAGATGCTTTTGCGATCCAACCGAACTAAGTTTAATAAGTTCGGTTGTTTCGCAAACTTGAGATCAATTGCACAACCAACCGAACTTAACAAACAAAATTTCTTATGTTTTTAACCGTAGAGTTCGGTTACATGGAAGTTTTAAGATTTTTGAAATAACCCGAACAAAGTTGATAGAGTTCGGTTATAAAAGAAATAAAAATAATGGGAAAAAAAGAAGGTTCGGTTTACATGGCAACTTTTTTTCTTATGTTTTTAACCCTAGAGTTCGGTTACATGGCGTTTATACATTTATGCGAAACAATCAACTCGTCGGTTCTAGTAACATAGTTATAAAGCATATAGAATCCGAACTCATCTGAAGGTGTAGTTCGGTTGCTTTGTGAGGATGAACAAGTAAATCGAACTCATCTCGAATGTGTAGTTCGGTTGCCTTGTGAGATGAACAAGTAACCGAACTCAACATCAGAACCTCCATTCAACCTCTCCACAACTTCCATTTTCAACTCATTTTGATGATTACTTCTCATTTTTTCAACCAAAAACAAACGACAAGTAATGGGTTTGTGAGAATATCTTTGCTAAAGATTTAAATTAAGCTATATATATATAGAGGTGGTGGTGGTTGTTGGTGGTGGTGGTAATCGGTGGTTGGTGGTGGTGATAATCAGAGGTGGTGGTGGTGGTAATCGGCGGTGGTGGTGGGAGGAGGTGGTGGTGGTAATCGGCGACGGTGGGCGGTGGTGATGGTCGGAGGTGGTGGTGGTAGTAATCGGCGGTGATGGGCGGTGGTGGTGGGAGGAGGTGGTGGTTATATATAGAGTGAGAGAGAGGGGTGGTTATTAGGTTGGTTTTAAATTAAATTAGGTTAAGGGTAGGTTAGTAATTTCAACGCATTAGGACACCCCTTATAACTAGAGAGAAGGTGGCCTAATAAGACCATGGTCCCCTCAAAAAAACCATGGTCCCCAAAAAATGGTTCATTAAGAACCTTATTAATTAACCGAAGCTGCTACACATCTACCGGATTTATCCCCACATCTCTACACCCATATGTGTCACAGATCTAAGCCCTTGATTGGGAAGTGGTGAACCCGTTGGGGCCTGCGGTGGGTCCCGGGACTGAATGCATGCTACAGTAGAAAAGCGACACATAAGCGGGGGATTTTTTTGGGTATATATGCAGTAGATAAGTAGCATTTTCTAACAACCGACTCAAAAGTCCAAAGCCATTATTTTCTAACAGGTATTGTTTCTTTGTGGCTGTACCTCTTACTCCCTTTTCAATGTATTTCCATTTATTCTTCGATTAAAAAAAAAAAAAAATACAGGACCACTACACATTTGTAAATCTCATTGACTTTGAATGTTCTATGGTTGAAACTTGAAAGCTATAAACGAACCACTGTTTTTGGTTTACCTGAAATACACTCCTATAAGAATGTGGGGAAGAATGTGCTAAGATAGCAGCAATCTCCCCTTCACCACAATCACACACAAAATGGAGAAGAAGATCCATGTGGTTTGCATCCCCTTCCCACTTCAGAGTCATATAACTTCCATGATGAAGCTAGCAAAAATCCTTCATTTCAGAGGTGTTCATATAACCTTTGTCAACACAGAATTCAATCATCAACGTTTATTAAATACAAGGGGACAAGATTCACTGAAAGGATTACCGGATTTTCGTTTCGAGACAATCCCTGACGGTCTACCACCACCAACCAATCCAAATGCTACCCAAGATGTCTTATCTCTCTGCGTATCCACACAAACAAACTGCTTAGAACCGTTCCGACATCTTATCCAAAAACTCAACAACTCTTCAGATTCAAACGTCCCTCCTGTGAGCTGTATAGTTTCTGATGGTTCTCTGAGCTTCACTCTACAAGCAGCTAAAGAGTTTGGAATTCCAGATATGTTATACTGGCCAATTAGTTTTTGCGCTTTCATTTGTCTTCTGCACTTTCCGCATCTTGTCCAAAGAGGTCTTGTTCCACTCAAAGGTACGCAGAACTAAGATTTAGAGCATCTATGTGCACTTATACTTCATTAGATATGTGTTTTTAGATTTTTAATGTATTCGTGCTGCAGATGAGAGTTACCTGACCAACGGTTACATGGAGGAGACGCTAATTGATTGGATACCCGGTGTGAAAGATATAAGATTCAGAGATTTACCTAGCTTTGTTCGGACGGTCGATCCCAACGACCCTATGATGGATTTTTCGATACGAGAAACTAAAAGAACTTATGATGCTACAGCCTTGATTTTCAATACTTTTGATGCCCTGGAGATGAAGGTTTTGGATGCAGTCAAGTCTGAGTTGTCACTGCCTCCTATTTACACGGTCGGTCCTCTTCATTCACTCCTAAATCAAATTCCTCTAAGCGAGTCGCAATTTCTTGGATCGAATATGTGGGTAGAGGATAGCAAGTGTCTAGAATGGCTCGACTCTAAAGAACCTAACTCGGTCGTGTATGTGAATTTCGGCAGCGTCACTGTTATGAATACTCAGCAACTCATCGAATTTGCATGGGGATTAGCCAACAGTAAGCATAACTTCTTATGGATCATAAGACCTGATCTGGTGGTCGGTGAGTCGGCTACCTTGCCACCTGAATTTGCAGAAGAAATTAAAGAAAGAGGACTAATAGCAAACTGGTGCCCACAAGAAGATGTCCTAAATCATGCATCAATAGCTGGTTTCTTGACACACTGCGGTTGGAATTCAATCCTTGAAAGCTTGTGTTGTGGAGTTCCTATGATTTGTTGGCCGTTTTTCGCAGACCAACAAACCAACTGCAGGTACTTATGTAAGCACTGGGGAGTCGGTATGGAGATAGATAACGATGTGAAGCGAGATGAAGTTGAAAGCTTAGTGAGGGAGTTAATGGAAGGAGAGAGAGGTAAAAACATGAAGAAAAAAGCCATGGAGTGGAAGAGGAAAGCGGAAGAGGCCACCTCACCCGGTGGTTCCACTTCCTCTGGTTTGGACAAGATTGTAAACGACATACTTGCTAGGAAAAATACAAATCAATAAAACTGCCAGTGTCGATACTTGCGTACCAAGTACGTTGTTCTCAGGGGGTTTATCATTTAGCATATTCTTTATAATCTTATGGTTTACAAGGAAAGTTTAATACTATAAGCCAAAATATTTGATTGCCTTTATATCGCACTTACGCTCACTTTTAAGAACATCAACGTACACTTATAACTTTTTCAACAAATTTAAAGAGCCATCTACCAGTCTCTGGATGTAATTAGCGTCATAGCGAGTCTACTTTTTCGAAATAGCAAAATTCATTCCAGGAGTGCTGAGAAAGCACAAGAAAGACACGAAGTACAAAAATTACAATAGTTGAGCGATGGAATTACATGTTGTCTTTAAATTTTTCCCACCTTGGCGGCTTCAGTTACAGCTACTAAATTGGACTATTAAAAATTGGACTAAGTTGGACTATTAAAAATTACACCTTGGCGGCTTCAGTTACAGCTACTTTACAGTTACACTACGAACTCTTCAAACAGATGAACTCACAGGGAGTGGAGGGATGATAACGATTGAAAACAACAACGAAGAGAATATTTTGGTCTATAATATTGATCTGAGAGTTTTGCGACACCGAGGGGGTGTTTTCATCTCTCAAGGTTCTATAATATGCATAGACTTCCCTTCAATAATTATATATTCTGTTGGTATCTAACAAATTAATAATCAAGGTATCTAACAAATTAATAATCGTTCAAAACTTACTACGTCAGAGGATATGTCATATGTACGAATAGAATATGGTAACTGGCCAGTCAATCCTCGACCACTAGCCTGTAGGATCAGTATACTATATTGCGAAATTATCACTTTGAATTTATCTTAGAGTACGTCATATGCATAGAGTATAGTTAAATACTAGCCTGCAGGATCAGTATACTATATTGCGAAATTATCACTTTGAATTTATCTTAGAGTACGTCATATGTACGCATAGAGTATAGTCAAATTTGTGCTATAAATACATGTATGTAAAACACTATGAACATATCGCACATTAGATAAAGTGAGAGATAAAAAGTGAGAGCATCTATAGAGAGAAATCATGAAGAAGCCTCATGTAGTTTGAAGCCTCATGTAGTTAAATTTCTGAGGAACCCAAATTTGGTACATCTCTCTTCCAAAAACCCGTCATTAAGATTACATATATGTGTAGTCCAAAAATTAAGATCCACTTTTAAAAATGATAGTTTTAGACTAGATTTGTATTTTCACTTTTTGGGATAGACTAATTTAACCTTAATTAATTAGTTACGAATTATTTAAAAAAAAAAACTTCTAATGAAATTCGGTTGATAAGACTCAAGTCATGGACGTTTTTATGGGCATTTTTTCCGTTGACTATGGACAGTGGTTTGATGCCATTATTTGTGGCGGAAGTTACTCCTTTTTTTTCTTTATTTACCAATAGTTATGACATTAAATCTATTTCTTCATCACGAGATCGAGAGAGAAACAGAGATCTAAAAATTAAGTTTCTAACAGTTGTGGAAGGTCTGATTACCAATGTCAATACGGATCACTAAAGAAGAAAGAGGCAAGATTCTAAAAGATCACTAGTGATTTTATAGTTGTTTCACTTATGTAAGCAAACAAATTAAATTGTATGGCTAAATTCTTATCTCTTGTTTTTATCTTGATTATTACTTTCTGTTAGGGACATGGATGATTTTATACCTGACACATCCTTCCGTTACTCCTGTAGAGGAGTTGATTCTAAAACACCGTGCTTCTATTAATGAAATTTTTGTTTTTTTTAAACGTCTTTCTAATCTTGTAATTTTTTAGATTTTGTTTGTTCTTTACATCTATTCTTATTCTCTGATTACTAGAAGCGGAACTTGTAATAATAACCGATCATGACTAACGCTTACTACATGTGAAAGTTACGATTTTCATCAATAGTGTAATACGATGAAAATTGAAATTTTCACTGAATACTACAAGTGAAGACTGAAATTTTCACCAAAATTCATCGGGACATATTATTAATGGTGAAAACTCTAATTTTACCGTAAAAATATCGAGTAAAAACCTAATTTTTTCTGAATTTACTGAAAATTATGATTTTCACGCAAGTGAAAAGTTGATTTTTCCAAAATATCCCAAGTTTTGGCCTGTTTTTGGAGAAACAAATATGTTGGCGTCATAAATGGAGAAATTTATTTTAGATTTTTAGTGGACTCAAATGTATCATTTGTATTTCAACTGAAAATTGATATTACTAGTACAACCGTTGCCACGGTGGAAGGGCCGACCAAAAAAATTGACAAAACTAAATTTTCTACCCACAACCATAATGGCACGGAGTCGAACTTGTAAATTTGTAAAGTAAAAAGCAAAGAGATGTTCAAACAAAGATATCAAAATAAATTCAAAAACACAACTTTTGGTTCCACACAACCTCGTAACTCGTCTCAAAGCAAAGCAGCAACAAGCACCACTACAATATTTCTTTCTTGTTGTTCGGACCTATTGTGCATCATTCACCGAAACCATCGGAACTGGTTTCATTCATTGCAAAGATCACCACTTCCCGTATTGCACAACCGCACCAGCCATTTCTGTCCATCTCCATATGCAAATGCAAATGCAGCCTCACTTCTTGAACCATCCTTCAACCACCAATCGAATCGCCCCTGCAATTGCCAGCCACCCATCAAGTCCCTAATCATACATCTATCCATTCAAACATCAAGCATCACTCAGGTTCATCCGCGCTTCCATTTCTCCATCATTGTTTCAATTCACCGAAACACCATTCTAGATCGGTCAAAAACCTTCCACGGGACTTCAAATCATTCCCCAAGATCAACTCACGCCATTCTTCGATCGAACTCATGCCATATCCAACCAACTCAAAGAGCATCAACTCAAATTCTGTGTTCAACTTGAGCACCAGTTCACTGCCACCATTCAGATTACACAACACCTGGGATTTTACAACCCATCTCAATTCATCATCATCTCAGACTTTCAGTAGCCTCAATCATCTCCTCTCTTCCAGCAGTTCATATTCTCCCGTAATTGGTGGCAAACCCAAACTTCAATTTCATTAATTTGCACTCGGTCACCAAATAACGGCATTATCTCGCTCTTGATTCAAAATTCCATTTCATCACGTAAACCCTAACTTCCTTGTTGCTTAATTTTGTCAGCTTCAAACCAGCCTCAAACTCATCAAACTAAAACAAGTTCAACCCATTTCTGCAATCTTTCATGTGAATTGATCCAACCTTGATTCCAACATAAACCCATTTCATTCTAATCATCTTTATACCCATCTTTGCAATTCAGACATACCAACATAAGCACTAATTTATCATCCATCTCCATCTATTCAGTTTCAAGCAAAGTGTTGAAATCAAATCCTAATTGATAGCAGTTGAGTGATTATTGAACAAGGATTGAACAAGATCTAAGCTTGTTAGTCTTCAACCATTGAAACAATCTTGAGTTACCAACACTTATTGAAATTCAAAGTGCTCTAGTTTGTCCTAAATCACAAATAAACAATATTCTTTGCCAAACTCAAGTAATTGGCACATCAACACAACTGATTCAGCAACCTTTGCTCCAATTTAATCCAACTCAAAAAAAAAAATTTATAATTCATCAAGACAAAAGAAGCAGGTTGTTTACCTCCGTTTGATTGAGAGTAATCGATGTCGAAGAATAAAATTCTTTGCCTTGAAAAGTAGGATCAATTTCGGTCTCCAAATACATCAAATGTCGATCCAAAAATCTTTCTCGAGTTCGGGGATATCTTTATTAGTAAATCCAAAAAACCCTTGTTGTGAATCAACACCACCAACCTCAGACTCGTCTTCCGTCGATTTAACCATCGACCCATTTAATCCCCATTTCAAATTAATTCAACCATCACCTTATCAATTTACGGTAACCACCACCCATTTCTCCGATCTGCTCAATTCAACAAAGAACAATCTGCTAATTACTCACCCTGGATTCAATTCCAAAATTCTCGCATACAACAATTAAAAGTAATTGAAAGAATTCACCTATTTTCGTATTTAGGGTTACAAAGTTAGATGATGGCCGAACTCACTCAGTAGACTAAATTCGAAATTGAGTACATAATATTCGAAATTTAGAGGAAATTGGTGAAGATGAACAGAGATTTAGATTGAGAAAGTATGGGTGATTTGTAGAATAAGGCGGAGAAGACGAAATTGGTAGTAGCGGTGGTGTTTCAGTCGATTAAGAGATGCAGGTGAAGATAGTGGTGGTGTTTCAAAAAACTGATGTTTGCGGCGGTGGTGATGGTGGTAGTTTGCGACGAGGTGAAGGTGGAGTTTCTCTGGAGTTTGGGGAGAAAGAAGAAAAAATAACGAAGGAGAAGGAAGAAGAAGGAAAAGGAAGAAGAAGGAAAAAAAGAAGGAAAAAAAAAAGGAGGGGCCGGGATCGATCCTGCAACCTTGAGGTCATTTTACCTCGGAGTTTACTAAACTGTCCCTCAACATTAAACCAAATTCCAACCTCCGTGTCCTTTTTTATGCCCACGAAATTTACGTGATTACCCTTCATTTTATGTTGTATTTACGCTTGTTTTAGTGAGAAATGGAAACATGGAGGGGGTCTTTAGTCCTTTCATTGTTGATTGAAAAAGGTTTGGGACACCAAAATCCAATCTTTTTGTGTCAATTGATCACTTACTATTGACAAAAAAGTGACCATATAAAGGTCCTCCCTCGCTTCGCTCGGTCGGCCCAATTACTAAGTTATGAAGAAACGAATTTTCAAAGGCCCGTTGATAATTGTGATTTTCCAACACTTAACTGATTATAACGGGTGAAAATTTGTAATTATCACTAAAATTTGAAGGGTGGAAATTTATGATTATCACTAAAATTTGATAACTGAAATTTTTGATAATTGAAATTTTCACAAAACAATGGTTTCGACAAGTTAAAATTGTTGTTATCACTAGACGGTGAAAACCAGAATTTTCACATTGAACAGACGTGGTAAACAAAAATAGTAAAAATAAATTTTTATGGAGACTTTTAAGGAGCTAATTTAAGGAGACTTTTAAGGAGCTAATTTAAGCCTAATTATCATTAAAATGAATTTGAACTCCAATCACGCTTTTAACGTTAAAATTTAGTTGGTGATGATAATTTAGGTAACTAATTAATGAGTAATTTTAGGAAGTCAAACAACTAAATAAGTATGCATGCGTGATAAAAGGTAGAGTTAATTTACGAATAATTTAAGATCACGTTTTTATTTTTGATTTAAAAAAAATATTAATAGGATAAAAGGTTAATTTAGTAAACTAATGTTAATTTGGGTCCCATATATTATGAATTTTAATGGTGGGCTACTCATAAACAAAAAAGAGAAAAAGGGCTAGAAATAAGTTCCCCCGTTTGTATTCCATATGCCTCGTATGTATATGACATGCAAACATTTCCGCTATAATTTGGGGAGACTATATACACTATCAAAAACTTGTGTTAATTAACTTTAAAAGTTATATCAATTTCTCTCCTCTTAAATCAAATCGATAAATGCTGTCATTAAATAATAAGCGTGAAAGTGTCTCATTTAGCTTTTCCATAAGCTTGTGCCGCTTGATAAGGCAAATCCAGTCACTTCTAGCAAGCATGTAGCATTTTAGTACAGTGTACAGTTAGTGCTCTGATAGAGTATATCCTAAAGTGATTCCATTCTCAAAACTAATATATCCTCATTTGAAGAGGAGGTGATTATAATCGCTCAGCAGCGTTGGTACCAAAGAATTGACCGATTTTTCAATATATGCATATATTTGAGAATTACGTGGGATCGTAGTAAGCTATAAATTGCCGAATATTCATTTATAGTAGTGTTTGTGGGTGAAAATGATTTCTGCTGATTTCGGTAATTTCGGGTGTGTGGTTGAGAAACGAATTTAAACCCTAAACAATGTACCGTAAGGGAGTACTTTAGATTCGAGAGATCAATGCACAAGTCCGGCCTAAACCAAGAAATGGTCGTTCCAGACTTGCTTTGGTCACAAAGTGGAGGAGAATGGGTTGGTTTTGGGGAGGGAAGCAAGGCAAGTGATGAGACCAGAATAGTTGATTCTGGAAGAGTAGTTGTGTTACGACTTGTATCAGAAAGTGGGAAGCTAACGTATGAAAAGATAGCAAACGTTTTCTGAGTGGTGTATGCTCCTGATTGAACTTGTTGTTCGGTGAAAATAGGTAAGACCTATTTATACCGGTCGAAGTGAAACGTACTCTGGTCTCATTAAGGAATGGAAAAGTGGGTGAGTAAATGGGAGGAGGTGGTAACGTTAACGCATGGAATTGATGTTCCATAAAACCATTAACGCATGTGTTGATGGTGGTCTTTAAACAAGGGGTAAAATCGTAAATCCCCATGACCTAGTGTTACCCGCAACACATTAACTAAGAGCATTTAACTCGGGTGTAAATAATTAATAGGGGTATTTTTCAAAATACCGGATTAGGGTTTTTCAATACGTAACCCTAATTCCAAAACCAAGCCGATATCAAGGCACCATGGCAACAATGCCAAATCAAGCCGCATCTTTGCACCATGGCAACAATGCCAAACCAAGCCACATCTTCACAGACCATGGCAACAATGCCAAACCAAGCCGCACCGCGACCATGGCAACAATGCCAAACCAAGCCGCACTACGCACCATGGCAACAATGCCAAACCAAGCCGCATCATCGCGCACCATGGCAACAATGCCAAACCAAGCCGCACCCTGCGCACCATGGCAACAATTCCAAACCAAGCCGCACCCTGCGCACCATGGCAACAATGCCAAACCAAGCCGCACCCTACGCACCATGGCAACAAGCCATATTTCCAAGCCGCTATTCCTTTGGCCCACGCCAAATATAGCGCCCTAGGCTTGCAAGACTTGCAACTAGGTCAACATGGTCGTACGTGCCATTGGCACATGCCAACACGTACCACAAGCCATATTTCCAAGCCGCTATGCCTTTGGCCCACGCCAAATATAGCGCCATAGGCTTGCAAGACTTGCAACTAGGTCAACATGGCCGTACGTGCCATTGGCACATGCCAACACGTATCGCAAGCCATATTTCCAAGCCGCTATGGTTTTGGCCCACGCCAAATATAGCGCCCTAGGCTTGCAAGACTTGCAACTAGGTCAACATGGCCGTACGTGCCATTGGCACATGCCAACACGTACCACAATCCATATTTCCAAGCCGCTATGCCTTTGGCCCACACCAAATATAGCGCCCTAGGCTTGCAAGACTTGCAACTAGGTCAACATGGCCGTACGTGCCATTGGCACATGCCAACACGTACCACAAGCCATATTTCCAAGCCGCTATGCCTTTGTCCCACGCCAAATATAGCGCCCTAGGCTTGCAAGACTTGCAACTAGGTCAACATGGCCGTACGTGCCATTGGCACATGCCAACACGTATCGCAAGCCATATTTCCAAGCCGCTATGCCTTTGGCCTACGCCAAATATAGCGCCCTAGGCTTGCAAGACTTGCAACTAGGTCAACATGGCCGACGTGCCATTGGCACATGCCAACACGTACCACAAGCCATATTTCCAAGCCGCTATGCCTTTGGCCCACGCCAAATATAGCGCCATAGGTTGGAAGACTTGCAACTAGGTCAACATGGCCGTACGTGCTATTGGCACATGCCAACACGTATCGCAAGCCATATTTCCAAGCCGCTATGCGTTTGGCCCACGCCAAATATAGCGCCCTAGGCTTGCAAGACTTGCAACTAGGTCAACATGGCCATACGTGCCATTGGCACATGCCAACACGTACCACAAGCCATATTTCCAAGCCGCTATGCCTTTGGCCCACGCCAAATATAGCGCCCTAGGCTTGCAAGACTTGCAACTAGGTCAACATGGCCGTGACGTGCCATTGGCACATGCCAACACGTATCGCAAGCCATATTTCCAAACCGCTATGCCTTTGGCCCACGCCAAATATAGCGCCCTAGGCTTGCAAGACTTGCAAACTAGGTCAACATGGCCGTGACGTGCCATTGGCACATGCCAACACATGTCGCAAGCCATATTTCCAAGCCGCTATGTCTTTGGCCCACGCAAATATAGCGCCCCTAGGCTTGCAAGACTTGCAACTAGGTCAACATGGCCGTACGTGCCATTGGCACATGCCAACACGTATCGCAAGCCATGTTTCCAAGCCGCTATGCCATTGGCCCACGCCAAATATAGCGCCCTAGGCTCGCAAGACTTGCAACTAGGTCAACATGGCCGTACGTGCGATTGGCACATGCCAAACACACACGCTGGTAGCCTAACTTGCAAACCGTGCAACCTACCACCAAGGCATTCTGCACATGCCATTGGCACATGCCAAACACACACGCTGGTAGCCTAACTTGCAAACCGTGCAACCTACCACCAAGGCATTCCGCACATGCCGTTGGCACATGCCACACACGCCACTAGCGAACTCGTCATTACCACTTACGCTCGAGGTGCAACTCGCAACGAAGGAATTCGCACATGCCACATGCGTCCCTAGCAGACCACTTGCACCCAAGATGCAACCAACACTGAGACATCAACACAAACTGGGGATGCTTTTTAGGGATTTTGGTTTGGCACACAAAGATGCGCACTACGCTCACATTAAGAAAGCGTGAAAAGGAATAAAGCGGTCAAATAAAAGAGGAAATAATGGTGAAAAACGTTTTCACCCATTAACACCATGCGGTTACCACCTCCTCCCATTATTTCACCCTTTACTCTCTTCCTTCATGAGGCCAGTGGTACGTTCAATCTCGACTTGTATAAATAGGTCTTACCTATTTCCACCGCGACAACAAGTCTCGGTCGGGAGAAAATACTACACTCTCGTAAAGGCAACTTTGCAAGCTCTCCCAAAAAGCTTTCATCTCTTGCTAGCTTCCTAAGCTTTCACTTTCTCGATACAAGTCGAGATACTACTCTCCTCAACACCTTTCTTTGGTTCCCTCCCCAAATCAACCCTTCTCCTCCACTTTGTGACCGAAGCAAGTCCGGAATGGCCATTTCTTGGTTTAGGCTGGACTTGTACGAGATTGATCTCTCGAATCTATAAAGTGCTCACGTGCAGCACATTTGTTTAGGGTTTGAACCAGTTTCTCGCTCACCTACCGAAA
This sequence comes from Papaver armeniacum, assembly GCA_023531295.1. Lineage (NCBI taxonomy): Eukaryota > Viridiplantae > Streptophyta > Magnoliopsida > Ranunculales > Papaveraceae > Papaver > Papaver armeniacum. The sequence continues at coordinate 66,607 of JAJJWW010016023.1, read as the reverse complement.
TTACCGAAATCAGTAGAAACGATTTTCACCCATAAACAGCATGGAATTGATGTTCCATAAAAAGAACGTTTCACCATTAACTCTATGTATTTTCTTAACCGCCTCATCCTTATGACACTTCATTATGACGGGCGTAGTGTACGCCGCACGCTGTAAACCGCCAAACAAATACCCAAAAAGGATCCCCCAGTTTGTAATAGGTGTTGATATCTCGAATGTTTTTGTGTAAAACATGTAGCATGTTGTTGTTGCATGGCAAGTCGCACTTGGGAGTCTTGCTAGCTTGGTGACCTTCGACGGTCGAGATTTTGCATCTCAAGAGGAAAGATAGCCGTTAATCGTTGCACGCTTTCGTTTTGGTAGCCGCGTAGGGAAGGCCAGCATGGTGGCGCGGCTAGGTCGGCATGCCGTTGGCATGACATGGTTTTGCGTGGCCAAACTTAGGCTTTCGGGCCAAAGGTTACCATGCGTCGTCCTGTAACCTTGGATGACTAGGATTTGCTTCGGGATTGAAGGGGAACCGTTGATCGTCGCACGCCTTCGTTTTTGGTAGCCGCGTAGGGAAGGCCAGCATGGTGGCGCAGCTAGGTTGGCATGGCATGGCATGGTTTGGCGTGGCCAAACTTAGGTTTTCGGGCCAAAGGTTACCATGCGTCGTCTGGTAACTTTGGATGGATAGAATTTGCTCATGGGATTGAAGGGGGACCGTTGATCATCACACGCCTTTGTTTTTGGTAGCCGCGTAGGGAAGGCCAGCATGGTGGCGCGGCTAAGTTGGCTTGGCCAAACTTAGGTTTTCGGGCCAAAGGTTACCATGCGTCATCTGGTAACCTTGGATGGCTAGGATTTGCTCTTGGGATTGAAGGGGGACCGTTGATCGTTGCACGCCTTCGTTTTTGGTAGCCGCGTGGGAAGGCCAGCATGGTGGCGCGGCTAGGTTGGCATGCAGTTGGCATGGCATGGTTTGGCGTGGTCAAACTTAGGTTTTCGGGCCAAAGGTTACCTTGCGTCATCTGGTGACCTAGGATGGATAGAATTTACTCCTAGGATTTAAGGGGACCGTTGATCGTCGCACGCCTTCGTTTTTGGTAGCCGCGTAGGGAAGGCCAGTATGGTGGTGTGGCTAAGTGCGTTTGGCATGGTGGGGCCAAGGGCTTGGCATGCCGTCGGCACATGGTGCAGCTAGCATGGCTAGGGCCAAGGCAAGGTGCGGTTTGGCTTGGCATGGTGGGGCCAAGGGCTTGGCATGCCGTTGGCATATGGTGCGGCTAGCATGGCTAGGGCCAAGGCAAGGTGCGGTTTGGCTTGGCATGGTAGGGCCAAGGGTTTGGCATGACATTGGCACATGGTGCGGCTAGCATGGCTAGGGCCAAGGCAAGGTGCATTTTGGTTTGGCATGGTGGGGCCAAGGGTTTGGCATGCCGTTGGCATATGGTGCGGCTAGCATGGCTAGGGACAAGGCAAGGTGCGGTTTGGCTTGGCATGGTGGGGCCAGGGGTTTGGCATGCCATTGGCATATGGTGCGGCTAGAATGGCTAGGGCCAGAAGGTGCGGTTTGGATTAGCATGGTGGGGCCAAGGGTTTGGCATGCCGTTGGAACATGGTGTGGCTAGCATGGCTAGGGCCAAGGCAAGGTGCGGTTTGGCTTGGCATGGTGGGGCCAAGGGTTTGGCATGCCGTTGGCATATGGTGCGGCTATCATGGCTAGGGCCAAGGCAAGGTGCGGTTTGGCTTGGCATGGTGGGGCCAAGGGTTTGTCATGCCGTTGGCACATGGTGCGGCTAGCATGGCTAGGGCCAAGGCAAGGTGCGGTTTGGCTTGGCATGGTGGGGCAAAGGGTTTGGCATGCCGTTGGCATATGGTGCGCCTAGCATGGATACGGCCAAGGCAAGGTGCGGTTAGGCCTGGCTTAGTGGGGCCAAGGGTTTTGTAGGTGTGGCTGACATGGTTTGCCATTGGCACAGGGGTGCGGCTATCATGGTTGGCATGCCTTGGCGCGGTAGGTGTGGCTGGCATGGTTTGCCATTGGCACAGGGGTGCGGCTAGCATGGTTGGCATGCCTTGGCGCGGTAGGTGTGGCTGGCATGGTTTTTCATTGGCACATGGGTGCGGCTAGCATGGTTGGCATGCCTTGGCGCCGTAGGTTTGGCTGGAATGGTGTGCCATTGGCACAGGGGTGCGACTATCATGGTTGGAATGCCTTGGCGCGGTAGGATATGGCTGGCATGATGAGCCATTGACACGTGCGGTGTGAGAATTAGGGTTTTGGCTTATCGAAACTATGATTAGCATTAAAAAAAGGTACCTTGGTAATTTTCTCGCAGACAAATTAAAGGGTTCAATAAATGTGCTTGGTTACGACTTTACCCTAAGTTAAACACCACCATCAACATTAAGTCCTCTGCTTAGCTCGGAACAGGTGCCTTGTTGCGAGGTAAGCATATGATGGTGACAGACGAGGACAGAATCGAAACGTAGGACATGCAAGATGGTCAGGAAAGTCCGACTAACCTTATTGGAGAGGTAAGGAGAGTTCATGATCCCGTGTTTGGCGGCCTTGCATAGCTTTTATTTGCTGTGTAGACCGTGAAATGGTGAGGTGAGAAGCGTCGGCTTAGTTCGGCTACTCATCATCTTGGATGGGTTAGGGAATATCATGATGCTGGCTTGGCGAGTTGGTGTCGGCGCGACAAGTCATGGCATGATGGGGCCGCGGGCGATGGAGTGGGCGAATTGGCATGGTGCGGACATGGCAAGGTGTGGTTTGGCGAGGCGAGGCGTGCACTGACGGTTCGGCGTGATGGGGCCAAGGCAAGGCGTGCATGGACAGCTTGGTGATTTATCTTCACGGGCCCAGTTTCCTCTTTTCCTTACTTGGCTCAAATAGGAATTTTCTTTTCTCTTGGCCCGAGAGTGTTATTCCCACAAAGGGGCGTTACATCTTCTTCTCAAAGTTACGTTACTGGCTTTGCTTCCGAATCTCGGTGACCCGAGAAAAGCAAAACACGAGCGAGTGTGTCCTAAACACGTTCTTCCACGTTCTTTCACCAAACCCTAATTATTTCGCATAGCCAGGCATGAGGCTTTCCCTTATATTGGCTGGTAGAAAGAGGTTTAATTAGGATCGGATGTCACGCCTTAATTCACGGCTAGTAGGAAATCTCCCCCCCCCCCCCTTTTTTGGACTGCATCGTCCTACTGAACATAAGAGATGATCTTGAATTCTCCATTCGTATAGTTCGTCCTGAAAATTGTGCTCGTTCTCTTCACAGGTATCATCTCGTGTTTTTCTCCCGGTTCCCATTTTATCTTATTCTTTACGTATGTTGTTGGTATAGATAGGGCAAAAACTTGCTCATTTTATCTGTTTTTTTGTAGTGTATAATGGGATCTTCCAGAGGCAGCCGTACCTCTAATTCTTCGGAGAAAAACCATGGACTCCCCGAAAACCAGTTTTCTTCTCATGAGGAGGCATTAGGTAGAATCGAATTTATGTTCCATGAAGCTGGCGGAATTATCCAGGACCTTCCTTATATCTATCTTGTTGAAGTGCGGGCGCGTGTTCGGACTTTCTTGGGCTCGGTGAACATGAAGGAGGAATGGGAAGGTGATGAAGAGCCCTGGTATGTTGAGAGGCTTCAGTGCAGCAAAACTTCTTCTCAGTCCAGTGCTATGGCGGATCGGACCGCTTCCAGGTTGAAACGACGGAAAATTGAGTCTGTGGAACCTTTAGAGGAAAGCCAACGTAACTTCTTCGTTCAGGACAGCGTCATAATTCTCGATTCTGATGCGGATGAATCAGGAAACCCTCCTTGAAAGGTCGCTGAGAAAACCTTTGAGGAAAACGCTTTGCGTTTGATGGGATCGAAGCGGCGCCGGAGTTGACGCCGGAAATGTTTTCGGCGACATTAGGGGGGTCGTGGTGGCATATGCTGTACCAGTTGTTGAAGCGGGTGCTGGGAAAGAGATGGGCTCTGTTGCTGCTGAGGTTGCTTCAAGATGGGATGTTGAGGTTGCTACTACTGATGTCGTTGGATGAAATCTTTGCTGCCCGAGAGATTGTTGGGGAAAGTGCTTGAAAATAGCCCCGACCGAGGCGACTTGTGTACCATCTTTCGATGACTAGCTTCTCCCTTTTATCATTTCTGTTTGTTGCGTAGTCGTCCTAATGTTTTTGTAGACTCATCTTTACCTTCTTTGTATTCGTGGCGAAGTTAGGGTTTCGCTAATTAACGTTCCGCTTGTGTTTTTTGACAATTGAATAATGTATTTCTGATATGGTTTTGGCTTTCTGGTTGTGATATGATGGTTAATAGCTTCTCAATGATTTTGGGTTAGTTTGATGTATTTCTCTGAGATTTGGAAAACCCATTCAGAAAGAAATGTATGTTTTTTTTTGAATGAAAATGAAACTCCGGAGAAGAATACAAACGGTGTATTCATCTCGGGGAAATACAAATATCAAGAGAAACTGTTTGAAAGAAATACTAAAGGGAGAGTGGCTGAGAAAGTACAGCATTTTAGGGATTGGAAAGCTTGAGCCATCGCGAGTGAACTATCACACCTTCCGGCTTGTCTGTGTTGATGAGATTGCAGTATCATCCTAAAAGAACGTCTTCCACCAGATACAGTTCGTCTTCTTTTTTGTTAGGCGAACCAATCCGAATAACTATTTTTACCGTCATCTTCCCAACTTGAAACGAGTTTACTTTGACCACTATATCTCCAATTGAAAACGGTTTCAGGTGTTGTGCGTCCGTTTGAATCTTGGTCTCGTTGGTCTCGATGGCAGTTTCTAAATTCTTTACAAAGCGTTTGAATGGTCCAGCGCCCCATTCACATCTCTTGACAACGTCCGTGCTAGTAATCGCGCTGAGTCCCCATGACGGAATAGGGGAAGAAATGAATGGTTGTAGAGAAGATCGTTCGGCCAAACTTAATTGTGTTTGGAATCCACGAGTTAGCACCAACAGGTCTTCTTCAGGCGTCTGGATTCCATCAGTAACTCGTCGATGTGGCAGTAAGTGGGATGGTTCATTAGAGATTCTTTCGGGCGTTGACATTGGTAGAGGGGATGCATCCGATTTCGCCTTTTTGTCGAGTACCCACAAGTGCCCCAATATCATGTCATAATCCATTTCTATGACAATGTGGAATTTTCCACGCATTATAGCGTCTCCCATCTTTACCTCGATTCCGGAGAATTTGCTCCCGATCCTCTCATGTGACAAAATTAGATGACTGACTTCTTTCCAATGGGGGTATGGCACGAGTCTCGTCGTCCGCGGAGACGCGTTCCGCCGAGGTGCTAGCGTCGGGGGTGTTGGAGGCGTTTCTAAATGGCTATGGATGGCATGGCTCACGCGGCCACCGCTCTGTCAGGGCTTTGAGAAAGACGAGTACTTCTTTCTGCGTCGAAACCATATCCGTCTGGGCTCTGGCGAGAACCTCCTGCCGTTCCATCAAATCAGCGATGGTGATATATGGTCGGCTTCCTCTGGTTCCTCCGGTTTCTCTTCCCGTTGGTGGGGTAGTTGGAGTCTTAGTGGCGGTTGGAGGCGTCATGCTTGATGAAGTGTTAGGAATGGTAGCGGCAGCTCTGGCCATGGTGACTGGCGGCGTTACACCTGAAGGAGCACTTTCATTACTGCCAGGATTAGCGAGTTGCGTAGGTACGTTAGAGGCGGCAGCGGCTCTGGCCCAAGTGATCGGCGGCGTTACACCCGAAGGAGTGCTTTCGGTACTACTGGGGTAAGTAGATGGCGTAGTGATGTTGTTGGTAGTAGCGTTAACACCAGGGACAGATTCTGCGTTGGTGTTCTCGGCAGTTGATCCGGATCTGAGTTCCGCCATGTTGGATTTTCAAGTGAAAGGTGATATCAGAAATTTGGAAATCGATATTGCAACCGAAAGATTGATCTCCCACTGTGGTCGCCAATTGTTTGTGGGTGAAAATGGTTTCTGCTGATTTCGGTAATTTCGGGTGTATGGTTGAGAAACGAATTTAAACCCTAAACAATGTACTGCAAGGGAGTACTTTAGATTCGAGAGTTCAATCTGTACAAGTCCGGCATAAACCAAGAAATGGCCGTTCCAGACTTGCTTCAGTCACAAAGTGGAGGAGAATGGGTTGGTTTTGGGGAGGGAAACAAGAAAAGTGATGAGACCAGAATAGTTGATTCTGGAAGAGTAGTTGTGTTACGATTTGTATCAGAAAGTGGGAAGCTAACGTATGAAAAGCTAGCAAACGTTTTCTGAGTGGTGTATGCTCCGATCGAACTTGTTGTTCTAAAGTGGAAATAGGTAAGAACTATTTATACCTATCGAAGTGAAACGTACTCTGGTCTCATTAAGGAATGGAAAAATGGGTGAGTAAATGGGAGGTGGTAACGTTAACGCATTGAATTGATGTTCCATAAAACCGTTAACGCATGGAATTGATGTTCCATAAAACCGTTAACGCATGGAATTAATGTTCCATAAAAAGAACGTTTCACCATTAACTCCCTGTATTTACTTAACCGCCTCATCCTTATGACGGGCGTAGTGTACGCCGCACACTGTAAACCGCCAAACCAATACCCAAAGAGGATCCCCCAGTTTGTGATATGTGTTGATGTCTCGAATTTTTTTATGGAAAACATGTAGCATGTTGTTTTTGCCTGACAAGTCACACTTGGGAGACTTGCTAGCTTGGTGACCTTCGACGGTCGAGATTTTGCATCCCAAGAGGAAAGATAGCCGTTGATCGTTGCATGCTTTCGTTTTGGTAGCCGCGTAGGGAAGGCCAACATGGTGGCGCGGCTAGGTTGGCATGTCGTTGGCATGGCATGGTTTGGCGTGGCCAAACTTAGGATTTCGGGCCAAAGGTTACCATGCGTCGTCTAGTAACCTTGGATGGCTAGGATTTGCTTCTAGGATTGAAGGGAACCGTTGATCGTCGCACACCTTCGTTTTTGGTAGCCGCGTAGGGAAGGATAGCATGGTGGCGCGGCTAGGTTGGCATGCCATTGGCATGGCATGGTTTGGCGTGGCCAAAGTTAGGTTTTTGGGCCAAAGGTTACCATGTGTTATCTGGTAACCTTGGATGGCTAGAATTTTCTCCTGGGATTGAAGGAGGACCGTTGATCATCACACGCCTTTGTTTTTGGTAGCCGCGTAGGGAAGGCCAGCATGGTGGCGTGGCTAGGTTGGAATGCCGTAGGCATGGCATGGTTTGGCGTGGCCAAACTTAGGTTTTCGGGCCAAAGGTTACCATGCGTCGTCTGGTAACCTTGGATGGCTAGGATTTGCTTCTGGGATTGAAGGGGGACCGTTGATCGTCGCACGCTTTGTTTCTGGTAGCCGTGTAGGGAAGGCCAGCATGGTTGCGCGGCTAGGTTGGCATGTCGTTGGCATGACATGGTTTGGTGTGGCCAAACTTAGGTTTTCGGGCCAAAGGCTACCATGCGTCGTTTGGTAAGCTTGGATGGCTAGGATTTGCTCCTGGGATTGAAGGGGACCGTTGATCGTCGCACGCCTTCGTTTTTGGTAGCCGCGTAGGGAAGGCCAACATGGTGGCGTGGCTAGGTGCGTTTGGCATTGTGGGGCCAAGGGCTTGGCATGCCGTCGGCACATGGTGCGGTTTGGCTTGGCATGGTGGGGCCAAGGGCTTGGCATGTCGTTGGCATATGTTGCAGCCTAACATGGATAGGGCCAAGGCAAGGTGTGGTTTGGCTTGGCATGATGGGGCCAAGGGTTTGGCATGCCTTGGGACATGTTGCGGCTAGCATGGCTAGGGCCAAGGCAAGGTGCGGTTTGGATTGGCATGGTGGGGCCAAGGGTTTGGCATGCCGTTGGCATATGGTGCGGCTAGCATGGCTAGGGCCAAGGCACGGTACGGTTTGGCTTGGAATGGTGGGCCAAGGGTTTGGCATGCCTTTGGCATATGGTGCGGCTAGCATGGCAAGGGCCAAGGCAAGGTGCGATTTGGCTTGCCATGGTGGGGCCAAGGGTTTGGCATGCCGTTGGCACATGGTGCGGCTAGCATGGCTAGGGCCAAGGAAAGGTGCAGTTTGGCTTGGTATGGTGGGGCCAAGGGTTTGGCATGCCGTTGGCATAAGGTGCGGCTAGCATGGCTAGGGCCAAGGATAGGTGCGGTTTGGCTTGGCATGGTGTGGCCAAGGGTTTGGCATGCCGTTGGCACATGGTGCGGCTAGCATGTCTAGGGCCAAGGAAAGGTGCGGTTTGGCTTGGCATGGTGGGTCCAAGGGTTTGCATTCCGTTGGCATATGGTGCGGCTAGCATGGCTAGGGCCAAGGCAAGGTGCGGTTCGGCTTGGCTCGGTGGGGCCAAGGTTTTGGTAGGTGTGGCTGACATGGTTTGCCATTGGCACAGGGGTGCGGCTAGCATGGTTGGCATGCCTTGGCACGGTAGGATGTGGCTGGCATGATGAGCCATTAGCACGTGCGGTGTGAGAGTTATGGTTTTGGCTTGTCGAAACCCTGATTAGCATTAAAAAAAGGTTCCCTGGTAATTTTCTCGCAGACAAATTAAAGGGTTCAATAAATGTGCTTGGTTTGGACATTATTACTCAAATTATGTGACGTCACTGTCTGACTAGGGTTTTACGACTTACCTCTAAGTTAAAAACCACCATCAACAAGTAGTTACTTAAATAATAAATGATGGTGGTTATGAACCCATCCTTTGCAAAGGAATATTGATAAATGTGATTGGTTGGCATACAATCCTAATTAAGTTGGATTAGTTTCTCAATTAACGCAAATTTTTTGATCCAAAACTTAACATATTAAAAATTCCAAGCCTATTAATTACAGGATAGTGTAGTCATAATGCGTTATACGAGAAATTTTTCATTGTAAAAACGATTTAAGGGTTTCATTTTTTCTCAGACCCTAGGATTGATTCATTAATTGTTCTCTTTATACAATGCACTTGGCGTGGTAGTCTTTGAAGGACTCATATTGCATTGACACAAGAAATTTGGTCGAAGAACATATTGAATTTGTAATCTTTTGAGGATTCAAATTTTATTTAGGCAGCTACCTTATTTGCTTACATAAGGTTTAACAATCCTTTATGTGTTTTTAGAAATTCACACAAACCATAAATCCGGATTAATTTGTTGATGATTTCAACGTTATAGGTCTCTTGAGGAGTCCTTAAAAACACTAAAATCCACGCTTTGGCAAATATAAATTCTATTATTTTTCTTTCATAATCTGCAGTTAGAATTAAGCTAGCTTAAACTCGTCTTTGAGGTAAACTAGAGTTATGAAATTTGATGCTCATTTTCTGTAATACTCATATAGTTGAGTTAGCATCCATAAATCGTCAAAAGTTGTACTCTTTTCCTTCGTTTCAGTTTTTGTCCCACGTGGTTTTCCTAACAAGGTTTTAACGAGGCAACATCTTGTTGACATTTTATTATTTTATTTTATTTAAAATGTTGATATTTGTGCTCATTTTCCTTCGTCCAAATTTTTTCCCATTGGGTTTTTATTGGCAAGGTTTTAGTGAGGCAATTTAATTCAACATGATGGTCATCCAAGGGGGAGTTTTATCAATTTTGGTTGTTTAGTGGATGCCCACATTTGATTAAACCAAATCAACTTAATCATCTCCTAAGAATTTGGATTTCCTTCTCACAAATACGATTTTTGTTCACGTATGATAAGGTATTCATATCTTGGCACTTTGTTGAAGAAACTACATTGATATCAACTATTTGTGCAAATCATCTCCAAAAAATTAGCAATCCAAAACTCAAGCACTTAATGTATTGAAAGAAACATGAAGACTCGAGAACACCACTATTAAAAGACTAACACAAAAGAAGACTTCATCAACTTGCAGATTTCTCATAAAAGCATTGTTATCTCCAGCATTCAAGAAATTCGTTTATCGAAATTGGGGAGTGTCGCCTCAAAGATTTGCAAGCCAAGATTTAACTGAAGTACTTATCAGGGGGAGCATCATAGTGAAAGGTATTTTATTGGATTATCACGTTGTACTCTTTTTCCTTCGTCAAGGTTTTGTCCCACTGGGTTTTTCCTTGTTAAGGTTTTAATGAGGCAACTTATGCATGTCCAACTCAGTTATAAGTTTACTCACAATTGTACTCTTTTCCCTTCGATCAGGTTTTTTCCCTTTGGGTTTTCCTTGTCAAGGTTTTAATGAGGCAAAATTTGCGTGTCCAACACTATTTCGAGTGTTTACATGCTTATGAAATTTCAGGTTTTTCTCTTTGAGTTTTCCTGGAATGTTTGTAATTAGCACAATGTCATTAGAGGAGTGTTATATGTTAAGATATGGTCAAGATATTATATATCTTGACATTATTGTGTTGTTATTTGGTTGTAACTGCATATATATTCTTGTTATATATATCCTAGATATTGTTAGGTGTATCTTTTATTTGCCTTATCTAGTTGTGTAAAGTTGTATAAATCAGGACATTGCCTATCAATGAATACACAGAGAATTATTATCACAACTACATTAGAATCTCTATGCTCATATTTATCATGGCATCACAGCTCGGAAAGATATGAGAACCAGTTTCCGCTGCAATACAACCCAGAGAAAACATAGTAATCATGTCAAGAGAAGATTCTCAACCTATCATTTTTCGTTTTGATGGAACCAACTATAATCACTAGTCATTCCTCATGAGGAGTTTTATTAAAGGAAAGAATATGTGGAAGTATGTCGATGATATAGAAAAAGCCCCTACATCAAGCAGTTCTAATGACAAAGGAAAAGAAGAACAAACAAAGGATCAAAAAGAAGAATGGGAGATTAACAATAACAACATTCTCACTTGGATTGGAAATACGGCATACAACTCACCAGTTTTGAGGTAGGTAAAGATGCATGGGATTTTCTTTCAAAAAGGTAAACACAAGTCAACTTTGCTCAGAGATATAAACTTGAACAAGATATTAGATCTATGAAGCAACCACATGATCGATCCCCATTTCTTTTTTCATTCTCAAATGTCTATAGTCCGGAATCAATTAGCACTTATGGAACCAAAATGGACCGTAGATTTGGAACTGTGGCAGAAATATAGAGAGGGAGACACGTTTAGTTCAACTTCTAATGGCTTTACGTGATAAGTTTGAGTCTGTCAAAGCATTTATTCTTCATCGATCACATCTTCTAACTGTGGAAGCTGCTTTGTCTGAACTTATTGCAGAAGAAACGAGAAAAAGAATCACACCAGAGATATCAGGAGTGTTTGTTGTGCCTACACGTTCAAGTTAAAATAACTTTTCAAGAAACTCAAGTGCTTCAGTGCAACGTGACATGTCTCAAGTGCAGTGTCACACTTGCAAGACTTTTGGGCACTTTGCAAGGAATTGCAATATTCCATCAGCGAATTCCTCACCTTCTCCAATAATACCTGACACACCCACAACACAGTGTGGGTACTGTAAGGAACTTGGTCATTCATCCAGATTTTGCACCTCATCAACTTTAAGAAACATGAGAAGAATCAATGCTAATGGAGGAAACAAATCCGAAGGCACCAACCCGGTTTATGACAACCCGATCTCACCGCATCAACATCAAACTCATCTTCATTAGATGTACTTGGTGGTAGTTCTGCACCAAATCTTGCTGATATTCAAGAGATGATTAAACAAGCACTCTCAATTGGTAACAATCCTGCAGCTGCATCTGCCTTCTCTGTCTCCTCAGGTATTTATTCAACCGAATGGTTTCTCGACTCAGGAGCATCAAACCATATGACTTTTAATCAAAATTTTTTTGAAAGTCTTCATCCCGTAATCACCCCTAAGATTCATACCTGCTGATGGATCAACAGTAACTGCAAGTCATATAGGCTTGGTCAACAATTCAAATAACTTTTATGTACCGATGTGCTTCTTGTACCAAATATTACAATAAACCTTATTTCAGTTGGTCAATTGTGTGATCAAGGTTATAACACATATTGTTTTCCTTTTGGTTGTGCTATACAGGATCTCAAAACCGGGAAACTATTTGGGATAGGCCGTAGAGTTGGTCGGTTGTATCTCCTTCAATTTCTTGTTCTCTCAGCAGAATCTAAAAGTCATGTCGTAGCTTCTACTCCCACTGCACCTGTATCAATATCTCCCTTCATGTCTTGGCATTCTAGGTTAGGTCATGTTTCCTTTTCTCGTCCTTCATATATGATCAATAAGGGTTTACTAGGAGATACTCAATTAGATAAAGAACCAAATTGCATCTCTTGTAAACTGGCAAAACAACCAACTCTTTCTTTTAATCTTAGCACTTCTATTTCAACTGAACCTTTTGCTCTTATACATTCTCGATGTCCTGGGTAAATCTCCAATTATGTCAAAGGGAGGTGCGTTGTATTACGCCGGTTTATTGATGATTTTCGCATTATACATGGGTATATCTATTCAGCTCTAGAGCAGATTTTCTTAAGTTATATGTTGATTTCTCAACCATGATAAAAACTCAGTTTGGTAAAGTGATCAAAGTTTTTCGTCTTCGATGGGGGAATATATTTCAATCCATTCAAAGAATTTCTTAAAACCCAAGGCACCATTCTTCAATCAGTATTGTACTGAAACTCCATAACAAAATGGAGTTGCGTAACATAAACACCATCATATTATAGAGACAACTAGAACCCAGTTAATTTCTCGTTGAGCCCTTCCAATTTCTCGGGAGAATCGGTTCTACAATGCAGCCTACACCATCAATAGAGTCCCAACAAATTTGTCATAGGAGGAAAATCGCCATAAGAATCTTGAATTGTGGATCTTCCTCCTGGAAAATCAGTTTTTGGAAGCAGATGGGTCTATAAAGTTAAGACCAAGTCAGATGGTGAGTTTGAACGATGTAAATCACAAGTTGCATGGACCTGAAAAACGCTTTTCTTCATGGTGAGTTACAAGAAGAGGTTTACATGCAACCTCCTCCTGGTTTGCCCTCATGAACCTAATCAAGTATGTAGGCTTCGACGGGCATTATATGGACTCAAACAAGCACCTCGTGCTTGGTTTGAGAAGTTTAGAAATGCAATTCTCCAGTATGGCTTTACACAAAGCTTCTGTGATTCAGCTATGTTCGTTAGATCGTCAGAAAAAGGAATTGCCATTCTTCTCTTGTATGTTGACGACATGGTTATTACTGGCAGTGACCTACAAGGTATTACTGAACTCAAATCATACCTCAGTGATTGTTTTAAGATGAAAGATCTTGGATCTTTAAGTTACTTTCTTGGCATTGAAGTTGGCATGTCACCCACTGGTTATTTCATATCACAAGTCAAATATGCATCCGAGATTCTACGGCGTGCAGGGCTGTCTGACAATAAGGTAACTGACACACCTCTAGAATTGAATGTAAAATACAGTCCTACAGATGGGACTTTATTGTCTAATCCAACACTGTATCGTCAACTAGTAGGGAGTCTAAATTACTTGACCATTACGAGACCAGACATAAGTCATGCAGTTCACATAGTCAGTCAGTTTATGTCTGCTCCAAGGTCTACTCATTATGCAGTTGTTCTCATAATTCTAAGATATATCAAGGGGTCTCTTCATCAAGGTCTATGTTTTTCATCCAAGTCTGATCTCACTCTTCAAGCTTACTCAGATTCCGATTGGGCTGGGGATATTACGGACATAAAATCTATTACAGGCTACTGTGTGTTCTTGGGAGACTCGTTGATTTCATGGAGAATTAAGAAGAAAAGTGTGGTTTCTCGTTCAAGTGCTGAAGCAGAGTATGGAGCTCTTGCTCACACCACATCTGAACTCATTTGGTTACGGTGGCTTCTTTGTGATATGGGAGTTCTAATTTCTTCTCCTACACCACTGTATTGTGATAACAAGGCTGCTATTCAAATTACACACAATGATGTCTTCCATGAATGTACAAAACATATCAAGATAGATTGTCATTTTACTCGTCATCATTTTAAGAAAGGTACAATCACTCTTCCGCATGTCAAATCAGAATTTCAAGTGGCTGATCTTTTCACCAAGACTCACTCTGCAGCTCTTCTTTGATTCTTAATTTCCATACTCAAGATGTGTACTCCACCACCTTGAGTCTGGGGGGTGTTAATATATGGTCAAGATATTATATATCTTGACATTATTGTGTTGTTATTTGGTTGTAACTGCATATATATTCTTGTTGTATATATCCTAGATATTGTTAGGTGTATCTTTTATTTGCCTTATCTAGTTGTGTAAAGTTGTATAAATCAAGCCATTTCCTATCAATGAATACACAGAGAAGTATTCTCACAACTACATTAGAATCTCTATGCTCATGTTTATCATTATAAACGTGTAATTATGTTAAGAATATCTAGGGTAAATTTCGTTTATTACTGGTACGCCATTGTGTCCAGCCCTATAAATAGATGCTCTAATGTTTGTCTATCGTACTACTGATGAATATAATATCCCCCTTCTTACTCCCCTCTATTAGTGTCTCCTTCTCTATTTTCTAGTTTCACAAGAATCGCTAAATTATCACTTATGTATCTTTTGTGGTGGTTTGCATAATGGATATACATTTAATTTTCTAAAATTGTGCCTAAAATGATAAATACCTCCGAATTTTTGTAAAAACTCTAAATTTGATATTCTTGTTTGTACTTGTTGCATAGAGTTTTTTATAACCTTTCCAACGAGATAAATTTTGTAAAATTCCAAGGCACGGATTTGTAGATATGTTATATTAAAGTTTGCTTTTCAATTATATCCCTAAAAAGATAGGATACACAAAGAGTTATAGTAATTGGACTAAAAGGGAGGGACATTTTTGGTTTTTTGGCCCTAACCATTTCCAATCTTTTTGTGGTAATTGATCACTTAGATTTGATAAAAAAGTGGCCATATAAGGTTAGTCTGAATCTGTTCACACTCCACTAACGAGTGTATATTTCACATATTTTTCTGATTGGTTGATTATTTAACGGATGGCCCTATTACCCTTCATGTTTAGAATCACGACCCTCGTTACATAACTCCCTAAATTAAATCAAGGGTAGAGATTAAATTGTGAAATATATACTCGTTAAAGAGTGTGCAAGAATTAGCACTCATATAAGGTCCTCCTGGCATCAATCGGCCCAATAAAACAGGCTATATAAAGTAGCAAAAAATTGCTTTTGTTTTTGTGCACCTACTGAAATTTAAGATGTGAAACCGAATTTGAGATGGAGGATCAATGCCAACAGCAACAAGAAAGTTGTGAACTTCTGTAGACTTATTTACAGTTTAGCTAAGACTCTGCGCGATAAGCTGAGTGATCTTGAATGGATCCATTTTTGTCACCTGCCAAAGAAGGGAAAGAAAGATACAGAGGCTTACTATCGTAACTGACTAACCATCCAACAAACAGTAGCACAAAAGGATCAAATTTACTAATTAGATTAGACCAACTTTAATATCAATCAAATGGGCATAAAATACCTTCTTGATTTCATTATACTCTTTCCACTGTGTAGCTCTTATCAAAGGCATTCACATAACAATTTAGATAAATAGTGATAAACAATTTTGTTATAGACTTCTCACCTGTCCATGGTATAGCCATTTCATCTAGAAATCTAACCATATCATTTCTCTGAGTAGTCCCCTGCCCCATCCCATATCTTTCTAGCACAACTACACCTTTTTGTGGGTCTATAGACTACATCAAACAATTAAAATAGCGGTTAGAAGTTTTTCTTTACAAAGAATTTCAATAACCCAAATCACAAATTTAACTTTTTTTTTTTCGGAAAAGAGGCAAGCCTCAATTACATTGATAAGCATTTTCCGATTCTAGATCGGGAAAGGTTACAACGATTACAATACTAACTAGAGAGTTTTCAACAATCATAGAACTTCCATACAGGAGACTTACATATTCAAGATACTTAACCACATAGTTACGGGTGACAATTTCATGAAGAGCCCTAACCATTCCATATTGATTCCCAAGCAACAGGACAGGTTTAAATGGCATGGTTTGATGAACTGTAACAAATCCAAACCACAAAACAAATCTACGATCAGTAGAAATGTTAGAATCCATAGGTTAAACCATTTCTCAAGAGTTTTTTTCAATCCACAGTAAATCAAATGACATGGGTATAAAAGGATCCAAAGATCCAACCATTTATCAAGGATTTTCCCAAAAGTACAGTAACACAAGTAACTAGGGTAACCTAAATCGGTTTTCATAAGGTGGAATCTGTCTGAATCAGTCTGGGTCTTCGTAGAAATTGGTCTTCTAAAACTGCTTGTAGCTGGTATCTTAGATATCATTTTTTTTGTTGGAGTCTCCGTGGAACCTGTTGTTGTTGATGCTCTTGATGTTGCTCTTTGTGTTGTTGTTGCTATAACTGATGGTGTTCTTTTTGTCGTTGTAGGTTTTGTTCCGGTATAAAGAGCAGAAACCCAAACCATAATCATGAGCACAAGTAAATCAAACCCCACTAATTTATCTAATTGAAGCAAATCAAAAGATTCAAAACAAACCCCAGAAAAGAAAACAAAAACTTAACAGATCTAAAAATAAAAACGAAAAAAACTTTAACTTTAACAGATTCAGAGATATACAAGAAGACTTGGACAATGAGAAGATTAGAAGAGTGATATTCTGCTCAGATCCGCTCCCAAGGAGCAAGATCTGAGCAGAAAAAAAGTTTTAGTATTTTGAGTTTTCAATCGCCGGAGAGGTGAGAGAAAAAGGTCAATTTAACCAAACCCAAGAAAAGCAAAAAGAATCTGAAAACCTCAATCTCTCACCTACAGTAAGAAAACATGCGAAAAAGAAAAAAAAATCACAAAAAAGTAAACCTGAAAATCAAAGAGAAACCAATGTTGGAATTTACCTATTTTTAACCTACATTGTCAAAGATTAAGCAGGGTTTTCACTTTGCACTCCAACCCAAATAGAAAACCTAAACATCAGTGAAATATAAAAAATAAATAAATCAAAAGATACCTAAGAATCCAAAATCTTATCTTTATAAGCTTCAAAAATACAATAGGAAAAGAAAATAGAGCCTAAATCTCTAAAAATATAAAGAACAAAAAAAATACATGTTTGAAATCCTAACACCCTAAATGAAATCAGATGAAATAAGTAAATCCCAATCTTCGAATTAATTTCTCCTCACCTACAAAATCAAAGCAAAAAATATAAATCATTAGCATATAACAACACGAAATTATTAAGTAAAGATTTCTTAAACACAAATTAAAACCCGAAGCACACATAAAAATCCTAATCCTAAAGACAATCAACAACAATTAGAATGTAATAGAGATTTGAAACTTTAATGTGGAGATTTATGTAGAACTGGAAAAAGAGTAAAAGAGACCCAATTATTGACTTTGAGAGAGAAAGGGGTTCAAATTTGAATTTTGAATCTGTTCTCAGTTCATTTACCAAAAAAAAAAAAAAAAAAAAAAAAAAATTGTTCTCGGTTCTCGAAATTTCTAGCTGAGTTAAAACGTGCTATTTGTCCCTACAGATAGAGTTTGACATACTTACCCTCAAATTATTTTCATTTATTTTTTATGTGCATGGTCATTACAGTAAAAAGGCCTTAAAAGACCTCTTTGCTTTATAATCTTATTATGGTCATTACAGTAAAAAGGCCTTAAAAGACCTCTTTGCTTTATAATAGTAAAGATTTTTCAATAATTGAGAACGAGGAATAAAGAGTGCAGTGGATAAGGTAGGGCAGAGGTTGAGAATGGGAATATATCGATTATAGATTTTTGATCTAAGTTCAAAATGGTATTATAATATGCCTTATTAATTCTAACTTAATCCCGGTACTACTGCACCAAAACAAGATGGAAGTGAGAGGAAAGAATTGTTCATATGTAACAATCTATGACTAGTTCATTCAATTTTTTATTTTTTTATTTTTTTTTTCTGGTAAGTAAGTAGTTTTATTGAGACTATAGCCAACAAAGAATACAAACAAGAAACTAGTCACCGACAAAGGTAGGACAAGATATCCACTTGAAGAGAAATATACAAGCAAACAGCCAGGGAAACAGAAACCGAAAAGAAAAAATCTACATTATAGTAAACACATAAATGCATGTACTAGCTGAATCTCTCATGGTGGTTCGAAAAAAAACCGTCTTCCAATTGATCATGAACTGCTTAAGAGGAATATTCTGAAACTCAGGATGAAGATATAGCCAGTATGCAATGGTATGCTTGATAGATTGGATGATCTTGACTGTTGTGGAAGACTTGTTTTTGAAGGCTCTTCGATTTCGATCCTTCCAAAGATTCCATAAAATAGCAGCCGGAAGGGCCTTGATGACAAGTGACTTTCTCGAACTAATCAAGGGGCATGGCCAAGTACTAAGAGACGTGTGAATTGAATGAGGAAGTACCCAGTTAAGATGAAATTCAACCTTGAAAAAATTCCATATGTAGATAGCAGTCGAGCAGTGGAGGAGTAAATATCGTGAGGTTTCTTCATCATTGATGCATAAGTAGCAATGGTTTTCCCAGTCTCTCCACCTTCTTTTGATTAATTTGTCTTGAGTTAGCACTTTATTTTTCGCCGCAAGCCAAAGAAAGAAACTGACTTTAGCCGGCCATTATTTGGACCATATTCTCTTTGGGTGAACGCAGTCAGTTTGATCCTATTCAACCATGTTTCTTGTAACCAGCCACTGATAACACTTCTTGACAGTGAACTCTCCATCTTGATGACCATCTTTCCATAGTCTAACATCTGCGGAGCTTGACGGAGTAACTCCATTGGTCTCGAGAAGGTGCAGCAAGGTTGCTATTTCCGAAATTACATTGTCATGGATTCTCCTCGTGATGCCTAGTTATCATATCTCAGCGTTGACATTATACATTTCACTAATGGTGAAATTTTTCGTAGAACAAACACTATGAACTGCAGGAAAACGCTGAAATAATGGTTGATCTCCCACCCAAATGTCAAGCCAAAAAATGATCCTAGTTCCATCGCCTAGCCTTAAGACACAATTGGACTTAAAGAGTTCAGTGTATTTGTTTATGCCTTTCCATATGCTACAACCATAAGGTTGCTTAGATGACTTGGTGTGCCAGTCTGACTGTGCCAGGCCATACTTCTCGTTGATGAGCTGCTTCCGAAAAGGATTGTTGTTGGAGCCTATCTTCCACAGCCACTTCATGAGTAGTGCGACATTCATATTATGCAAATCTTTGATGCCAATACCCCCTAGAGGTTTCGGTTTCATCAGAATTTCCTTATCCACAAGATGGTATTTCTTGTCATCTGGACCAGTTCATTCAATTTGAGTGTCCCCAAAATGTCACAGTTTTGTCTTAAGGTCATTTTATTTGAAAAATTACACAATACATATTATTTTAACAATAACGAATGAAATAATTTCCTCTCCACAGTAATAGCGGGGACACATGACAAAGTTGGTTATAAAATTTATGTACCAAATAATGTAAATTTTTACGGTCTATGGTGGGAGTAATCTCGAATTTGTTTATATATGATCGTGAGTTGGAGCTTCGAAAGTAATCTCGAATTTGTTTATATATGATCGTGAGTTGGAGCTTCTTTCGAGCTTGTATTGTTCCACACAAGACACTCTGATTTGGACATCAAAGAAATGGAAGGAAGCCTCATCGGGAACAAATAAGTTTTGTCGAAAATAGGTTGGGTGATATTTGGTAGGCTGCAGCCATGGGGGAAAATGACTTCTTGGCGCCTGCTCAACTGTTTCAGTTTTGTAATTGCTTATCCAAATCAGATTTGACAAAGTGATATTAACAAATTTAGAGTAAATAATTTAGACTCAATACTAGATGACATAACTGACAATCCATGTTAAACCAAACAACCTTACTAGACACACCGAAGTTTTACACTTCGTTGTGTCCCAAAGGGAATGTCACGTTCTTAAATTGGCGTTCTTAGCATTGAAATTTGGTATGGGCATATATGGGCCCCACTACCGTCTCACACGGTGAAACGCGTCGGTCCTTTTTCTTTTCTGGTGTATCTATCATTTCCATAAACCAAATGTTGAATCATTTCTGTATCATCTTTTCTTTCATTATCTGGTATTTTTAATTTCGTTTTTTCTGCTGTTTCATTATCTTCTATCTACGTTTCCTGTTTGGGATTGATTTTCATCAATTCCCTATTGAATTTCTAGGTTAGTTTTTAGTATATTAACTCTCTCTTTCGGTATTGAGTAATAGTTTTTAGTCTTCAACTCTTTTAAGTTCAAGATTTTGATTTCAAATTTTAGAACTTTTTTAGGGTTCTTGTCTTATGTTGTTCGGTATTTTTTTTTCCAGCTTGCTGTGATCTCAATACTTGCTATTGTGTTGAGAGTTTTTCAAGGTCTTGGTGAAGTTCCTGCTGATTTTTCTTGTAAATCCTTGTTAGGTTTTCAATCCATATAAATGGGTTTATACTATTCATTAGAAATGATACCATCATCAGCCAATCTTGGGTCAGCAACAATACCAAAGACTACCCACAAGCATCTCCAACAGCAGCAACAAATGATCTCAAATCTCCGGTTCCGATTCAGACTCTTTCAACAACAAGACCTTTTAAGACACAAACAAGAACAATTACTATGACACCAAAGACACCAGCATCAACAAGTTCCATAAGAATAATTTTGAAGACCTAGACCGAGCCAGCCCGATTCCGTTTCAGGATAACCTATCAAGGTTATTCAGGTTACCTCTGTTCCTGCAACTGTTATCTCTGTTTACTATGTTACTGTTACTTCGAAAAAATCATTGACGAATGGTTGGATCTGTGGATCCTGAAAAGCCTATGTCATCTTCACTATGATTTTTGAAAAACCCTGAGAAGTGGTTAGATCTTTTGATCATAAAAATTTCACTGTTAGTAGATTTTTTTTGTGGTTAGGATGAGTTTCTTTTGATCCAAACCAGGCCATTTGAACTTATATTGTTACTTTGGAATCAGAGTGGCATGGTTAGAGTTCTTTTTTAGATTATGTCCTATAGCTATGATGCTAAGTCTGTTGAATGTCTCTGTTGTCTGTTTAAAATATTTGTAATTTGAAAATTCTCGAATCAGTCATATAATGATTCCGATCTCGAATCAGAGAACCACGATCAATACATTTGAGGCTTGCCTCTTTTTCGGAAAAAAAAAATACTGAAATCCAAGTGTCCATTCATGTCAGCAATGCTTAATCTACGGCGTCCAAAATCCCGCGTCCAACACCGCTACACACATTTTTTTGTGGGTCCCATTGACCCACCCTGCAAGCTCCAGCGGGCCCAGGGGTTCTCTCTCGCGGGATTCACCCCAGTGTTGGACACGGTCAACGTAGCATTGTTCCATTCATGTAACTTGTACTTTCTAAAGCACCTCTTTTAGCTCCTACCTCTTTCCTCTTTTTGGGCGATATTTCGCCACCACTAAAACCTCCGTAAAGTTACCAGTAAACACCGTTATTCTGTCTTAATCACCAAAAAAGTTACCAGTATGGCGGTGATAGTCGAAAACCACCAATAATTCTCACAAATGTACGCTGAATAAAACCCCTTCCAAATCTAGCTTCAGAAATACCCATAACAACAATCTATTAGCCTCTTCTAATTCACTAGACCGAGATCTACAATTTCATGAGCCCCCTAAGACACTAAGATACTAAGATACAGAAGACACAGACACAGATTTCCTCCTTTTGAAGACTCCAAGATTTGTCTTCTTTTTATCGGTTACAAAGCCTCCAATTTTCAATTTGCTAGTCCCTTATTGACTCAAAGATTCATTTGCAGTGATTGTTAAAGACTCCAAGTCCTTATCCAATCAATCAAAGAGAAGACTCTTATCCTACCCTTTTGTCTCATCTCAGTCATCTTTGTTTCCATAATTAATTTTATGCTATTTTTAAATTTAATTTAGTTGATATATCGGATTTCTCTTCTATAAAATTGCATCATCTGATTTTGTATCCGTAACCTCTTTTAATTGGTTCTAAATTCATTTTCGGTCCTCTTTATCATTCTAATTTGCTATCTTACCCGTTATTGTTAGGTTGATTTTGAACTGAGGTTCCATGTCTACTTTCGGATCCAAGTTGTTTTCCATGAATTTTTCCCATAATTTAACCTCTCCTCTCTATTTTTCCCTTACATGTGTTTACCCGTTAGCTGGTACTTGGTCTGGTCACAATAATCTTTCAACATTTATCTTCAATTGGAAGAAAAGAAAATTCCAGGGGAAGAATGTTGGTAATTTTCATAATGATGCCCACAAGAGGGATAAGGAAAACAGTACAGAGGTAATCCTTAAACACTCTAAAATAGAATGGGTAACAAATATAATGATAAATATGTTTCATCTACACCTAGAGCACAAAATTATTTTCACAAATTGGAATGAAACAAAACACTGGATTAGATTGGACGATGAGGCATACTTTAGAACTCACATGTTAGCAACACATTATAACATAACTATACATTTCAGTAGAAATGGAAATGCGAATCACATCTTGTTTGTGTTTGAGTATCCAATTGTTTCCTACTTCGGCAATTTATAAATATATTGCTTGGAATTGCCAAGGGTTGGGAAATCATGAAACTCTAAATAGCCTAAATGATACATTAAACAAAGAAAAACCTGATATAATGTTTATATACGAGACCAAACAACAAAATGGTGAAATGCATAAACTGCGAGGAAGGTTAATGTTAGTAATTCTTGGTTGGTACCACCTAGAGGAAGGGCCGGAGGACTATGTTTATTGTGGAAAAACAATATGAAAATTGAAATTGTTGATTATGATTTTCACCATATAAAATGTTAAGATTCACGCAACTAACAATAGACCTAGTGGATGCTTACCCCTTTTATGGTAGTTCTTCTTCTGGTAACCATAAAGTAGACTCTTGTAATATCATTAGACAAATGGCATCACAAATTAATATTCCCTGGGTCATTCTAGGTGACTGTAATGTAGTGCTTAACAGAGAAGAGAAAAGAAGTAGATTTCCTTTCAATGAAAATGAGGCTACAATTTTCAATAATGTTATTGGAGATTGTGGTCTCCATGACTTGGGATTCATAGGTTACACTTTTACTTGGAACAATAGAAGAAAAGACCAAGATTTTATTGAAGAAAGATTGGATAGAGCCCTGGTTAACTCTAAATGGAATACTTCATTCCCCAACTCTAATCTGAGACATTTTGGTCCCTTGACTTCTGACCATGTACCGATTTGTCTTAACACTCATAATACGGAATGATGGTCCCTCCCCTTTAAGTATTTTGGAGAATGGATAAAACATGAGCAATGCAAGCCAATTATTAGAGTTGTTGGAATCTTGATGTTCACGGGTCACCCGCGTTCACGTTTAACAAAAAACTATCCTCAGTTAAGACCACCCTGAGACTGTGGAATAAAACTAGTTTTGGTCACATTAAAACTAATATCGAGATTATAAAAAGAAATATGATAGAAATAAATAGTAGACCTCCTTATCCTGAGAAAGCTAATGATTTAGCTATGGAGACAACTAAACTCACAGATTGGTACAACATAAAAGAAAAATTTTGGAAAGAAAAAAGTAGAGATCAGACCTTAACTCTAGGAGATAGGAACACTAGGTATTTTCATAGCAAGGCCAAACAAAGATATAGGAGAAATAGGATTGAAACAATTCAAAAAGAAAATGGTGT
This sequence comes from Papaver armeniacum, assembly GCA_023531295.1. NCBI lineage: Eukaryota > Viridiplantae > Streptophyta > Magnoliopsida > Ranunculales > Papaveraceae > Papaver > Papaver armeniacum. The sequence goes on along the minus strand of JAJJWW010016023.1, from coordinate 42,896 downwards.
GTGGGCCACTAGTAGACTGGAAATAGCTTCTTGTATTTCTAACCACTTTAAAAATATTGCTAGTACTGTTAATCCTATAACTGATGGAAAAATGCTAGATCTTATCCCAACTTGTGTCACTGAATATGATAATGAGATGCTTTGTAGAACTCCTGATATGCTATAAATAAGAAAAAATTTATTCTCCATGGAGCCTGACGTCCGGGTCTAGATGGGTTCCCTCCTAACTTCTATCAGCAGAATTGGGAGATCATTGGGGCCGACCTAACCCATATGATCCAGACTTTCTTTGAAAGTGGTCATATTTCTAAGGAAATGAATGCCTCTTTCATAACTTTAATTCCTAAAACCCTGAATCCTACAACTCCTTCTGAGTTTAGACCAATAGCTTTGGCAAACACTTATTATAAGATAATCTCAAAACTAATGGCTAGTAGAATGAAATGTCTTCTTGAGAAAATAATTTCACCTTTTCAATCTGCCTTCGTTCCTGGAAGGCAGATTAGTGACAATATCACTATAGCTCATGAGGTTATTCATAAAATGAGAAATAAAAAAGGAAAAAATGGTTTAATGGGACTAAAAATAGATATGTCAAAATCATTTGTGAGTGGAGTGGGATTTCCTAATAAAATTATGTCAGGATAGGTTTTAACGAAAAATGGTGTAACTTAGTTATGGAATGTATTTCTACTACCACTCTGGCCATTTTGTTAAATGGATCCCCTACTGATTTTTTCAAACCTACGAGGGGATTGCGACAAGGTGACCCGTTGTCACCCTATCTTTTCTTGTTTTGTACGGAGGCATTATCAAGATCTATTTTGTATGCCGAGTTAAATGGGTTTCTAAAAGGAATAAAAATCACTCCTAAATCCCCAGCTATCAGTCATCTGCTTTTTGCGGATGATTGTCTGATTTTCTGTGAAGCTAATGCTTCTACCACAGTGAGAAACCTTGTTAACCTCTTTTCTGAGTTTAGTAAAACTTCCGGTCAACTAATCAACCTTTCAAAATCTGGAGTGTTCTTTAGTAGTAAAACGAATGAAAACATTAGGAATGAGGTGATTAACATCTTAGAAGTGAATGTTATTCCTTTAAATGATAAATACCTAGGATCTCCTTTGTTCACTAATAGATCTAAAGTAAAATGTTTTGAACCATTAGTGGATAAAATGAGTAATAGGCTATTAAGTTGGAACGGAAAAAACCTAAATACTTCAGGTAGGACTGTCATGATAAAAAATGTAGCCTCTTCTTTGTGTGTTTACCAGATGAGTTGCTTTAAAATTCCAGTCAAAATTTGTAATAAAATAACCAAAATGCAGAGAGATTTTTGGTGGGGAAAAATGAAAAAGGACTAAATGAAAAAGGAAAAAAGGGATTGTACTTTAAAGCTTGGGATACCATAAACAAATCAATAGATGAGGGGGGGCTTGGAATTCAGAACTTACAAAAGTTCAATCTTGCTATGCTAGCAAAAATGGGTTGGAGACTTAAAGAAAAACCAAACTCTCTTTGTGCTACGATTCTCAAAGCAAAATACTTCCCTCAAAATGACATATTGCATATGAAAACAAAACCAAAACAAAAAGATAGTTGGATTTGGAAAGGAATATTAACAGGAGTCAACCAAATTAAACAAAATTGTCTTTGGAAAGTGGGTAATGGAGAAAACATCAATATTTGGACTGATCATTGGGTGCCTGAAATCAAGCCACCAATAATACACAACTCTGCAGCAGAAGAAAATTTCAGAAAGGTAAGTGATTTAATTACTAGTTCTCGTATTTGGGATATTGAAAAATTGGCAGCTTGTTTTGATCAGAACACAATTGAGAAAATACTTAAGATCCCAATACCAAGTAATCATACCTTGGATGAAGCTATCTGGACCCTAAACAACTCAGGTAAATTTACCGTCAAGTCATTATACAACTCTTTAAACTCTTCTGATAGAGAAAATCAAGATTGGAACAAAATTTGGGATATGCAAACTATTTCATCTATTAAAATGTTTATTTGGAAAACGGCTCACTCTATTTTACCAACTAATATGAGGGTTGCGGCTATCTTACCTGATATTCAGACTGCTTGTCCTTTGTGTAACTCTGGTGAGGAATCTCTGTCCCATATTTTTATCACTTGTAATTTTGTCTCTCAGGTTTGGATGCATCTAAATTTTGACATGTCTTATGTAACTAATGAACTAACAAATTTTCATGATTGGCTCAATACTTGGTTTACGGAGCATGATAGAAATGGCCTTGCAATGGATGGCTTGTCCTTTGCAAAAGATAGTAAACTGGCATGTTTGGAAGGCTAGATGTGACACAGTTTTCAAAAAAATTAAAATAAATAGCATGGAAACAGCCAAAGCAATAGTTAGGTTCATAAACAGTTTAATGAACATAAACAAAATGGATTATGATATTATGCAAAACCTTTACTACAACCCCATGAATGATGAACATCTTAAAATTACAACAGAAGAACCAAATAAATATGATAGTTTTTTGACACTGAAAATTAACATTGCTTTGTCAATGTCAAATTACAGGGCAAACTCTGTGATGGGACTAACTATTTACGACTATCGCAGTAACATTGATGAAGGAAGTGGTAGTTATGCAGACCGGTCTTACTAGAGAAGAACTTGAGAGAACCTGGAGCCAAAGAAGCTTTCCAATTAGCGACCAAGTGTAGAAACAAAAACGTTATTTTCCAAAGTGATTCTGAACCGACACTCATGGTGCTAATGGAAATGTATGCTAGAGCTAGAGAAAAGAGGTACATTATCAGTGAAGACTGCAATGGAGACCCAAGAACTTGCATAAACTTTAAAGTGCAAGGTTTCATTTTAAAAAGTAGATACCACATTATTGAGGCAGCTCATTTATCTAGTTTTTGTAATCGTCATGGTCTTAAGAAGACATGGTCAGGGGAAAACTTTAGAATCCTACTGAACAATTTACATTTTCAATTTTTGAATTATCAGTGTAACCAGTATCCCAGCTCGGTTTTACAACAGGGTTACCATAGGGAAAGTTTATCAATGAATGCATGAGGAAGATCCTCCTTTTCGAAAAAAAATAAAATGTAACTTGTACTTTCCAAAACGCATGAGCGAAGAACCTGCCGTACGATTCCACAAATCTTTGAAAGCAGAATGCAACTTGATTTTGTTAACTTTTATATCCTAGAAAACTGTAAATTATATTATCATCATTTCCAAACATTGGGGATTGTGATTCAAAAATTAATAAAGTTGTTGATCCAATCCATTTAGATCACCGACCTATTCAAGTTGACTATTGAGGTTTCATTTTCCATTCCGCAAATTCCGTGGTTTTACTCTTTAAACTTCAATCCTTTTGTGGTTCCATTAGTTCTGTAGTTTTTATGCTTCGTATTTCTTCTCATTATCATCAGTTTGCATCAAGGTTTGAAAAACACCCGCTTTTACTGAAAAAACGGTCGTTAAAATGGTTACACTCATATACTGTGGCCGTGAGGGTCTCCGAACCCGTGCCTTTATAATGCCGATAAATAGGAAATAACAACAGTTTTTTAGGACTGTTTTTCAGTTTTCATACACGTTATAACTGTTTTTCTAAAATTAGTTTGAATGTTTTTTTCTTCTAAATATCATTTTAACGTGTGTTTTTTTTTTTATAACTGTTTTCCCGTTATCACGCACGTTATAATCGTGTAAATAACTTTCTTACCATTTTTTTTTTTTTGAGTTTTTTTTTTCTTTCTCTAGACTGAAAGCTTAAAACTTCGAACTAATTTTTTTTCAAATAATACAGGGAAAGTAAACTACATGATTTAAAATTTTCAAATTTAAAAAACATAAGATTGTTAAACTAGTGTTCATCAATTAAAAAGCTACGCGAACCAACTACGACCACCACCTTTTTTTGATTTATTCATGTATTTTTCATTTTCTCGGCGGTTCCTTTCCTCATCATAGTCATCGTCGCGGGGGTACTGGCTATCTATTCGTTCGCATAAGTATCATCATCATAATAGCCTTTATTATCGTCATTATAACCTCCTTCATTTTCATCATCATTGTTACCTACTTCATTATTGTTATCAATATTAGAATTATATCATTCGTTCATATGTTGAACACCATGGTCAGAGCGACCGGAAGTGTAACGAGAATCATATATCGGATTCACATTCTCATAACCTTGTGTATTGTCTCCAAATGAAAGATTAAACAAAGTCATTCACTGATAACCTTTCGTATGCGATTTGAACTTTGGGATCATCCCAGTTGTATGGTAGAGACATGCTCTGGATTATCAACGGCTTCCTCTTCAAGCATATTTAACCATTGTTTTTCTTGAGGTAAAACCGGTTTTTTGTCTTCCCCCACTATCCAGTCAAGCATATTGTCATCCTCAGTAGACTGAACGTCGTGAACATCAATATTATGTTGCCTTGCTTTACCTTTAATTCTTTGTTGCTCCAACTTCAAATTGTAGTGGACATACACCAGATCATTTATTCTCGATGAAAGTAAATGATTGCGTAGTTTGGTGTGGATTCTTTCAAACACACTCCAAGTCCTCTCTGATCCAGATGATGTATTTGTTTGACTTAATATCTTTACTGCAATCTTCTGGAGGATGGATACTCAACACCATAAGATAACCACCAACTTACAGGATCACCATGTTGAGCTGCAATACGTGCTGATGGTGATGTAAATTGACCTTGCATCATTCGCATGCTTCCCGCCTACAAAGAAAAGTACAATTGTTACTAGAAATTCAAATTACTTAATTAAGCATATTTGGAGATAATATTAGTAATTTTGTACCTCTAGTATTAGTAATTTTTTACCGACAAAATTTTAGTGGCTATAATTGACCATCACGAATTTTATCAAATTTTCGTAATTTGTATAGTGAAAAGCCTTTTAAAACACCTATGTAAGGAATATAAACATGACTATCGAATTGTAGTTTTAGAAATATCCCATTTTTTAAAGATATAGGTCATCTATTAGTGAGACAAAATTTAGAAACGAATAGGTCATCTATTTAGGGACGAAGGGAGTATTAAAAAGGAATTTTTTTTAGTCACAACGTTGTTTAGACACGTTTTAACGTTTTCACGCACGTTATAACCATTACATAGGAATTTCGGATCATAATTTTTTTTTAATTTTCTATTTAACCGTTATAACTCACGTTTTTATGAAAAAACGTACAAAAAACGCATTTTTTCTCTAAATAACGCGTTTTTTGCCCAAAATGTGCTCACACCTGTCAAAACGCGTTATAACGGTCACGCCTAGTACCCGTGACCTGATCCGTGACCCGTTTTTCAAACCTTGGTTTGCATGCCAATTCTCCAATGAGTACAAAAATACCCTCGTTTGATTGGGGGCCATAGATATTAATTGGGGCCTCCTACTAGAGGACAGAAAAGGTCACCTAAATCTAATTTAGGTAACCCCTTAGCAAATTTTTTTATAAATACCTAACTGTCCCTGAATGATCAGTATTAAAACTTAATAAAGTTAATTTAATTAGTGTGGTTAGATTATGTTAGATTAAAACCAGATTTTAGAATCATATTTTTTTTTATTTTTTTATTTTTTTATTTTTTTTTTGTGAGTTGAGAAGAAGAAGAGGAGGTTTTAGAGGAAAACTTAGGGTTTTTAGAAATGATTAATTCAAGTAGGGGAAATGATGTTGGAGAAGGTTCAAGTAACAAAGATGATTGTGTTGATGGTAAAATTATCTTAAATTCTCCCATGGATTAGATATATGTCACAACACAGAGAAAGAGTCGTCAATGTCGAGGGATGACCCCAAAGACTCTATAAATTCGTTAATGTACTGACACCAAAAATGACGACTCAAACCTGCAACTTTTCCAGGTTATGAAAAATCGTTAGGGTAATATGATATACCCTAACGACTCTTAGCTGGGTCACAAAGAGTTGTTATTTTGTGTGTCTATACAGACGACTCTGAAATTTTTTGGGATAGAGAGGATGTTTGTTTTTCACCTGGGGTCGTTGACGTTTAAAAAAGGGTCGTCCATAGAGGATCGTCATAGGTTTCTATATTATTGTTTGTACCATAAGTAAAAATACCACATAATGGGCCAAATTGGTACATGAATCATCTATTGGCCCTCATCCAAGCCCACTAACCAGCCAACCAGCCTGCCCAGTATTACACAAAATCAATGATCGGTCAATGGTCAAAGTCAACGCCCGGTCAATGGTCAAAGTCACCCATCGGTCAATGTCAAGGCTGTGTTGCCGATGGTGCTGCCATGCAGTTTCCGCTCATGTTGCCAGTGGTGCTGCCAACCAATTCCCAGCAAAATACTCTATCACACGCGCCCGGCCAATCTCCACCAGTCTTTGTCGGTTTGTGATGCCAGCCAGCCTCCATCCATGCTGTCAGCTATTATGCATGTCAGCCAGTCAATCCAGTCTGCCAGCCAGCATCCATCCATACTGCCAGCCATTATGCCTGTCAACTATCAATCGATCACGCGGCATGCGAAATTAATTGAGTCATGAATGAGCGAGTTTCATGCGAATTAATTTAGGAGGCATGGTGAGCGGTTTCATGCGGAAATTAAAGATGGAGGCATGAATGAGTAGTTTCATGCGAGAATTAATGAAAGTGGAAGTAAATACCATTTATATTCAGAATTGTATAAATGGAGAGGGCAACGCTGAAGAAGGGAGAGGAAAAAAAGGGCAGGAAAGATGTAGCAAGGAGAAAAAAATCCCATGTAAATCGATTATCAATAAAATATCAATCCCCAAGGGGATTCGTCCGTGGATGTAGGCAAATCATGCCGAACCACGTAATATTAAATGTCCCTTATCTTTATGCCTGTTTTATTGTTTATAATCCAGTTTTCCTCATCAACACCAAAATCATCGTGTTTAGTGTCTGGAAATATTTCTGGGGCACAAACAATTATGTTGACGACTCTAATCTAGGGTAAAAATATGAAAACCAGAAATATGGTCGTTATCTTGATCATTATATACCCTAATGATTTTTTATGGTCTTTACATGCATATGAAAAATCGTTAGGGTTTAGGCTTGTCGAATTGACGACCCTTTTACTGTAACTCAAATTTTTCGGGTGAAGAAATTTTTTCGTTAATGGAGGAGAAGAGAAGAGTCGAGAGGGTGAGAGGGGAAGGAGTGATCTTTTTGTTTAGACCTAGAAATGAATTGGGGTTTAGGATTAAGGGTTAATAGGTTTTTAAGATTTACTTTTAGTGAAGGATAAAATAATATTTTCACAATCCGTTTGTACATTAGTTTTCCCCCAATCAAACGATGAAAAATACCTATCCTACTAATGAGAATTTGTACATTAGTTTTCTCCCATGTCGCAGGCTTTTCTCAATGATTAGAACACTGAAACAAAGGATTATGCAGTGATGATAACTTTTGATTAATTTCATAAGGAATGCTTTTTTTTGTTTCCAACTCCAACTTAAAACAAGGGAGATTTGTAATAGAGACAATTGACAAAAATGATTAATTCTTAAATTAAGAAACTCTACGCACTAATTACTACAAAAACAGGTCCTATTAGTGAGGTTCATAAACTGTCACCAATTGAAAAAAACCGTCACAAATAGAAAATTAACCGTCACAAATAAACATTTGTGACGGATGACCAACCGTCATGACAAGTGGCATCACAAATATTATTAGTGACGGTTTTTTCTCTTTTTGTGACGGTTTGGTCAAGCGTCACTAATAGTTTTTCTATCTGTGACAGTTGTTTGGCCGTCACCAATTGTACTACCACCGCCGGTAAAAAAAATTGCCGGCAACGACAGCCAAGTCCGGTTTTCGTATTTGTGACAGTTTACAAACCCTCACTAATATTTTCCTGCCGTCGTCCGTTAACCGGCCACTGGAGCCGGATCCGGATTTTAGTCAAAGAATTCTCATAGTTCTTAGGGTTTTCAGAACATAAATCTTAAATAAAAACTTGCATTCATATATAACAAAGTTTTCTACATTGAACTTGTATTCATATATAACAAAGTTTTAAAAGCTTTGAAAGATACATATATGCAAGTAAAATGCATATTTTACTGTTTTAAAAACATCAGAAGTACGCCTGTGTAATGGGATGGTCATGAAATCGTTGACTGAATTCTATTTTGCTTTAGCAATGCATAAACTCAATTATTACAAGAAAATCATTTGACAAGTACTATTTTCCCAAATACATTTTTGCTTCTGACCTCTGAAATTGACTTCTACGTTGACTTATAAACAATTTCTAGAAGTTGTTTTATTTTACTAGGAAGTTTGGATAAGAAGTTGAAACTTGTTTATTAACAAACCCGCTTCTAGTAGGATATTCAAACCATAGAATGGTACGCGAATGTTTCCGAATAGTTCGTTCCAGAATAATACGGTCGAATTACTCAATTCTTGTACCTACTACGCATGTTTTATGGGCTTAGCGAATAATTCACGACTTATACGAATCATGGGAGAGGGGAGATTCGAAACTTCGATCTACCATTCGACCACCACACCAGCCATCTGTTGGTGATGTACATAGGTATGTTAAATATATATTGCATTTTTGGTACGAATTATGCCTCCCCACATATTATTTTATTGATTAATGTTTGCCGTATTATCCAAATCGAACTTAAACTAGTAAAGCGAATTGTACAGTATGTATCCTTTTTGTACTACTGCTAAATTACGATTTGTTGACCGGCTTTCTTATATATTTGCGAATCCGTATAATACCCGTACATTTGCCGTTTTATATATAATCGTTTTCCAAATTGCTAACTAGCATTCAAACTGACCTTTTACTTTTTTTTACTTTGAAGTTTGACTTTTTTATTTTTTTTACTTTGAACTGGGATATCAACTGGCAAAGCATAAACTCAATCATCATTATAAGATAATTATATAACAAACACAAATTCAATCAAAACATAACAAACAACATTGTTGCATCAATCAATTCACCTTAGTCAAAATAATAAAAACAAACAGGAATCAAACAATAGTACCACCAGAAAGAAGAGCTGTAACCAAGTTGTCCAAATCTAAATCAGACGACCCACCAGGTGAAGTTGACTCTTCAGCTTTCTTTTTCCATTCCATTGATTTAATCTTCATTTCCTTTCCGTTTTCTCCGTCCATCAATTCCCTTACAAGCTTCTCAACTTCATCTCTCTTCACGTTATTATCAATCTCCATTCCAATTCCCCAATGAGCACAAGAGTACCTACAATTTGTTTGTTGTTCGGCGAAAAACGGCCAGCAAATCATAGGTACACCCCCGCATATACTTTCCAGTGTTGAGTTCCAACCACTATGAGTTAAAAATCCACCTATGGATGGATGGTTCAATACATCTTCTTGTGGACACCAACTTGCGTACATGCTTCTGTCTTTAGTATCTTCTAAGAACTCGGCCGGCAACATTGCGGAATCACCAATAACTAAATCCGGTCGTATAATCCATAAGAAAGTATGTTTACTGTTAGCCAATCCCCAAGCAAATTCAATCATTTGTTGAGGAGTGATAACAGTAATACTTCCGAAATTTACGTAGACGACTGAGTTGGGTTCTCTTGTGTCAAGCCATTCTAAGCATTCGGCTTCTTCTTTCCATAGATTTGAACCAACAGATTGCAGCTCATTTTGCTTAGTTTGATTTACAAGTAATTGAAGTGGACCAATTGAGTATATTGGTGGTAGTGACAACTGAGATCTGAATGCATCTAAAGCATCTTTTTCTAAATCATCGAAAGTATTGAAAATCAAGGCTGTCGCATCTTTTGCTTTTGCAATTTCTCCTATAACGTAATTGACCATGATTTCGTTTGGATCAGTTGTTCTGACGAAACTAGGAAGGTCTCTAAACCGGATAACGTCTCCAATTCCCGTCATCCAATCCATGGGTGTGTCAAGAAATCCAGCATTTGTCAGATAACTCTCATCTGCAACATGCAAACACCATCTTTATCATGGACATAGGCCTTAACAATACAAAAATCCTAAAACATACACAACATGACACTACACAGACATTGTCCTAAAACATGCATACGCTCTCTTCATTTCTTTTTCATTTAAATCTATTTTTTAAGCTAAAACTCAAAGGTGATAATAACACTTTTACAGGAATAGAGGTAATAGTTAGCAAGGGGGCAAGTGTAGTATGAGATGCACTCTATTGTTCACCGGATACAAATATTGTGGGTGGCTCAATGATTCTATCGATAACATGGCCGGCACATGGGAAGCTATGCGCCTGGAAATTAGAAAATTAATCTACAACATGGGGGCTACAATCATTAAATAAACAATAAACAATCAGTGCAACGACCGAGATAAAATATACATACTGTTCCAGGGAGATAAATTAAATGCAAGTGTTTACCTTTGAGTGGAACAAGACCTTTCTGAACAAGATGATGATAATGGACATAACCAGCAAAGCCACAGAAACTAGTAGTCCAAAAGACTACTTCAGGGATTCCAAACTCTTTGGCAACTTTGAGAGTGAAAGTACTCAGAGCTCCATCAGCAACGATACAACTAACAGGAGGAACTTCTCCAGAATCATTCAGTTTGATGACAAGGTTTCTAAATGGTTCATAACAAGTATCTCGCATTGAAATACATAGAGATGGTATATCTTGTGTGACGTTGACATCTGCTTGCGGTGGGAGACCATCTGGGATTGATTCGAAACGAAAATCTTGTAAACCTTCAAGAGAATCGGATCCTCTTGATTTAAGTAAACGTTGATGATTGAAATCTGTATTTACGAAAGTAACATGGAAGCCTTTGAGATGAAGAAGTTTTGCTACTTTCATCATGGGATTTACATGACCTTGAGCTGCATATGGAATACAAACTACATGAGGCTTCTTCATGATTTATCTCACTTCTATCTCTCTGACTTTATGTAATGTGCGATATGTTCATGGTGTTTACATACATGTATATATAGCACAAATTAATTTGACTTTACTCTCTGCGTGCATATGACGTACTCTTAAGTTAAATTCAAACTAAGTGATAATTTAGCAATATATACAGATCGTGCATGCTAGTATATGCTTCAAAAAAAAAAAAAAAAATCGTAATATACTAGCCTGTCAATCGTAATATACTAGCCTGCCCGATCGTAAATTCAGGCCAGTTCTACTCTACGTGTGCATATGACGTATCCTCTGACGTTCTACTAACAAAAAACTCAAACTAATTATACAAACTCCATTAAAGGGAATAGAGTTCTTGTTAAGCTCTAGGTTGTGGGAAGAAGAAGGTCGATCCCTACAAACATATCTCACTTTCCCTTATAAAGGGTATGGATGTATATCAAGTTACAATAGTGCCCCTAGGGCTGACTAGTTAGGATAAGATCTAGAAAAGTGGAACTATTTCCTATACAATGTTGTATCTAACCAATGATACTTATTCTCTAATCTTTGGACACGTGTTCCTTGTATATTTTGCTCCTACATTTATGCCCCTTTTCTTGAGGTTTGATCGTAGAGCAATCCTTAAGAAAATCCTTCGGATCGTGCGTCTGCGTTGTTGTTGCTTTTGCTTCATGCCTTGGCCTATTGATTCTCTGTGTTATCCAAACTGGTTGTTAGTGGACTATCGACTTGTAGCGACTTGGGTTTTTCGTCGGGCTATTAGTTGATGAATATTGGCTTCCGAGTAGCACGCCTCACGGCTTGGCGCTTCACTGTTTTCGGTCCCGATCTTGTTGTACTTCTCGATTGGTTCGTAGGCTTTAAATGTGCTCGATGTCGTGTTCTTATCTCCTCTTTACTCGTCTCTGGCTTTTCTCGATATTGTAGACGAGTTCAACTCAAATCGCTTGTTATAGATGATCGACTCGGAGTAAAGTGTATCTTTTTGTGAGAATTATCCACTTTGGGTTGATTTGAAATTCTAGGGTGTACGTCTGGTTCGATTTACGCTTGCATCTCGTCTTGTAGCAGTTCTCTTCGGGACAGCTGCTTTAATACTTGTTCACGATGGTGTGCGGAATGTCTCTACGGGTTGAATTCGATACAGCTAAATACGGAGGGTTCATGATTCGAAAAGACTATTCAACTGTGTCTAACTTTGGTGATAAGCTCTCTTGGTGCTGCTGACTACCCACTTCAATGTTGCATTCTTGTTGGGAAATTCTGATGTTGGGTCGCTCTTCTCGGTTTTAATTGGCTTCCTTTTTTGATACAAATCTGGTGGTGTCTGCCTCCGTTGTGGGTCCTTTGTTTGGGTAAGTTGATAACTTCGGCTGAGTGTGCATAGGATGAGCATTGTGATCAGCTTCACGTCTTTACATTGTTGCTAAAGGAACTGAGCAGAAGAATACAAACTGCGTGTAGCGGTATGCATACTTGCCCCTATTCTTATGCGAAGTTTCAAAGCAATTCTTGACTCAAGGGTAGCTGATTGTTGTCGTCGCGCCGTTGTATTCCTCGTAACTTCTCTGCTTGAGTATGATCGTGCGGCTAGCCTAGCTAACTTGATTGTGGACCATGACCTTTGCCCCGAACTATCTATATCCCTTGGTAATTGTTGGAGCTCGCTTCGAGATGCTTGCTAGTTTCTTTTCTGAAGTATACACTACACCATATTCTGCGTTTCGTAACTAAAATTCGTAACCAACATGTTGCCGTCACTAATTTGTGACCGGAAATTTCGGTTACTAAAATTTAGTGACAGCCAATTTTCAGTTACGAAAATTTACTAATTTAGTGACAGCTTATCCTAGGTTACGATTAGTGACTGTTGGGAAAAAAAACGTGCGGAAGGTCCGTGTGCAGAGTAACACTCGGTAACATCTGTGCGCGTGTGAATCATCTGCTGGGAAAAAAAACGTACTTCTTCTCTCAGCGTGTAAAATAACCGCAGAAATCTTATCTCTTCAGTCTTCTTCTCTCTTCAGTCTTCTCTCCCAGAAACTCCATCTCCATCTCTATCGATCAGATCCGCCAGTATTTATTTGGTAAGATTGATAGTTACGAATTTTAATTTCGTAATCTTCCTAGTTCGAGAAAAAACAACCATGTCTTCTTCTCTTCCTTCCTCGAGCAGAGAAAAGCATCACCACCATCTCAACAGATGTACACTGAAGAGGAAAATCGTCAGAAACGACCCACAAAGATAAGTTTAATTTTTCCTACTCTTCCTAGTTCAATTAAAATCTCTAAGTCCTCGACTTTAAATTGATTTTCGGACAAAAGATTTTTAGGGTTTTGAAAACCCAAATCGCTCTTTTATGTAAAAATTCTCGTTCAAAATACGATTATAGGTTAGATCAGTATTATCCTCATCTCAGTCTTTCTATTGAGATCAAAATCTCGAAAAAAATGAAAAAAAAATTTTCTAGGGTTTCATAATTCAAAATCTTGAAATCTTTCTTGATTGAATATCGGTCTTTAAATCTATCAACGTCGTTGAATCTCTATTACCCGTAAAATCAATTTGATTTTCATCGATTTTCAATTTTCAGCCTCATATTGAACTCAATATCAAAATCTGTTTAGCAACTTGATTGTATGCACTAGCAGATGTAATTTGATAAAATGAATCGGTATATGTATCTAACTATTTGTGACTTGTTCAAGTTCAGGTGTTTGAGCCTCAACCTGATAAACTAGTTCCAATTGTTGTTTCTCCTTATAGTGTCTGAGTCTCAACCTGATGAACTAGTTCTGGTATATTCTAAGTTTTCATCTTTCCAATCGGCATCCACCTGCAGAGGTATGTTGTGTCTTCTAATTTGTTACCCCTTAATTACTTTAGTTCTTCTCTGTGAAATGTCTAATTACTTTACCAAAAGTGTGCTTCCATCCTCTCGGTGCAGTGATTAGTAAGTTCGATTTTGATACTTGGGTTTCGTAGGTCAGAGATATTTATGATAGTGGGGATTATTTGGTTATGGTTACCACTGATAGGCAGAGTGCTTTCGATAGAGTTCTTGGACTATTGATCTTGATTTGTGGACTATTGATCTTGATTTGTGGACTATTGATCTTGATTTCTGTTTATGTATGAAAGGAATGGTGAAAAACGAAAAGCTTTCTGCTAATATTCTGACACCAACTACCAAAGTTGTAGATCATGATGTTCCAGTAACTCCTGACGAGGTACGTCTGCCATTTTTTACTTCTTATGTTGCTCTACTTGTAAAGTACAATTTCTTTTCCACATTGGAAGTTATCTGGAGTTATCAGTTTCTCTTTGACGCCTTATCTGGAGCCACAAACAAGTTAAAATATGTACATGCTAGAAAATGAATCTGGTGACAACATATGCAACTCACTAGTTTTCTCCAAGTGTAAGGTGAAATCCCTGTGTTGCTAGCGGCTATTTTTATAGCTCATTTATCCTTTATATTGCAGGAGAAACAACCATTTGAGAGCGTCGAGGTTACAAAGCAGCAAGCGCTGGAAATGTTTTCAGAAAACAATTTTAAGGTAGGTGTTCTCATGATCTTCTCGTACACTTCACCCTAGATTGCTTCATCTCGTGTGAGCAGTTCTTTCTGTATGGTATTACCATTTTACCTGCGCGTTTGTATGAATAAGTTAAATGCATTGTGTAGATCGAAATCATTAATGAGTTGCCAGAAGACAAAAGTTACAAAACGATCACTGTTTATAGATGCGGACCCTTGGTTGATTTGTGTCGTGGACCTCATATACCAAACACATCATTTGTAAAGGTGATTGCCTGTTTAAAGGTAATGATTACATGCTCAAAGAAGCTTTTACTCCATCTGTTTCTCTTCACACTAGATTGAACGATGTGCACAAAATTTCAGGCTACCTCTGCTTATTGGAGAGGATAGAAGGAGCGAGAAAGTTTGCAAAGATTTTATGAAGAACGGTTTCGTAATGATCTTGAACCTGAAAATGTTGATAAGGTCTGTTTGTAATGCCGACTCTTTGCATTATGATTGTTTTGCAGATAGTTATGTATACAAGTTGTTTGATACGCTCTGCAATTCTATGTTCTCACTGTCTTAGACCATGAGATTGTAAAGATGATGCTGATTCATGGTTTTGAGTTTTTTGTAGGAGTTTTTGAGGTTGTGGTTCAAAGATCACTGCAACCCATATGAAGACAAGGTGATATTTCTTATCTACATGTAAATTTAGCATTTATCAACTAAAGACCATGTGTTGTTCTTTTGAGTTTCTTCATGTTCATGATTACATGTTTCCTGTACTATATGTTTGTTTGGTTATGATGCAGTTGTATCTTTAGATGAATCATGTATTTTTCTTTCAGCTTCAGAGAAAAAGACACCTATACCATAGAAAAAATAGTCCTGACTTTCAATTTGTACTATGATGAGTTTTGAACCTAATGAAATAGAGATATTAAGTTGTATCAGGTTTTCAACTTGTTTCTTATCTTATGAAATCCAAAATACTAAGTTCAAATGGTTTGTCTTGTGTTAATAGGGTATACGAGAGTTTGCGAAACTCTGTTTCTAAATCCATCGTATTCTTGCTTCTTGATGAAGCGATTATCGAGATTATCGAGGACAAGCAAATATTGAATTAGATAAAGAAACAAGTAGAATTCGGGTAATCTTTTGCAAAAGTCATATCTCAAGATATCCTTCGACACCTTGCTCAACATTTGAACTACTTCATTTCTTGGAACAAATTTGTAATGTGTGATTGCTTACAAGTCAGAGAGCTTTATTTCTTAGAAGTATTCTTTGTATGTTTTATCTCGCGTCGATATGGTATGCGAGTTTGTGAAACTTCTGTTTCTAAAAGCATTGTTTTCTTGTTTGCGGTGTGAAGCGGTTATAAAGATTGTCGATGGCAAGCGATATTGAATGAAGAAACAAGTGGACAAGCGGTAAACTTATTGGTATCTTTGGAACTACGCCTATACTTAGCATTTATGGAACTCAACATGAACCCAAGTATCATATAACAATTATTTTTGCTTCTTAGATATTTGGATGATAAGCCATCTGCCTATACTTAGCAGTTATGACACTTCTATACTTAGCAATTATGGCTCATGAACACAACGAGAAATTGGATTGATTATAATTGAATGTTGGAATGTTAAATTGGGTTGATGTCTTCTTTTGAATGGTGGAATGTTAAATTGGATTGAAACTGTTATGTTTGAATGTTGAATTGTTTGAACTGAGATTGTATTGTAACAATTCCAGGGGATAGGGTACCTGCAGGGTAAAATGAAAGGGATTGACCAGGTCAATAAAGACTGACTTTTTTTTTTATGTTACAAAAGGATTCGTAACGGCAATAAAGTGTCACTAATTTTTACCGGGATAGTGTAAGTCGGTCAACGGTGACTGGTCAAATAATTAGTGACCCTGGTAAAAATTTCGTGACGGAAAATCTTTGGTTAGTAAAATTTTACCAGACTATTGAAGTTCGTCAACGTTGACTTAGTCAGCTAATTTGTAACCGCAAAATTTTTTTTCAAACTTGATGCAGTCTTTGGTCACGAATTTAAATTTCGTGGACGGTCCAATTGCGTGTTACTAAATGTGTCACAACCTCAAATTAGTGACGGCAACATGTTGGTTACGAAAATTTGTTACACACCTCGTTGTAACGGTCAGTGAGCGTCACAACCCCATTTCGTGATAGAAATAATGTGTCACAAAACGCAAAATATGGTGTAGTGATATGAAGCATTCCTGAACTGACTAAACCCTTGACAATCTGGTCGTGCACTCATCATGTTCGGAGTTGTCGCGATCACGCCTCGGTAGTCAATGCTCAAGCTTTGCCTGGTTCAGTTGATATCAGTCCTTAACGAATCGTAGTTTAAGTTCTCTAGACGAATATGGGTACCTGCTGCTCATGCAGAGGAGTGGTAACTCGTTGGGAGTTTGCTGGTTTCTACTATTTGTATGGAGTTTACGTCATGCCCCAAGAGGTTTACTATACGACTCTAAGGATGTAAACAGTTGCTCCCGTACTCGCGATGTTGTTCACTAAGCAGGCTCATGGTATAAATCAGCAAACTATTTTTTGTCTAAAGTGAAAAGACTACATGGCATGTCAATTTCTTGGGATAGATGATACTTAGCTGTCTTGTGAACCGGCTGCCGATCTTGGTGTCCTCGATTTGCTTCACCTGATGAGGGTATTCTCGCGCCGCTCCTCCAAAAAAAATTTCTTACGGTGTTGTGACTGTTTGATTGTTGTTGAAGGGACTGCACAAAGGAATACCATCTACACCTTCCTAGTACGCGTACTTGCCCCTATTCTTTTGCGTAGTCTCAAGACAACAATCGTGTCCAATGTTTGCCCCTGTCCTTAGTTTTTGTGTTTTTCTTCTTACCCAAAGATGTGTGCCCGGATCTGTAGTAAGAGAAACTTAAACTCCGACATTGTCAGTGGGCTTGCCATGGTGGTTGTACAAATAATGTCATATTCGCAAAAATAAAAAATGTCACAGGCATCTACCGAATGATCTACATATCATTTTGCTAAAACAACTTGCTACGTTTGAGATAAGTGATACTTAGATCATTTTTTCGACAATAAATTTTGGCTTTGCTGCAGACGATGGAGTCCATAAATTCCTTTATTCGACATTACTTGTTTCGTGACTAGATTGTGTAGTTTATTTGCGACTTTCCTTGCTTGCCCGTGATGTCGATGCGCACGGTTCGTTCTTTGAAGCTCTTTGTTTGATTCATAAACTTCGAGAGACTCCGTGATGTCGTTGCCTCCTTCATTTGGTTTGTGATCTCGATCCATATCTTTTCTTTGTGGGCAATTCTCGGCCGTAATCATAACCAAGACAATTATTCTTTCGTGTAACCATTCGTGCCCCTGTAATGTAGCCTCCGGGCGATATTTAGCTCAGTTTGTGTTATCCTGGCATAGTTCGGATTTCCATCGACCAATCCTGTTAATGCTTACAATTTTTCAAATAAAATCACGTTGTCATTCATACGGTTTTCCGATTTTCAAATATTCAATGCGTCCGTTGTACTTTCCCATGAGTTTCTATGGTAAATGCCAATAGAAAATATCTAAAGTTAAAGATAGAAAGGTAAGAAAGATTCCCTGTTGAAGCTGTTTGTTCACGAGCCGAACGATGTGTCTCGGTAAGCGGATTTGGCCATGTGTTTTGAATTAGCCTCTGTTAATGACGACTTGCAAACTCCGATGTATACGCGTTATTCAAGTTTCACACGCTGATAACCCGGTAGGTCCGTCGTCGCCATTGTGTTTCCCCTGATAGCGACATACATCTCGTGCCCCTGTGGGTGACCTCATTGGTGTTGTTTCCAAATGAACCATTCAAGTACCACTTTCCCTTGACGAGTTAAGTCCACTGCCAAAGTTATGCATGACCGTTCATAGTCTTAGCGTACACGTTTTCTTGTAAGACTAATTATTTCAAAGTAGAGATTAGTTAATATTCCATATCTGTCGAACACACTCAACAGGGAGGGTCATCGGGCCCAATGCCATGTCCCGATTGAGGTATCTCATCACCGTCATTTTGATCTAGTGGTAGGGTACTTGGTCATTCCTAAATTCTATTGGCCCGATATCCCCAAGGAGTTATCCATTAACTGTCTTGAGCAAGTGATTTCGGCCACTTGCGATGGGAGCAATGTTATATGCTCGACTGTCGAGTACTCATGCCTCGACAATCGGCCACCGCTTCCAACCACCAGGGCCTTAGACTACCTCGGCACTTGCACACCCATCGCCCAGTTCGAATGGCCACGTCAGTGTAAGTCGCCCGCACTTGCAATGCCATCGCCCGGGTTCGAAAGCGACCATTAGGCGCATAGCTCACTGGCTCCGTCCGGGGCTCTTAGATCACCTCGGGCCATTCCGATTGATGACCCGATACGAGATGACCCGTGTTACTTTTCATCACATTAACAACCCAAGGCGTCCCCAGGAGCTATTATTCACCAAAGTCTCAGAATCTAGTCGGAATCATAACTCCTAGGCTATTGTTCACTGCCTCAGGACAATGGAAATTGGACCCACATACGAGATGAGGTAAAAAAATCAGAAGTATGTGTTAGGTTGTCGCACTCAACATGAACTGTTGTTGGAATTGGTTGTAGAGTTCTACTCGCCAATAGAATTTTAATATACGGACAACGATTTCAATAGGTAAGCGATCGCGTTATTTTCCGAGTTGATATCTTCACACAGTCAAATTTTTTCTTTGCGAGGTAATCGATTCCAAGTTGAAATGATCCGTACTCATCCGATTAAAGGTATGCCCAAGTTGTTTCTTGTTGTCCTGAGATGAATTACTCCTAATTTATCGAAACGCATAGGATATAGTCATGACTCATGAGTTGGTTCTGAGATAAACGAATGCCCAGTATACACTGGTCCGAAGTAGTTGAATACAGAAAGTAGTTGGTGTGGCATTGTGGATCAAGTGATTATCTTGAGTGACATTTGATCCTTGTCCGTTCAAACATCACATACTTGAGGAATATCTCGGTCTGCACGTCGCTCCAAGTATCATAGATTAGTTCTTTGCTATTTTGGTTCACAACCATCGATGATCATTATCATGTCATTGCTCGCCCGATTCCCTCAAAGGTCCACGGGATTTTCAGCTACTGAGTTTGGGATTGTGCGGGATGCGAGATGACAGCAATCCATCATAATTCAATTTTAACAAGGATCGATCTGCAGTATGCCGCATTGGATGATAACATATTCAAATTAAAACCAACTGCAACACCGATATGACGATATGACGTACGAAGCCTTCTCGTCTAAGTGCCGTTATCATGTTAGACATATTCACGAATGCACAGCGAGACGGAAAAATATATATAAGAATGGTGTCGGGTTCTTAACGATTTTACTAAACATAGCACGCTACAAAATATGTCAGCCCATAACCATTTAAATCTCGAGACAGAAGATCATTTTGTTAATTCATCTAAAGTTCTTAGTAGGCTAAGGAACGTAAGTGTAACATTATATTTGTATTCATCCGTATTCATCTCAACTTTCCCTAGAGTTTATGCAGATGTTACTCAAACTATCAGTAATTAAAGATCCGGAGACAAGAGGGAAAGGATTTTCCCCTTTTGTGTGTTGCCTGTAAGGTGATGAGCCTTGCTAACCGAAACATGATCGACTCGAGCTGACTGTTATCCCGATGTCGCTTGTAATGAGGAAGTGTTTACTGCTATGATCCGAAATAGAATGGAGATGTCCCGATGCGATCTGACACGAGCAGGTACGACTTGGTATATTGCTTTGTCCCGAGATAACTGACTGTTGTTCATAATCCGACTGGCATATCCTAATGAACTTTGCAGACTTAAGCGAACTGGATCATTATGTCGTGCATCCATTGCGTACACCCTCCAAGTTATTAGAGTCTCCTTATCGGCCTTTCCGACCTCCTGTGGATTCATAAAAGGTAAGTAACTGTAGGATGAATCCGAGAAATCATGCACACCAACAGTTTACTTTTATAAGGATGATTTCGTATACAGAGCCGATTTTCAAGTCTCAATCAAAACGTTTAAGTTTATTCCCATCAAGTAGCTTCCTAAGGCCGCTTTGCCACATACTAAGGTCAAGCTAGACAGAGACTCGATTGTTTAATGTATTAAGAAAATATTGATGGCATATTTATGTTCGATTCAAACATGAGTACGAGTATCTCAATCGTAACTAGTCTTAGCAGCACCACATCGTTACAATGCCCGTCAAAATTGATAAGGAGAATTATGATGAACCCATGAACTATGGGTACCAGTCCAATGAATGTATGCCATGTGTTCCCTATCTCGTTTAATCAAGCAGCATGCGAACAAAGTTCATGTATGCTAAACAAAGTACAAAGGTGTGCGTGACAATGATATACTAAGTTTCTTGCAGAATTCTTAAGTTCATTTTAATGACTTTCTATGGACCGGTGACGTTCATGAGAGTATGCTATGCAAGTAATAAGCAACGGGAACCAAAAGATAAGAGAAGGAAAGTGTGATATCCAATTTGTTGTCCCGAGCCAAGCTTGTATGGAGCTGAAGTTCGAGATGGTCTGGGCAATCCTTGACTTGTCATATATGGAGCTGCCTTGAACTTGATTGGTGCCATTCATGAGAGAACTTCTGCATCACTGCGAGTTTTTGTATGACTGGATGTGTCGGTTAGGAGAAATGTTCTTAGTTATCGCCCAAAGAGGATGAATGCCCGATACGTGCTGGTCATAGATGTTTCTGGCTGGAATCCTAGCGGATCGTATGTGCCCCGATGTGATCTGGCGTGAGTAGGTGCAGCTTGAGATGCTACTTCGTTGCTTTCCGAGTTGATTGACCTAAACTATTTGTTCTGAGATAGCTTCCCTTCACGAGATGACATTCCTAGATGATTTCGCTGAGAGTCCAATATACAATTAAAGGGTTTTCATCCCTATCAACACTTTCCTGCAACAATCAGTCAATTAATTAGTTTTCATTCCCTCTAGCTGGTGCCATGGCCTGTACTTCGGTAAGTGACAGCTCTTTGACACTATATGCTAGCTTCGATCTCCTTTGACCTTGGCAAACAAGTGATTAATGCTGCATCAACTCGTGACTCTACCTGAGGTTGACATCTCCCATCGGGTATCTGTCCCCTTCAAATTACATGATTCTAGCAGGTTCTCCTGGTGTCGAGGTGTCATGTCTAGTTTTGACCGGAAGTGGAGTCTTGAGCCTTCCCGAGAAAATCACATCCGAGATGATGATTCATGGTGATCCGAAGAAGCATATGTGAGTCCGACTTGATCGTGTGTACAGTTCTCCACCCAATGAGGAGTAGTGACCAGAATTT
This sequence comes from Papaver armeniacum, assembly GCA_023531295.1. NCBI lineage: Eukaryota > Viridiplantae > Streptophyta > Magnoliopsida > Ranunculales > Papaveraceae > Papaver > Papaver armeniacum. The sequence goes on along the minus strand of JAJJWW010016023.1, from coordinate 21,019 downwards.
GATGGGACCCGAGCTAAAGGTTGTACGAAGGAGTGCAAAAATGATTTTGATGCGAGACCGATGATCCAAAGTGATTATTCATAGCAGTGTCTTCCCAAGAGGTTTTGTCGGAGGTTCAACATACAACTAAATAAATATCACCCCCTTCATTATTTTCTGCAACAAGAAGTCAGGCAAGTGAGCACCCAAGGTAAACTTAAGCCAAATTGCCTATTCGGCATCGAAACTGCAACTATACCGCTGATGACATGATCTGCGTCCTCCAAAACCAGGCAAGAGTTTTATCACTTAATGTCTTTAAAACAACTTTTGGCAGGGGGGTTTTAACAATCATTAAACAAAATATGGTTTGGATTATTCACTAGCGTTCGAAAGTTTAAACTATCATGGCCAATGAATTCGGATATTATACAAGTGGTAATGAGCCAAGTGTTCGAGAGTGATGGTACTTAGCTTTTATTCCTGATAGTTGAGAATAGGTATCAGCTACACATTACGACGTGATCCGCACTTCCGAGGTGGCTTAGTTAGAGAGGATTATTTCGTCTCTATGAGAAAAGCTTCCTACCCTTTGGCATCCGTGCACTGCCAAAATCATTTTGCTTCTCAACTGATACTCAGGATTGGATTTATGCACCTGCGACTTTCAATTCGGATGATGTAAAAAACTAAATGACCCCTTTTAAATGTCATTATTGTAAATATTATGGTTAAGATATAATTCTAACAACACAGCAATATCAAGAACGAGATAAGCAGCATGTTCAAGTAAACTGACATTATATTTAAGAATTAAGCACGGTGGCAATCTAGATGGTTAAGGTTACGATCTAAGCAATCAGATTGGTGAGTCAGAAGTCAAATGTAATTTCAAGATCGATTGTGTTGTAATGCGATTACTCAAATGAAAGGCTCAAGTTCATAGTGGATAAACATGGGTCAACAGCGGTTGGTCTCTTCCCAAACTATATAGCGAGACATCATCGTCTCCCAAAATGTTTCTCATATTTCCGGATTCAGTCTTTGTCTTACGGTGACTAGATATCAAGTCAAGCTTGAAAACTTGTAATTCATAGCTACAGGTGGTAAAAGTAATCATATTTGCATGCCAAACGTGCTCCATTTACTTTCCTGAATTTTGAAAAAAAACTACTCATGCTTTCTTAGGTGGGTTGCACTTAACTAGGCCGATCATTCTTTTATCAAGCTTATATGAAGAGGTTCTAAATTGCAATCATTGTTCAAAACCATAACTTGTAAAATCAGAGATAAGGGATTAAGAATATTCCCTGTTATAGAGGAATGACCCGATGGAGATGGGTTCTTCGAACGATCCAACTCAACTTTCCCGAGCCGCGTGCCCGAAGTGAGTGTTGTAATCTTCCCAGTTGTTGAATCCGAGATGATCTGAAGCGATTGCCCCATCCAATATAGTTCATCTCGTCTCCGAGATAAGCTTGCATATGAATAGAATTGGACGATCTAGCTAGTCTGATATGTTGCCTGGTATCCGTCCCGATTTGACTTGGCACGAGATGATTTTGATCCGAGTAGTTTAACTAATTCAACCCGATGTGGAATTACACGAAGCTGAGTTGCTGCAATTTCCGTTGATGCTATGAACAGACTTGTCAAGTTGGTCATTGATTGGAGATGTCTTGATGAACCCAGAGATGGCCAGACCAGATTGATGCTATGAACTGACATGGTTAAAATAACCAAAGTTTGATTGAGCTGTAATGTTTGGTCCCGATGATCTCTTCCGAGGTTGAATGTTGAGACCCGATTAACTTGATGAAGTCTGAATTTGACTCTTGTGACCGAGCGAGATGTATTCTACCTGAAGTTCTGAGCCTAGATGATCATTGCAGTTTATGATTGCTAGAGTTGGCAGGCGAATCTAGTGTACTGGAAAGATTGCAACACTTGAATGAATCGATCAGACCTCGGTCCCCCTGTGGAAGTTTTGTCCTGTGACGACTTCCTTCGAAATTGAGTTGGTGAGACCCGATTAACTTGATGGTGGTTTCACAAATTTCGTAACTCCCGATGGTGAAGATTAAAGATGGAACCTACATCGTTGCTGCGAAAATTAGCTGCGTTAACATACGCCATTCGAATAATCACTGCAACAGCAAATCAATCGAGTGAATAGTCAAGAAGATAGAAAGGCCCTATATGAAGCAAACAGATAAATCCCTAAATCATCCAAGGATTTCGTCATTCAATATTTTCAAATTAGATTAATTGGGTTTGTAAAACAAGATCTGTTGATAGCAAATCTCCCATCAAAACGGAAATCGATTTAAGAATTCGAAAGAACATCAAATTTTTTCTCAAGAACAAAACCCAAATTTTCATAAAAAGCTTTATTTTTTGAAATTCATTTAACTTGAAACTTAAATATTTCAATGCTTAAGAACAAGATAAGGAGAAATCAGGAAGAAGACTAGTCCTGTTTAGACTTGTTATTCGGTAACGATTTGTTCTCTTCCTTTGTGTCGAAGTTCTCTGGTTTTGCACATAGAATTTTCCATCTTTTCTCCTCTCAGTTTTGTCGCCTGTTTGTTGTCTGAATATATCATTCTTTTGATAAGGCCCATATTTACCCTTCACACTCCAAACACTCAGGTAGCCAGTAGATCGGTACTAACTTCACTGGAACTACTACTTCCAAGCTAAAAACTACAGATTTGAGACTCTCGGTCCCCTTAGTCGGCGCCAGAATGTAGTTGCTAAAAATATAACAACCATACCCAATAAATCCTAACACCTAAGATAAAGATCTACCAACAAGTGAGAAACAAAGTGCACAAAGTAAACATGAGCACAAGGGTTTTTTACGTGGTTCGGCCATTAATGAAGCCTACATCCACGGGTTTCACTATGATCGGAAGTGTTACATACAAACTCCATTAAAGGGAATAGAGTTCTTGTTAAGATCTAGGTTGTGTGAAGAAGAAGGTCGATCCCTACAAACATATCTCACTTTCCCTTATAAAGGGTAGGGATGTATATCAAGTTACAATAGTGCCCCTAGGGCTGACTAGTTAGGATAAGATCTAGAAAAGTGGAATTATTTCCTATACAATGTTGTATCTAACCAATGATACTTCTTCTCTAATCTTTGGACACGTGTTCCTTGTATATTTTGCTCCTACAGTAATAATTGAGACTCATCAAATTTATGTGTAGAGTTTCTTTTCAGAATGAACCATTTTCGTGAATCGTCTCGATACATGAGACTCTCTCTCGGTTTGTTATTTATGTTAGACTTGAACACAGTCAATCAGAAGAAAAGTTAGTTATGAAATTAATCAAATTTATCATCAATACGTAATAATCCTTTGTTTTAGTTTTATGATCATTTAGAAAAGCTTGAGATGTGGGAGAAAATTGAAGGAAGAGAAATCCCAATAATGGGCTACTTATTCTTGTGTCCATTGGGGAATTTGAATGGAAACCGACAATTATGTGAAGAAATTTAAAGTTCAGTGCACAAGGCTTTAATGGAACGTCAAAATATTAGAGTTATTTAGCATTTGGGTCCTAATTTTTGGTATGGTAGAGTGTTTGGGTCCTAAGTTTGTCCAATTTAGTGTTTGGGTCGTTTGATCGTTATTTTGATCGGTCAAATTGTCAAACCGTTATACCAAAGTTAAGACGGAAGAAATTCGTCACAGCCGTGACAGAAATGTAATCTCGTCCGTACAATAAGCATTTTAAAAGAGAAAACAAACAGACCCAGCAGTTCACATTTCCGCTGTACCAAAGTTAAGAGAAAAAATTTTGATTCTTTTTCGTGTTTCTCTTCATCTCTCTCACTTTCCACTTTCTCTCATTTTTTTTTCGCGTTTCTTTTTCGTGCTTAACAGATAGACCCAGTAGTTCCATTATCACCGTTCAAAATAATCGAAGTGAATTTCCCAATCTTATCATGAGAAGACTCTTTCTATGCAGTGGATTTAGGTTCATTAGTATAATTATGAAGGCAATTTAATAAATCTGAAACACAATCCGAAGTTAGGGTTTGGAGGATATTTTTTCTAAGCCTTCAATTACAATGGTGCATGTATTTTTATGAGAGTTAAGAAATTGAAGTTAAGATTTGTAGTTTCAGGTCAACCATTGCTAGATGAGAGGATAAAGAAAAAGGAAAATGATGATCTTGATGATGTCGGGGGTGTTTTGGTTTCTGGTGTTGCTAGTGACGGGATAGAAAAACTTTGATGCTTTGGATGCTCGAGAATTCATTGTTGTTGTTCTTATACAGTTTGTTGCAGAGTTATAGAAAGGATAGAAAAACCCAACTGAGGAGAAATGTGGGATCTAATTCGAAATATAAGGAAGAACTTTCCTCTTCAAGTCGTAGAGAATCAGGGAAAGGGAAACGCAAGGAGAAATCGGACGAGATCACATTTCCGCCAACGGCGGTGATAAAATTTCGTCCATCTTAACTTTGGTATAACGGTTTGAGAAATTGACCGGTCAAAGTAACGGTCAAACGACCCAAACACTAAATTGGACAAATTTAATACCCAAATCCTCTACCGTATCAAAACTTAGGACCCAAACGCTAAATAACTCAAAATATTACTCCCTCCGTTTCTGGAAAAGTGTTACTTTCACTTTTTCAATTTGGCCTATTTTTAGGCTAAAATGAAAAAAATGAAAGTAACACTTTCCAGAAACGGAGGTAGTACTAAGTTACGGATTAAAACTAGGGAGTGGAAAAGGAAAAAGTCCCAACTCTTAAATTTGTAGTTGTACACCTTGGGTGAAGCTTTTTTCTCTCGTACTACTGTTTAATTGTCGGATGAATTTTTGATGTGGACATGAAGGACAAATAAGAGCATGACACTTGTCTTTGGTCTTAACCGTTTTTTGACAATTAAATGTTTGGCATTTTTTACTCCAAATATAACCTTTTCCTAATCTTGTTAGTTACCACAATTAATTAAGAGAGCTAAATTAGCGTTTAACTAAAACAAATTATCTTGTATTTTGATGTTTTTGTTATTCTTGTAAGCGATCATGTAATCAGTATTTTGATTTGAATGAATTGAAATATGTTGGCCATTGTCGGGCGATCCTGGTTCCATGGGATCAAAGGAGTCGCCTCGACCTATCACCAGAGACTAAGGTTTCTAACACCCGATGGGATCGCAGAGATCATCGGAGACTCGGGCGAAGCTAAGTGTTGTTACAACATGGACGTACAGAATGGCGAGAACAGAGTAAACTCTCCAAAAGCAAAGAAGAAAAGGGCCAAGAATGCTAAGAGTCAGGCTGAAATCGATACTTACATATAGCAGTAACAAACGAAGCGAGGCGTTCGGATAAGGTGTTAACATCGGACTCACCCATGGAGCCCTTATAGCAATTACAGAACCTCTCTGATGTTGGAGAGCTTATGTCAAACTTCTCGGCCTCGGAACCTACAAAGGAAGTGAATATCAGAACACCCGAAAACCCGGGTATGGTTAAGATTGGAACTCTCCTCGACAAAGAGTAAGAAGAAAAACTAGTACGAGTGCTAAAAGAATATTCTGATGTCTTTGCATGGCACATGGAAGATATGCCTGGGATTGACCTAGAAGTCTGTTGTCACCACTTGAAAATTGATCCAAAGCAAAAGCCCATGAGGCAAAAGATGCGGAAGGTGGCGCCGGAATATCACGAGGAAATTCAAAAAGAACTAAAGAAGATGGAGGCACCAGGAGTTTTCCAGAAGTACAGTATCCGATATGGATATCTAACATGGTAATAGTACCAAAGAAAAATGGTGGAGTGCAAATCTGTATTGATTTTGGCGATCTTAATAAAGCTTGTCCGAAGGACATCTTTCCACTCCCCAGTATCGATTATCTCGTAGAAGCAATATATGGATACGGATTGTTATCCTTAATGGACGGATATTCGGGCTATAACCAAATCCTCCTCGCCGAGGATGATCAAGAGCACACCGCCTTTTTCACTCCCCGAGGTCTATATTGTTATACTAAGATGCCATTCGGACTAAAAAAACGCTGGCGCGACCTATCAGAGAATGGTGGAAAAAATGTTTGACAGTTGGATACATAAAACCCTAGAGGTATATGTGGATGACATGCTCATCAAGATAAAACTACCACAAGACCATGCAAATGATCTCAAAGAAATTTTAGAACAAATGAGGAAGTTTAATATGAAAATAAACCCAGCAAAATGTGCTTTCGGAGTAACCTCTGGAAAATTCTTGGGATACTTGGTCACCAAACGAGGCATCGAGGTCGACCCGGCCAAGGTGCAAGCCATATTAGAGATGCCCTCACCTACCACAGTCAAGGACGCGCAGAGGCTAAATGGTCGTCTAGCAACCTTGGGAAGGTTCATAGCTAGGTCGTCCGACAAATTTAAGGATTTCTTCAATACTTTGAAAAAGGGCGAAAAATTCACATGGAGTGCCAAGTGTGAAGAAGCTTTCCAAAAGATCAAAGGACATCTGGCCAGTTTTCCGATTCTACAGAAGCACGATCCTGGAGAAAGCCTCTACATCTACCTATCGGCGACTAACACTTCGATCAGTGCAGTACTAACTTGCATAGACAAAAAAGTGGAAAAACCTATAGATGACAGACGAAATCAAAGAGATCCCGGGAATGTAGAACGATCTAGAAGATCCACCGATCTACTTCGCTTGGAAAACCAAGACGATGGGAAGTCTTTGTAGAAGGGTCATGCGGTTCAAGGATGCGGCATCGGAATGGTCTTTCAACTCCAGAACGACATGAGATCGTTCTGACCCTAAGGCTAGAATTCCCCACTACAAATAACATAAGTATGAGGCGGTTATTCACGCTCTCAAGTAATAATCAAACTCGGTATCGACGAGGTGAGGGCTCCGGTCGTCATACGGCAAATTGATGGAACCTATCAAGCTTCGGATGCATGTCTGCAGCGATACCATACAACTCGCTAGGCATTATATCGGACAGATACCTAACATTACATTCCGACATTTATGTAGGAATCATAACAGACACACAGATGCCCTGGCTTTCATTGCTTCCATGACAACAAACCCAGAGGCCACAACGATAAAAATTGAAAGGGTTTTAATCCCTTCCATTCCATTGGAAGGAGATATGGATATTCTTAATGTAGGCATAACAAGCCAAGAAGAGGCTTTGCCTGAGGACGATTTGAGAACCCCAATCATGAAGTACCTAGCCAATGGCGATCTCCCAAGCGACCAAAAACTCGCACACAAAGTGATATCACGATCAGGAAACTACCAGCTCAGGGACGGCATATTGTATAGGCAGTAATATCTGGGACCCTTATTTAGATGCCTCTCCTTTGCCTCTCCTTAAGGGAAATACACTATGGTCACGCAGGGAGAAATAACAGAGGAACATCCCTAGCTCACAAAGCCAGATTACAAGGATATTTCTAGCCTCGCATAAATGAGGACTCAAAGAAGTTGGCGAAATCATGTTTAGAGTGCCAAAAATTTGGCAAAAGAAGGCATGCACCCTCAATAGATTTAAAATATGTACTAAGACCTTGGCCATTCGCCAAGTGGGGAGTCGACATCGTTGGGCCCCTACGAGCTGGAACAGAGCAGAGAAAATACTTAATCGTGGCTACAGATTACTTCACAAAATGGGAAGAGGCCTCAGCCCTCAGGCACATCAGAGACCACGATGTCTTTAAATTTATTTTTGAGCACGTCATATGTCGCTTCGGTATCCCATCCGCCATCGTATCTGACAATGGTACCAACTCCGAGGGAAAAATATTCATCTCCTCTTTAACTGTTTCAAGATCAGGAAGAATAAATCCACACCCATATACCCCGAGAGCAATGGCCAGGAAGAGGCCACTAACAAAACCATCGCTGACATGCTCAAAAAGAAACTAGATGGACATGGGGCTAGCTGGTGTGAGAAATTACACAACGTTCTGTGGGCCTATCGGACCACCCAAAGAGAAGCAACAGGGAAGACCCCCTTCTCTCTCACCTATGGCACAGAAGAAATCATAGCAACTGAAACGATGATCCAAACAACTAAGACCGAGGCTTTGGAGAAGAACCTAACCACGGGCATGATACCCTCTAAGCTAGACGATCTCGAGGAATACCGAGAAATAACCCTTCAAAGAATAGAAAATTACCATCGGAGGTTAGCCCGAGAATACAACAAACGTGTTCATCAGAGGCAATTTAGCCCATGCGATAAAGTCTGACGCGAGATCCCGCCATACCAGCGCGAGTCAAGAAAATTTCCTCCCATCTGGGAAGGACCACTTACAGTCATCGCCAATGGATGTGATGGACCATACAGATTGCTCAAACCTAATGGGGAAGAATTAGAACACCCATGGAATATTAAGTACCTCAAGCAATACAATGCTTAAACATCCTAATGCTTAGAAGGTCAAACTATGAAAATAGGGTTCAAATCCCTACTTGTAAGAGGTCATGGAACCTCACTCGAATGTACTAAGGGCTTATAAACCCTCTTTTGAGAATAACAAAATTACTCCTTTTGCGTACTTATTTCCATTTGCTTTACTTATTTCTTTTATTTATGTTTGTTTATTTATGTCTATTACTTGTTTGCTTACATTTTTTTTGCCTTAATGTTTGTCTTTATTTTTTCTTGCGCTTGAATATAGAATAATCATTTCATATTTGCATCATAACAACATTACAACAAAAGCCCATCAAGACTATGGCATGGTGCTAGACAAACCCTCCATTCTACAACGAATGATGCGGGTAAAATACCTAAGATTCCCAAGACGAACACATACCTAAGGCAATGCCATCTAGCCGAATAAAGCAAGAAGAAGCGGGGGACACCCTAAGATACCTAAGATAGAAATATACCTAAGGTAATGCCATCACGATCACGAAATCGGATGATGTCCTTCCATAACACGAGATATCCAGAATCAAGGTACTTGCCTTTGGCTATGACAAGAATCGCATTAAAAAGCAAAGCCCATGAAGGCATGCAACTAATGCGAGAAGGCAAATGTGCCATACTCAAAATCTAACACCGTAAGAGATGCCCTATCCAATTAAGGAACTGATCACTCTTTGGCTTTGTCACCCATGGTTGGACCAACAGTATGCATAAAAACCCCTCAGAGCCATCAAAGTAAACAAATTATGCGGAATAGCTATAATCCATATCAAAAAATACTTCAATTAAAAGTATTATTCGCCTCCCACATTTGAGGACTTTCCAAAACAAAAAAAGTGAGCAAAATAATGCCTCCTGAACAACAAAGGACTTGTTAAAGTAACAATGGTAACAGTACCACCCTTAACATTGCCTTGGAATGAGCATGAGGACCTACTACCAATAACCTTACATCACCTCGGATACAACACGAGGGCATAGTAACCAAAAGGACCAAAAGTGTTCTCAATACTAAAACAAAATGAAACAAAGGAGCATCACAAGTGTGCCTTGCCAGGAGCATCCCACTCGGTATCCCTCTGATCCTCGCCCTCGGCAACATCAGGAGCAGCTGTATCACCCGACTGGGGCATCTGCGATATGAATCTATGATCAACACCATCATCACGAGCAGGATCAGTATCGTGCAACACTTTATCATCTACAAAGAAGGAGTTCCCATCATCTCAAAATCGCCAAAACAATGCGGAAATAGCACATCTGAAAACATTCAATGACCTAGAACCCTCAACATCCTTCCCTCGCTGCAAAATACACATGCCATCAAACGCTAAGATATAAAACAAGGGCAAGGTATATATACCTTAAAATATTAAGACAATATTTTATACCTCAGCATCCTCAGCAGCTCGGGCAATCTACATTCACCATTTGTAAGAAAGAATAATAATTTACATAGATCATGGATCTTCGAAGGACACGGCTCATCTCACACCAGCTAAAAACACAATAACTTCTGTCACCTATTGAATGATAATCCACACAGTAGCAGAAAGTGTTTCTAAGCTAAACAGTATGCAGAGACGCACGATATAAAGTGTTTCCAATCTAAACTGTGTAAATAGGTACAACGACGGATGGAATTCTTCGAACAAAAAGACTAATCTCTCCACAGAAAAATCAATTTCCATAAACCATCAATGGGCTAAAGATGATAAGCGAATAGATGAGTCTTCTCGAAAAGAGATCAGTAAGGATCTACAAATCAAATCAAGAAGAATCGATGAATCAAACAAATGAGAGGGAATACTATCATGCTCAGGAAAACGTGAATAAAAACCTTCTAGCCATGGAGGACGAGGGGGAAAACTTCTACCAGACATGAAAAACCTCTATGAAAGAGATAGAGAAAACTAAAAATTATGAACTTTACAGAAGGGAAGAATAGAATAAAATCTGATTATCCAACATAAGAAGGATTTATAGGAATAAAAACCCTCGAAAAGCTAATCAATGTTTCCAAATCCAAAAAGGTCAATGCACAATAAACAAATTGACGAAATCACGGGAGACGACCATAAAAGAGGAAACATCATTCTCTTCCCCCAAAAGATTTCATAAGAAACTTGTGGACAACCAATCGGCGCCTCAAGTCCAACAGGTAAAAACGCACTAAAAGTGCAGACGTGGAGATAAAGACGGGACGGTTACGAAGTTTTCTTCCCATCATGCCTTTGGCAAGCTGCAAAGAAAAGGAGGAAAATTTAAGGGTAAATTACCCGATGGACACGTGTCAACATCTCAAGGGATGGTTTCATGAAAAGATGATGAGATAGAAGCATCGAATCATACTCTAAAAGGTGATTTCATCTGAATCGAGGCGCTTTGCTTTACAACGCTACATGAATGACGCGTGTAAGGAGTGGTCTAATCGACTCAGACGGTCAAGTCTAAAAATAAGGAATGCATTTAATGAAGGATCAGAAGAGGCGTGGATGAATCTACATTGTATCAGAAGACTCGGGCGATCCATACTATAACCAAAGGATGGTGCAACACGAGGTTACCCAAGGAAGAGCAACACGATGACGTACGAAGCGAGATGACTCGGAAGGAGAACCAAGAAGGCCATCACGAGGGATAGTATAGAGCTTGTCCGAAGTAACGAGAAGATGTACGATAGATCCACCAACTCGGCGAGACCAGGCCATACCTTCACGAGTTTAGTTTGCCTATAAATACCAGTCCATGTAGAAGGAAATGAACATGTAATCTTAGATGGTATTTCTACAGAGAACACCTGAGAGAGATCTACAGAAAGAGAGAGTGAGAAATCTAAGTGATATTTGTAACTCTTTCAAGGGTAAGACCTTAATAATCAATAAAGAAAACATCTTCTTTCCCGTGGACGTAGGTCTTCATGGCCGAACCACGTTATATGCTTGTGTCAATCTTTACTTTTCATGTTCTTTACATCTAGTTTATCTTTGAATCTTGAATGTTAGTAGTTTTATAGCCTTTAGATCTACTTGTATGTAGCCATCAGAAAAGATGCAACTACAATTTAATTTCAAATTTACCATGTTTTAGGATAGAAAAATCAACAAAATCATGGATGTAATGTATTGCATAGTGATTAGAAAGAGCCGTCGAATAAAGGGAGAGTCTTAAGTATGTATTTCATGGGCATAATTGACGCATTAGAAAGTTAAGATCCTAATTGACGCATTAGAATTGGTTTAATTATAACATGGATATTATGTACTTATCTTTATCTAGTAACGAGACTAATTTGTTTACCAAAATAATTTATAAAAATTGGGCTAATACTCCCTCCGTTTCAAAAAATAGCCTGGTTTCATGTGTAATTTGCACATGAAACCAGACTATTATTTCGAAACGCAGGGAGTATATTACTTGGTCTAATAATCTGATAAGGCAAATTATAAAACTCACGAAAAGTTGAACATGCACCATCTTCCGGCCCATGGGGTGAGTTCCCCCAATAGCGGGATCAATTTTTTTTAAATTTTTTTTATGCGCCTATCTTCTACGAAACTTATTTGTACCGGATGAAGGTCGCTTCTGTTATCTTGGTGTCCAAATCAGAGTGTCTCCTCTACAATAGTACAAACCCAAAGTTAACCATAAGCATCCACAATAGGATATTTCATGAAGCTGGTGGTTTGGGATCACATTAGAAGTATCTCATGCCTAGGAAATATTGGAAATTTCAGGGCATGGAATAGAAACGATCATGGCTTGAGGCGTGTAGATACACTTTCTTTAAAGAGTTACTTACACCCACTCCATTAGAGTTTTTGAAGGGACTAATTGCAAACCACTTTCTAGAATACAACAAGCCGTATGTGATAGGCGACCAAAAAATCGACAAATCACCTGAACTATACCGATATTATTTTATTTTTTGACAGTAAAGGGCAAGATTTATAAAAAAAAATAAGCTCAAGTCACTAAACAGTGAAAAGAAACTTAAAGGGATGCGAATCAGTGCCTCCCAATTACAAATGAGAGTAGAAAACGAAATGCCAAAGAAAATATCTTAGTTTAAACCCTAAGAAAACAACAAACATTTAACCGTTGTTATCAGCTGATTAGCATTGCTAGAATGATTATTCTAAAGTATGTTGTTGCGCTCCTTCCAAATAGTCTACCATATTGTGAATGGAAATAAGCTCCAAATATTCTTCCACCCGGTAGATGTCTTCTTTGGTCCCATTCCCACAAATTAAACTTGACATCACCAGCTAATGCCCAGTTAATTCCAAAACTACCAAGAAAGTAATACCAAATGCCGGTAATAGTGTTACAATGAAGGAAAGGATGATCATTTGTCTCTACACACTGATTACATAAAAAACAATTTGAAATCTTGAACCAAACCATCCCCGAATAAGAAGTCTTTAGTCGGTGCCCCTTTATAACAAGTCCAAACTAAAAAGGATACCTTTAGAAACACTTCTGTTATTGCTCTTTCCTTAACACAACAAGAGAAAAGGAAAAGAGAATATTAAGTACTGTTTTATCTAGTATGCATGAGTTCTTTTAAAGATTCTCAAGAGACGTATCTCTTTCTAACCCATATGAGATACCCATCAGTTGTGTCTGTTGTGAACAAACACTCCTTTAACCTTGAACGGTCAAGTTACTTCAAATTGTAACTACCAAAATCAGTTACATAACCACTTTGGTTTTATCTCTTGGACATCTTTATTTACTAAAAATATATTCAATCTATAATCTGAATATTTGATCAGAATATTCAATAATCCCCCACTAGATTAAATATGAATGTGTTAATAGTTTAAATGAGTAATATGATATCTCTACGCATACACAAAGGTGTCAGGAAGATTAAACTTTAGCTTAGTGTAAATGTTTCAAAGTTTCGTCGAAGTTGATGGTAGCCCTAGCTTTAAACCTCTACTTCATTGTGACACAACCGGAAACACTACACACATAGAAACATCAATACCTATAATGAGTTCGATTTTCGCTTAGCACTATTATGGCCTTGTGCTTGCCTGGTTTCATGAGCAATCCCAAGAGAACCTCACTCTTATGAGAAGCGACACCACTTCTATACTCACATATGTGAAATCCTTCCAGTTTTTCCTGTTATTTTGAAAACTTGTTCACAAAGAACCGACTTCATTGAGGCTACTAAATCAACCTCTATTCATAACGGTACATATCAACACCCATTTCACAATTGGGATTCAAAATTGAAGTGTTGAAACTAATCACTTATCCGTAACTTTTTTTTACATATTAAACCGACGAACTAGTCATTTTCTAGTGGTCGGTCAGGTTACCATTACCGGTGAATAAATTTTCCGAGGTTACAATCCGATATACGTTGAATTCATACCGAATTCCTTCAAAGATAAATACCTACAAAAAGTCTTGCCAAAACTAATTTTCTCTCATGTGTTAGTGCTAGAGCGGCTGCTCGGTCGAACTTCATAAGCGTTACTATCTCAAGTTTGTTTGTCAAGTTTAGTTAATCAAAACTATATATTGATTTCTAGTCTACTTATAGCTATGTCTCGGATTAGGATATAAGTGTGTAGTTGAGCATCAGACTTCACGATGTTCACCAATTGAAGAAGAAGATCTACTGAAGATCTTGGAGGAACTTCAACGATAAAAGGTATGTGGAAACTAAAACTTATGTATCACTCAGAAGTCTATTAAAAATTGAAAATTTTCATAGGATTTTCTAGATTTATCCAAAATCGGCTAAAATGAATGTACACATTATTCGATTCATAACAATCGCCCATGCACATACACATCGGCTGATTGTTTTTGTTGTTCTTACTGGTTGAAGATTATTAACCCAGAATTGTTCAATGTCATATACGTCGATTCTATTTAAAGGAAATGTCCAGTTTTTCTATAGGATTTTTCGGCCACAACCAACCAATATGCACCAATTTTGGTTTTGGTTTCAAAAATGAAGAACCTCTTTTTCAAATCGACTGATATAATTAAACATCTATAAATCCCGAATTCTTTCTATGATTTTTAGAAAATGGTTTCATATGCATTAAAACCAAATATCTGATCATACTCAATCTCAGAATGCGTATGATTTCACAAGCATTTTCAAAACGAGCATTAGACCATACTAAATCTCCATTCTCAAAAAAGAGTATAATCTCATTCTGATCCATATTCGAATCATTTGATATTCTTCAAACTTAACAATCGGCATGTATGAATGTACAGATGAACTGATATCACATAGAAAAAAGTTCTTGATGAAAATATAGCACAATTTTTTTATAAAAACATTCACGTCCATCAATTGTTGCAATTGACCTATATATAAATAAATGTCTACCAGTTCCTAGTAATTTTCATAAGTGAAGAACATCAAAGTAGAATCAGCGTAAGTTCTACCGTGTCCGTCAATCCTAATTTTTTAATGTTCTTGATAAAAAAAAATTAATTTTTCATAATTTGATGATCAATTGACACTGATTAATTCATATTTAATTATATTAAACAACTATTAATTGACCTAGTTAATACTAATTAATCAAGAGCAAATTACATTAACAAAAATAATTGGATGATGGGGTTTTTATTTTACTTCAAAATGATCTTATTTTTTTTTCTTTTTACGTCAGTTTTAAATAATTTGAGTTGGCCTCAAATTAACCAGGGAACTGAATCTTGATACATACTGCTTATAAGGTGTTTGGCAATTGCTTAGGAAGTTGCTTTTTCAACTTGTAAAATTAAAATCGTATATACTCTCTCCGTCCCTAATTAGATGAGTTACTTGTAGTTTGCACAAATTTTAAGGCAAGGAGGAAAGTGGAGTATATTTAAGTATTTTTTACAATTATACCCTTATGGGCAATAATTAGTAAAATTTAGAAACGATTTATCTCTTACAATATACCACGGTTTTTTATAAAATTTATACCGTTGAAAAGTATTTTTAAAACACCTACGCAACGAATATAAACATGACTATCAAATTATACATATTTCTTATAGAAAAAATAATCAATTAAAAGGGTAGTTTTAGAAATATCTCTTTAGTTAGTGAAATAACTCATCTATTTGTGGACAAAACAAAAAAACAAATAGCTCATCTAATTAGGGACGGAGGGAGTAGATTTAGATACGATAGTAGAACCATAAGTGGATTAGAAGTAAGATTCTGAAGTCGAAAACAACTACAACTTACTTCATCAAAGTTACCCTTTTTGCTTTAAAAAATCATTTTAGAATTGTGTTCCAAAACTAACTTTTTGAAATATATCCAAACACCCCGATAAAATAAAACAACTTCTACAAGTTGCTTATTAGAAAGGAAGCAGAAATAGCTTACCGTGTTTGTCATCAGCATGAAGTCACCGGCATGAAGCAATGAAGCATATGCCATGGGGTCACTAGCCCCTGCATCAGCAGGCCCACCCAAGCTCATTTTAGAATCATTTTTTGGGATCATCCTTTTTTTTTTGGGACCATTGTTTTATTTTGGGTAAGACATTAGAAGTAATTCTAGGTCACCCATTATCTAGATATTTATATGAATACCAAAATTACCCTCCTAATTAATTTTGGATAATGATTAATTAGTGTTAATAATAATTAGTATAATGATTAGTGAAATGATTAAGTTAAAGATAATTAGTGAGATTAAAAAAATCAGATAGGTTTTTTAAAAAAGAAGTAGAATTATTGAGAGAGTAAAGTTAGAGAAGATGAAGAAGAAAAGCATGGAAATTTTTTTTTTTTTTTTTTTTTGAGTTCACTAAGCTTGAGTATTCAAGTGATGATAGCTCATCTGAATCTTCATCTCCTTCGTCTCTTAGAGTATTCGTTAATCTTCATAATGATCCGGATATGAGTTATTTCTTAGATGGTGATTGTATTCTTCCCCAAACTCAATCTCAAGATGAAAACGATGGATTTTACCAACCACAACCGGAGGAAGAGTATTGAGGTACCCAGGTATGCTTCAAACTTAGATAATGTTAGTTGAATTGATCCAAAATTTCAAAAAAAAAAAGAGTAAATTTTTAAAGGAGATTCAAGGTAGTTCGGTTACCAAATGTGAAGAACAGGTAACCAAACACATCTGGTGGTGTAGTTCGGCTACTTTTTCCAAAGACGCATGTAACCGAACTCGCTTTTAATGGAGGTTTTTGGTCGTTCGGTTAACAGACATGTTGCCGAACTTTTTTATAGAATTTACAGAGCCAAAATCGGTTTGCCCGCAATGTTGCCGAACTTTAGGGTCTAGTAGTCAGTTGGTTCGCAAAGTTCATACCAACCAAATATCTAACCGAACATTACGTAAAAATAAGATTATACCAAGTGTAAGAAGTTCGGTTGGTTTGCAAACTTCAACCCAACATCATATCTAACCGAACTTAACAAACAAAAAAAATCAAAAGTTACAGAGAGATATTCGGTTACCTAGTATAAAATAGAAGGTAACCAAACTTTATACTTCACAATATTTTTGAGTCCATCTTGTTCGTTCGGGTACACATTCACCACTTAATATGTTTCGCTTACTAAAGTATGATAACAATGATAACGTATCATCGTTGTCCACCATTTACAATGCAATTGAGATAATTAAAAGGAATGAATGGAAGGATAGACAAGTGATGCAACAATTATTATTTTTTTGGCTCAAGAGAGAGGCTACGCGGTTCAAAAGAAGGTAGGTCCTAAGAATAAATAACGCATCTCTTCATCGCGCATCCAAGAGTGTTCAATTGGCTCAATGCTTCCATGAAGTTCTTATAATGGATTGCACTTACAAGACTAACAAATACGAGATGCCATTGTTGAACATTGTTGGTCGTACCTCGACGAAATCACCGTTTACCGTTGCTTTTTGTTTTCTAAAGGATGAGGAAGAACCAAGTTACACTTGGGCGCTACAACAATTGAAGGCCATCTACCGAGATGATAATATCCACTGGGTTATAGTGACGGACAATGAAGTAGCATTAATAAACGCAATAGAGAGAGTATTCCCATTGGCACATAATATGCTTTGTACGTTCCATATATGGTGTAATGTGATGAATAGGTGCAAGCCTAAAATTTGTCCACCAAAGAGGAAAGAATTTGAAGAGATTAGTAAGCTACCGGAAGATGAACAAGCGGATGCAAAAGAGAAATTCGATAAACAATACATTATAAATCATGCTCAATGGGTTGCTTTCCCCGGTGAATGGGAGTCGTTGACTTGGTCTCTCACCGAAGAAGAGTATGATCTAAATCTTGATGCATTTATCGAACATTGGTATAGCCCTGAATATCCTGAGGATATTGTAACGTATGTGGTTGAGCAATGGTTGGAACCGCACAAAGAGCGCTTTGTTTATGCATTTACCAACTACCATAAACACTTTGGGAATCAAGCGACAAGTTTGGTAGAATCATCTCACCACCGGTTGAAGAAAAATCTTTTTGGATGTGTTGATAATTTTGTGATTGTGTTTAACGCAATGGAGAATTACTTTAACCGCGAGATTGATAGAATTAAAGAGAAGTTTCAAAAAATACGCATCATGAAGTACAAAAATATTGTACAAAAATATGGTAACATCAAGAAATTAGAGGACCTTCGGTTATTCAAAGGACTCCATTATAATTTTTCACATGCTTGCATTAAGAGGTTAATGGTAGAGGTGAATTTGATTGACATATGGGGAACCAAGCCGGACGAGGTATGTGTTTGCAACATGATGAAGTCTATGGGACTCCCTTGTCGCCATATGATAATTACCTATGAACATGGCATAATCCCTTTAAGCGATATAAATCCATATTGGCAACAATTAAGTTTTGTCCCTCCTCTAAAGGGTGATGTCGGAGAAGAGTTTGGTGATAATGAAATGGGAAGAATCGTTATTGAGATGTACTGGAACTTGAACAAACTCGAAATGCAAATATTTTGGGAAGAAATGCGGCCAATCGTTTATCCGCACACTTCGGAGAATGTCCAAGAACCGAAAAAGGGCAAGGGCAAAGGTAGGCCAAGAACCAAAGAAACAAAAAAATAAGTAAGAGAATATGCAAAGGTGTTGGCTAAGAGGAAAAGTGAAATGAACGCTTTTACCAGAGATCCTTCGGCGCATGAGCATACGGAGGCGAAGTACCAAGAAGATTCTAAGAAAAGGGATAGGAGTATTATGGAAAAGGGATAAACAAGTGAACCGGATATGAAGAAAAAAGAACCGATGTTACACTCGCCACCAACCCAACCTACTCCATCGGAACGTAGCCAACCAACTCAACGAGACGTGAAGCTTAAGGCTCCAATGTGTCACATCCAAGAAAGGAGTCGACCAATTGATGATACACCACCTCGTATTGATAAAAGCTACTTGGAAGAGATACCTCCTGACATTAGAAAGTATGTCATATCCACCGACGACGTCCCTCCGGATGGTAATTACGTTTTCCACGTTGTTGTACAACAACTAGGGCCTTTCACTCAAGGTGCCAAGCTATATCAAGCGTGTGCAATCACTTATGTTCGCCAAAGGTTGTTGGGGAAGCTCAAGGAGAACCCGCAATTTTACAAAACAATGTTGTCCAATGGAGATTGTAGTCTCAACGAGCAATTTGTTAGGTATCATAGTCGTCTTAACGGCGAAAACCCAATCACAAGGGACCATTGGATGGGCATTCCGATATATGGGCACTTAATCGCTGATGCATTCAATTACGTGGTTCACTATTTCTCAAAAGATGCTAGTTTCACCTACACCCCAAAAACAACTATATGTGTCGAGCAACTTAAACGTAAGACATTGGAGATCGCATTGATTAAAAACAACCACCTTATAGGCCTCCGGTTAGAACCCGATTGTCAATTGCCTCCGATATGTGCAACCTCTTATTGGCATGGATTTAACCCCGGCACAATGTTGGGTTGGTGTCTAATGTATGAACATAACATGGAGATATGGAAAGCTTTGAAGATGTCAGAGGAAATTATACACGAAGGTGAAATTGTCCTTAAGGATGATTAAATGTACCATTAATTAAACTAAGTATGCTTTGAACACCATATTATGAATTAAGGATTCTGGTTTTTGGGATTTGGTCTTATTTTTGGGTGTATTACAGTGTAGTTGTATAATTTGCTTTTATTTTTTTAAAGGTTTACAGTGATATATCCGGTTAGGAAAGAAGTTTACGTAGTAACCGAACCCCAAAAGTTCGGTTACCTGGTACAAATTCGCAGGTTTGCGAACGTACCAAACTTCGTGTTCGGTGTGATCTATAACTTGGGAAAACAACCGAACTTTTAGCTGGACAGAGCAATTACACTAGTTTTGGGTCATTAAAAGTTCGATAATTTAGTTAAAATCGAAAAACAATAAAGACCAAACAATTTTAATTGAAAATTAATTAAATGAAACACCAACATAACAAAGAAAGGTTGAGGGTGATACTAAAGCTAAATTTTAAACTTGCTAACACTCAATATAAATATTGATAGCATAACGTACTTAATATCCGAAACGAACACAAAAGAACTTCTTAAGAACATAGAAATGAGCTTCATATTTGAAATTATTTCTTTTCCATCTTCGTCATTCATTTTCAGATCTCTCTACGGTTTCCTCGAATATTTCACATTTAAGTCAATACTGCTTCAAAATTCGAACTAAACCGATAAATTCTTTGACCCCATCTCTTATCTTTGCAAATCGAATAAACAAGGCTGCACGATCACGGTTATGGGGGTTTCCGGTTTCGGAGCAGAAATTCTCATGAATTTTTCCCCAATAACTGTGACTCATTACGCCATTCATTAGTCGTTCTTCACCCCTCTTAGGATAGTACACTATATAATTCCTGCAAAGAGAAAGATCTTCATCGAGAGTAAATTTGGGACGTCGCACTGCCATTTTTAAAAGGTTTGATATGGAAAGTGAGGAAGTTTATCAGTATATATAACAGAGGTGGGCAGGCAACGACTATTTTTTTCAAAATAAAGTTGTGGTTTGTTGACAATGTGCAATGCATCTAAAGTTCGGTTTGCAGTGTGATTTTTCGTGGCAACCGAACTTTGTTGCATTTCAAAAAAAAATTCAGTCTTAACGGCTCTATTTCCCCTGGTTTCCAAGCAGCCTAAATCTTTGGCGATTAAAAATTCGGTTACCTGCTAAAATTGCTAAGGTAACCGAACTTCATTCTCCAAAAGTTCGGTTTGCATAAGAAATTCTGATGTAAACGAACTTAACAAACAAAAAAAAGATCCAAAGTTACAGAGAGATATTCGAGTAACCAAACATTATACTTAACAATTTTAGATCAACTGTCTTACTCGTTCGGTTACCTGCTAAAATTGCTGAGGTAACCGAACTTTTAGTACATTAGGACTGGTTTTGGAACCCCAAAGTTCGGTTACCTGTAATTTTTTTTGCAGGTAACCGAACAAATGAATTCGGTTACCTGTCATTTTTTACCAGGTAACCGAATATCTCTCTGTAACTTCTGAATTTTTGTTTGTTTGTTAAGTTCGGTTACCTGTCACTTTTTACCAGGTAACCGAATACCACTCTGTAACCGATTTT
>JAJJWW010016022.1:0-130723 GCA_023531295.1 Papaver armeniacum | reverse complement strand
GTTCTTTTGTCTTGCGAGAGGATGACAACACAATGGGGGAGAGTTCTATCTTGAACTGGTGCTTGATGCGTGTCGTAACCACAACAAATTAATTAATACTTTACTACCTAATTAACAAGTAATATAGGGTAGTCAAGGTCGATCCCACGAGGAGCACGAGATTATAGTTGTAAAAGTTGTCACAAAAAGGGGGTGTAAAAAGCAAAAAGAAAATAAACAAAGCAATTAAAAGATAAAGTTGAAAGCAATAAGAGAGACAAGATCAAGGAATCCTTCTTCGTTACGAAACAATGATTAAAGTTATGTTCTTTTCTACTTGTTATTAGTCACATTATCACCAACTGTAGGATAGCGAGTCCGCTTTAGCTAGCCCCGAGAATCCCTAATTTCACCGAGTAACAGTCCGCTTAGTTATCGATTCTATTCAAAAGAACCACCTTGAGGTCCGCTTACAAGATGTAATTCCCGAAATGCATTAAGATTTATGAATTTAGGTTTAGTACTAGTAGTTAAACTCGGTTCGCTTGGTTCACTTTCTAGCGTTGTTTCTACACACAATTGCTCCACGGAATCCCTCCAAGGTCTTGTGTTTTCTACTTGTGTAAAGTGTCGAGAACGATTACGTATTCCTAACTTATACTAGATATAGATCAATTAACAAATCAATTTAGCGTGCACTCCAAACAATCTATCAATCAATCATGAATGTCTTTAAGATCATTCCTATTAGTAAAAACAATCGATAATCATGTGAAAAACCTCAAGATAGAATTAAAAACAAAACTCAAATCATGTTAAGAACTAGGAATTCATCCTCAATCAATAAGAAAATTAGCTACTCATGCTTTTGAAATTCACACCAATAATAATTATTAAAAGAAGAATTTTCAAATTCACACAAATAACTAAAAAGAAAAATCTTAGAAAAGCAAGCAAAAACACAAGTGATGTGTGTGTAGAGAGGTGTCTAGAAGTTGTAGAAAACTTCTCTATTTATAGGCTTCAATATTCTCCAAATCTTCTAAGGAGTAGAATCCTTTTCCTTTAGCAATTCAATTTCCAATTCCAAGCTTTTCTCAACTCTTCCACCTTCTCTTTCCAAATTTGAGTCCAATTCTCCATCCAATTCCTAGCCCAAGTCTTCACACCCATGAGAGAAGTCCATAGAAAATTGGAATTTTTTGCTCACGGAAAACCTGGATTGTGGCCTTAATCCGACCTAATTGTTGCCGCGGTCGCTGAAAATTTCTGTCCGTCGAGAGAATATTCGACGGAATATTCCGTCAGTCCTCCGTTAGGACTAACGGTCAAAAAGTCAAACCGTCAGTCAACTGTTAGTCAACAGGGTCAAAGGGAGGGAGGAGTCAGACACTGAGTCAGCTTCTAATTCAAAGCTGAGTGGTCTTAATCGACTGAGTCACTGAGTCAACTCGGAATCAACTAAGTCAGTTGACCCGAGTCAGTCCAGGCCTAGTCGTTGCAACCAATGTAGTGCTTCCAGCCATCTTGGCTGAGTATCTTGCAGCCATCTTGGCTGCGCATTTTCTGTGTTTCTGTAGCTCAGTCACGGCCAAGATGGCCATCAATCTCTTCCAACACCATTTCAGCTCCATCCCTGTCATTTCCATTGCATGGCTGCCTTGGCTTCACCACCAACAGAGCCACTCATTCCACCACTGCATCACCACCATCTACTTCCATCAGCCAACCTCACTCAGCAGCTGCAACTTGAAACCCATTCTTGACAATAACCAACACCACACAGCAACTCTGGCACTGCGCAGCCTCTAAGTTCCCCTCGAATCATATCCCCGCCATTCCATCACCACTCACTTCATGTCTCTGCCATCACCATGACCCAATAATGGCGGACTCAATTCTTTGAATAAAGACCAACATTCCACACCAGCTCCATAGTAGCATCATCTTAACCTCAATTCCAGCCGCAACACAGAACTCAACTCCATAGACAATCTTCACTAAGTTTCATAACCATCGGAATCATACCTGCAATCCTCAGACAACTCCCATTTTAGAAACTCCTTCTCAGTACCAACCTTACAGCCTCCAGTGTTCATCATCTCCATCCCAGGCCATTAGTACCAGCACCAGCTCCACCTGAAACAGCCCTGCAATTCCATTGTAGCCCAGCTCCATCCTCCCGGATTCCATGGCAGACTCAAATCCCAGCTGCTCCATTGCTCTGCAATTGCAGCAACAGCTCAACCAGCTCAGGCCAACAATGCCCATTACAGCGCACAGCGCACTAATCACAACAGCACTCATTTCACCACCACATCTCGTAGCTCTCTCCTGCAATGAGCTTTCTTTGAGCTGCAATACCATCTCAGAAGTTCACCAGCTCAAGTTCACCTGCCCTGCAACATCACACTGCAATCCCTTTTTCCATCTGCAATCATCTTGAGCTTCACATTACTGCTCCAGCTATAGCTTCAACCCTTCATCATATCACAGAGCGACCACAGACCCTAAAATCTCGAATATCTCCATTCTCAGACTCCACAGCACTCTAATTAGCCTCTACCACCATCTCGCATACTACGGATGCCCGCCTCTTTCCGGTGCAAGTTCATCTCAGGCAACCATTCTTGCTTGCCTCAATCCTTTTGACCTCAATCCTTTTGAGCTTCATCTTCACCCATAGCAACAGCTCAAACCCAAGCTTTACAGCATTACTTCCCTGCTTAGCAATCAACAACAATGAACTAGACTGCCCATTTTCATCATTCCGTAACCCTCAAATTTCATCTCCTTTTCTCGACATCACAAAGCAGACTCAATCTGTTCGATTCAAAACCCATTGAGCTTTTATACTCAATTTTCTCATCGATTCCGAGCAAACCCATCACAGATTCTCTATTTCCCTTTAACCATCTCTCGATTAATCCCGAGAGTCGACTTCATCTCCTCCTTCCAATCGATCTCTCTCAACATCAACACCCATTAATCACAGTACCTCATAAGTTCTTCAGCAGTAACCGTTGCATCTTCCTCCTCCTTCTCGATCTCTCTCAATCACAGACCTACAGCTTCTTCTTCAACTCATGACTATGGCATCGACAAACTAATCAAACCCTAATTTAAACCAACACCAGTTCGATCCTCCATCAATTCAATCTTTCCTCGATTTGATTTCCTCTTCTCAGTTTTAGTAGCAGCAGCCCTGCTTTTAGCTTTGGATTTCAGGCAAGGTGAATTGAATGGAAATGATTGAGAAATAACTCTTCTCAATTAGGATAGGGTTATAACAGCTGGGTCTGGATCCGGGTACGGGTGTGGAGCAGGGTGTGGTTAGGGTATGGAACAGGGTGTGGATGGATGGGCTTAGGTTAGGGTCAGACATGTGGGCTTGGGTATGGGTCGAGTTCACTCCCTTCTTTTGGATAAGGGACACCTCTTTGACCTCCCCTTAACTCGTTATTGTCCTTCCTTCAAGTAATTTGAGTCACCCCTTAACCTTGGCTGGGCTCCATATAGTATTCCCTCCTTGGTGAAATGACAATTTTACCCTTTTGCTAAAATATGGTGATTTCTTCTTCTTTTCCTTCGTGTGACTCCATAGTAGCTACAAAACTCAAAAACAAGCGTAAAATACATAATTTACAAGAAAAATAGCAAAGAAAGCATAAACTACTAGATAGTAAATTAGGTGTATTCTACACCTATCAAATTCCCCCACACTTAGACTTTGCTAGTCCTCGAGCAAATCAAACTAAAAACTCACAACTTCAAAGTGTTCAAGCGTCCCAAGCATCCAAAAAGCTATGAGGACATAGAGTTTCTGCATGCTAGTAATAAGAAGTTAGAAATACTAAGGAACATATTCTCATTCTTAATTGTTGAGTGAGAAATAACCACACCATAATGAGAGAACGCGTGTTTGAGAAACGATCAATAAGCATTTCGCCTCGACTTCTGCCTCACCAAATAAGAATTTTATGATAATTGCACTCAAAAAGACGGCTTTTTATGGTTCTCACATGTGTGCAGGTAGGAATGAAGAGAGGAATCTGCAACACGTTGAATGGTGGGAAGGACATCTTCCGAAATTTTGAAAAACCCACATCTTTTAATATTTTGAAAAACCATTTTTCTGACGATCTCTAAGAAAGGAAATCAACCATTTATTATCGAGGATGAGATTACTTACTCACCTTCACATCCGATCGCCAATTATGATAACACCACTCTCACGGCATCCAATAGAAACTCTTCCGCTCCTCGTCTTTAACTTCTTGGTCTTCGGTTTCAACTATTGATGATAAACCCTTGAATTTCATAAATCCTTAACAATTCTTAACTCTTTTACCTTAAAATCCTTGTCGCTTGAAACTTCCTTATATATTTTCCTTCCCCACGGCTCATTAAATAAGAACAAATATTTCTCTTGTTTTTCTCTTTTTTTTTTTTTCTTTTCTTTTCTCTTTTTTTTTTTTTTTTTTTTTTTTTTTTTTTCGTAAACAAGAGAAATTAAATACAAAATAAACCATGGCCGTGGAAGAAGTATTTTACCGCTTGATTCTTCATAACTTGTATCGTCTTGAAATCATAAACTTCAAAAATTCTCACCTTTTAATTTTCTTCGCTTTCATGAATAAGTCTTCATACTTGGATATAAAATTACCTCATTGTATTGTAAGTCCTCAACATATATGTAGAAATCTGCTCTTTGTATGTTGCTTTACTTGTATTTGAAATTTGCTCTTTTTCTCGTTCCGTTGCTTGTAAACCTTAAACTTTTCCAACTTTCCTTGTAGATTTTGATGTCGCTCCTTGTTGATGATGAATGTGTTTCTATGGATCCGTTGTTGTCGTGAGAGAGAATGGTGCTAACTGCAAATCGAACTACAAGAAGGTGGCTTTCATCCATGGACGTCACCCTCATGATTGACAAAATTAGCACTCAAGAGATCAAAGAGTAGTGCTTCTATTGGTGGGAGGTTGGGTAGCTCACCATTCTACCCGGAATTTACTTACTGTGACACACACTCAAAAGAAGCTCTTTAGTAGATGGAAGAATTCTGGTCGGTGCCTCTCATGATATGAATACGGGTAGTCTCCACTAATGATTGATCAGCAACTCTAATAATGCACTTCTCCCTACACCAAATTCGCATCACCGGCATGATTAAATCCATTATTTAACACTCAAACAAACAAGAAATCCGAATGTAGTTCTCTAACATTTCCAAGTTCAATTATGTCGGTCAAAATCTCTATGTAAACATACCTAGAAATATGCTAGGGACTCTAAAATCTCTGAAAGTTGGAGTTTCTTAAGTAAAACTTTTTTTTTTTTTTTAAATTTTTTTTTTTATTTTTTTTGTAATTTTTGTTTTAAAAACATGCTTAACCACTCCCCCACACTTAAACTTTACATTGTCCTCAATGTAATTGAATCCTCCTAGTAAAGTCAAGGTGGGAAATTTTAACATGATAAGAAACAAGAAAAAGAAATAACAAAAGCAAAAAGATAAGAAATACAAAACCGATGGGTTGCCTCCCATTAAGCGCTTGTTTTAAAGTCGACGGCCCGACTTAGCTCTTGCGGCACATTACTCCTCCAGAGGGAGTGCATCTCCAAATGAAAGTTCATCCAAATTCACATAAGCGATGTTCTCATAGTATGGCTTCAACCTATGGCCGTTGACTTTGGAAACCGAATTGTCTCGAAGACTAGTAATTTCAACTGCACCATGAGGAAAAACATTAGTAACCACATATGGTCCAATCCAACGGGACCTTAACTTTCCAGGAAATAGTTTAAGGCGAGAATGATATAAAAGGACTTTTTGTCCCACGATGAAACTTTTACGAGAAATCATCTTGTCATGAAAAAGCTTGGTCTTTTCCTTGTAAATACGGCACTCTCGTAAGCATCATTGCGTATCTCCTCTAACTCATGTAGTTGTAACTTCCTTTGTTTCCCGCTTCATCATACTCCATGTTGAATTTCTTTATCGCCCAATAAGCCTTATGTTCAAGTTCAACCGGAAGATGACAAGCCTTGCCATAAACCAACCTATATGGAGACATACCAATCGGTGTCTTATACGCCGTTCTATACGCCCAAAGTGCATCGTTGAGCTTAAAGCTCCAATCTTTCCTTGTGGTATTCACCGTTTTCTCAAGAATGGACTTGATCTCACGATTTGAAATTTCCGCTTGTCCACTAGTTTGTGGATGGTAAGGCGTACCAATTTTGTGTGTTATGTTGTACTTCTTGAGGAGGGCGTGGAAAGCCTTCTTGAAATGTGAGCCTCCATCGCTTATCACCACTCTTGGTGTACCATGCCTATTGAAAATGTTTTCCCTTACAAAATCACAAACAACTTGAGAGTCATTAGTCTTGGTGGCTCTAGCTTCCACCCATTTCGAAACATAATCAACGGCAAGAAGTATATAAAAATTCCCATTCGAATTGACAAAAGGGCCCATAAAATCAATACCCCACACATCAAAAATCTCAACGGTGAGAATTGGTGTGAGTGGCATTTGATTTCGAGCACCTAGATTGCCCGTTCGTTGACATCTATCACACGATTTACAAAAAACATATGAATCTTCAAACAAGGTAGGCCAATAAAATCCACTCTCGAGAACTTTGAGAGCGGTACGCTTAGATCCAAAGTGGCCACCACATGCAAAAGTGTGGCAAAAGGAGAGAATGGATTGAAATTCGAATTAGGCACGCACCTTCGCATTATCCGATCAACGCCATATTTCCATAAGTATGGTTCATCCCACACATATTGCTTAGCTACCTTCTTAAGTTTCATCTTTTGGAAATTAGACATTGTACTAGGTACTTTCCTTGTCACCAAGTAATTCACTATATCCGCATACCAAGGTGTTGATTCTTCCATGGAGAAAAGTTGTTCGTCCGGAAGCGGTCATGTAATGGAAGTTCCTCTTGAGACATAACAAGTCTACTAAGATGATCCGCAACGGTATTCTCCACACCCCTCTTATCACGAATTTCTATGTCGAACTCTTGTAACAATAGGATCCACCGGATTAATCTTGGCTTAGCTTCTTTCTTCTTTATTAAGTGTCTTAGTGCGGCATGATCGGAATACACAATAACCTTTGTACCCACCAAGTATGAGCGAAATTTTTCCAACGCAAAAACTATAGCCAATAACTCCTTTTCCGTGGTAGAATAATTGATTTGTGCATCATTAAGGGTCCTAGATGCATAATAGATAACATGGGACAACTTGTCCACCCTTTGACCCAAAACGGCTCCAACCGCATAATCACTAGCATCACACATTAATTCAAATGGAAGATTCCAATCCGGTGATTTGATAATTGGCGCACTTGTCAACATCTCCTTTAATTTATCAAAAGCATCCTTGCATTCCTTGTTGAAGTCGAAAGGTACCTCCTTTTGTAATAACTTGCACATCGGCATGGAGATTTTGGAGAAATCCTTGATAAACCGCCTATAGAAACCTGCATGGCCAAGAAAAGAACGGGATTTCCCTCACCGAAGTGGGATATTGTAAGTTTCTTATTAAATCTATCTTTGACTTGTCCACTTTGAGCCCTCGAGAGGACACAATGTGACCAAGTACTATGCCGTGGTTTACCATAAAGTGACATTTCTCCCAATTAAGGACAAGGTTTGTGTCTATGCATCGTTTAAGAATTAGTTCAAGGTTATTTAAACAACCATCAAAAGAATTGCCATAAACACTAAAGTCATCCATAAATACCTCGATGATGCGCTCCACATAATCCGAGAATATACTCACCATGTATCTTTGAAAAGTAGCCGGCGCATTGCAAAGGCCAAACGGCATCCGTCTATATGCAAACGTTCCAAACGGACAAGTGAAAGTGGTCTTCTCTTGGTCCTCCGGTGCAATAACAATTTGGTTGTATCCCGAATAACCATCCAAGAAACAATAATAAGAATGCCCATTAACCGCTCCAACATTTGATCAATGAAAGGTAAAGGAAAGTGATCCTTGCGGGTTGCGGAATTAAGCTTTCTATAATCAATGCACACTCTCCATCCGGTTTGAACTCTTGTAGGAACAAGTTCATCGTCTTGATTTCGAACAACCGTGACTCCGGATTTCTTGGGTACCACTTGAACCGGACTAACCCACTTGCTATCGGAAATTGGGTAGATTACCCCCACACTTAGCAATTTGAGTATCTCTTTTTTCACAACCTCCATCATGGGAGGATTGAGCCGACGTTGAGCATCACGTACCGGCTTCACGTTTTCTTCCATTAGAATCCTATGCATGCACATGGATGGACTAATACCTTTGATATCCGCAATTGTCCACCCAATAGCCGTTTTGTGCTCTCTCAAGACTCTAAGCAAACGGTCTTCTTGTACCGGTGTGAGGTTCTTAGAAATAATCACCGGAAGCTCATCTCCATCTCCCAAGAAAGCATACTTCAAATGGTCCGGAAGTGGCTTCAATTCTAGCTTGGGCGCCTTCACAATAGATGGTACAAGTACTTCATCATTCACGGGTAAAGAAATATATGAAACATTACCCTTTTTAGCCTCTTGCAATGTCGCCAAAGCACCACACATCTCCACCAATTCCTTGGAGATTTCAACATCCAAGTTAGACAAGCCATGGACGTCCAATTCAATGCTCTTTTGCAACACCACATCAAGTTCATCCTCTCGGTTCAATTCCACCATTTGTTGCGCTAACGAATCAACCACATCAATGGAGTAAACGGAATGCACATCACTTGGGTAGCGCATGACTTCAAATATATTAAAGTGTATTATCTCCTTGTCGAATTCCATAGTGAGTGTACCCTTATCAACATCAATCTTCGTCTTTGCGGTTTTCATGAATGGCCTCCCAAGAAGTAAAGAAGTAGATGCTCGGTTCTCATTATTGTCCATATCCACCACGAAGAAATCCACCGGAAAAATAAGCTCATTTACTTGCACTAGCACGTCTTCTACAAGCCCCTTTGGATATATGTTAGACTTGTTTGCCAATTGGATAATAACTCTCGTCTCTTTCAAAGGTCCAAGATTCAAGGAGTCATATATTTCGGCCGACATCACACTAATGGAAGCACCCAAGTCAAGTAAAGCATGTTCAAACCTTTGCTTGCCAATAGTAATTGGCACCGTGAAACCACCGGGATCCGTGCACTTTGTAGGCATCTTCTTCAATAGCATAGCCGACACACTCTCACCAACTTTAGTAATTTCATTATCAAGTAACCTATCCTTCTTTGTGCATAATTCCTTCATAAACTTCGCATACCGTGGCATCGTCTTGATGGCCTCAATGAATGGGATGTTGATTTCAATTTTCTTGAAAATATCCATAAGTGCCTTGTCTTGAGCTTCTTTCTTGGATTTAGCAAAACGACTAGGAAAAGGAGGTGGAGTAGTGAAAGTAGAAACCGGTTCCTTGGATTGATCGGTTGGTGTTGAATTCTCCTTTGGTGCGGTTTCCTCCTTGTTATTGACTACCTCTTCAATAGCTTCTTCATGATGACTTGGACCATCCACTTGTCTTCCACTTCTTAAAGTAACCGCATTAACATTCTCTCTTGGATTCACAAATGGTTGTGAAGGAAGTTTTGTGGATGCTTGAGATTTTAATAGATTCACATCGGTCGCCAATTGTCCCATTTGAGTTTGTAAGTCCTTGATGGCCGAATCGGTCTTTTGTTGAATTTGTTGGCTTTGTTGGAACATAGAAGTAAGACCTTGCATACCTTGCATTAACGCATTGAGCTTGTCATCATTCAAAGAATCACGCTCCTTGACTTGTTGTGGTTGGAATTGTTGAGAACCACCTTGTTGTTGAGGTTGAAAGCGTGATTGTTGAAAACCACCTTGTTGCGCATATGGATTGGGAGCCGCCGCTTGCTTGTTTGCATAACTAAAGTTAGGATGATCCTTCCACCCAGGATTATAGGTATTGGAGTATGGATCGTACCTTGGCCTTTGATTTGGATATAAAGCATTCACTTGTTCGGTCTCACCATCCGGAATAATTACCGCGGCCATCCTTTGAATCATTATCTCCATGTTACTCATCCTTTGATCAAGATGTGATGACGAATCACTAACTTCATGCACTCGCCTAACCATTGGTTCATCCCTTGTGTAGAATTGTTGCGAGTTTGCCGCCATACTTTCAATCAACTCTCTAGCTTCGGTCAAAGTCTTGTTCATTAGTGCACCACCACCCGCGGCGTCAAGAAGAGACCTATCACTTGGGTGAAGAGCTTCATAGAAGTATTGGAGTATCATAACGTCACTAAATTGATGGTGTGGACAACTTGCCACCAACCTCTTGTATCGCTCCCAACATTCATACAATGATTCTCCCACTTGTTGTTTCAATCCACATATCTCCTTGCGAATTTGAGTAGCTTTGGATGCGGGAAAATATCTCTCGAGGAAAATTTTCTTCATCCCATTCCATGTTGTGATACTTCCTAAGGCAAATAATATAACCATTCCTTAGCATTGCCCGCCAAAGAAAACGGAAAGCTTTCAACATTGCTCCATCCGCATTAGTTTCCTATGGAAGCATGGCCATAACTATGGCATAGAAGTCCATAAGATGTTTATTTGGGTCCTCATTCACCATGCCATGGAACTTTGGTAACTCTCTAATCAACCCTGCTTGATCTCGAAGGTTGAATTAGTTTGGATACACCATTGTTGTGTATCAAGCTTGTGAGAAGCTAGGTCCTTTAGTGTACGATCAGCCATTGTTTCTTCCTCTTTGTCCGAATCACTTGATGAAGAAGGAGAAAGTGGAGTGTTAATCGCACGAATGAAATCCTTTAGTTGAGTGCCGGATCGAAGACGTATTGGACTCGGTCTACCCCCTTTAAGCATTCACCAAAGGTATAACACCTGAAATAAGATTCTCACAAACTAAGTTAGATATGGTAAAGAATCTAACAAAGCAAGAATAAAGCAAAAAGAAAAATTAAAAACAACTAAAAATCGCCCGTTGCTCCCCGGCAACGGCGCCAAAATTTGATGCGTGTCGTAACCACAACAAATTAATTAATACTTTACTACCTAATTAACAAGTAATATAGGGTAGTCAAGGTCGATCCCACGAGGAGCACGAGATTATAGTTGTAAAAGTTGTCACAAAAAGGGGGTGTAAAAAGCAAAAAGAAAATAAACAAAGCAATTAAAAGATAAAGTTGAAAGCAATAAGAGAGACAAGATCAAGGAATCCTTCTTCGTTACGAAACAATGATTAAAGTTATGTTCTTTTCTACTTGTTATTAGTCACAGATTATCACCAACCGTAGGATAGCGAGTCCGCTTAGCTAGCCCCAAAATCCCTAATTTCACCGAGTAACAGTCCGCTTAGTTATCAGATTCTATTCAAAAGAACCACCTTGAGGTCCGCTTACAAGATGTAATTCCCAGAATGCATTAAGATTTATGAATTTAGGTTTAGTACTAGTAGTTAAACTCGGTTCGCTTGGTTCACTTTCTAGCGTTGTTTCTACACACAATTGCTCCACGGAATCCCTCCGCAAGGTCTTGTGTTTTCTACTTGTGTAAAGTGTCGAGAACGATTACGTATTCCCTAACTTATACTAGATATAGATCAATTAACAAATCAATTTAGCGTGCACTCCAAACAATCTATCAATCAATCATGAATGTCTTTAAGATCATTCCTATTAGTAAAAACAATCGATAATCATGTGAAAAACCTCAAGATAGAATTAAAAACAAAACTCAAATCATGTTAAGAACTAGGAATTCATCCTCAATCAATAAGAAAATTAGCTACTCATGCTTTTGAAATTCACACCAATAATAATTATTAAAAGAAGAATTTTCAAATTCACACAAATAACTAAAAAGAAAAATCTTAAAAAAAGCAAGCAAAAACACAAGTGATGTGTGTGTAGAGAGGTGTCTAGAAGTTGTAGAAAACTTCTCTATTTATAGGCTTCAATATTCTCCAAATCTTCTAAGGAGTAGAATCCTTTTCCTTTAGCAATTCAATTTCCAATTCCAAGCTTTTCTCAACTCTTCCACCTTCTCTTTCCAAATTTGAGTCCAATTCTCCATCCAATTCCTAGCCCAAGTCTTCACACCCATGAGAGAAGTCCATAGAAAATTCTGGATTTTTTTGCTCGCCGGAAAACTGGGATTGTGGCCGGAATCCGACCGGAATTGTTGCCGCCGGTCGCCTGAAAATTTCTGTCCGTCGAGAGAATATTCGACGGAATATTCCGTCAGTCCTCCGTTAGGACTAACGGTCAAAAAGTCAAACCGTCAGTCAACTGTTAGTCAACAGGGTCAAAGGGAGGGAGGAGTCAGACACTGAGTCAGCTTCTAATTCAAAGCTGAGTGGTCTTAATCGGCTGAGTCACTGAGTCAACTCGGAATCAACTAAGTCAGTTGACCGAGTCGATCCGAGCCGTAGCTGTTGCAACCAATGTAGTGCTTCCAGCCATCTTGGCTGAGTATCTTGCAGCCATCTTGGCTGCGCATTTTCTGTGTTTCTGTAGCTCAGTCACGGCCAAGATGGCCATCAATCTCTTCCAACACCATTTCAGCTCCATCCCTGTCATTTCCATTGCATGGCTGCCTTGGCTTCACCACCAACAGAGCCACTCATTCCACCACTGCATCACCACCATCTACTTCCATCAGCCAACCTCACTTCAGCAGCTGCAACTTGAAACCCATTCTTGACAATAACCAACACCACACAAAGACAACTCGCACCTGCCTCTAAGTTCCCCTGAATCATATCCTGCCATTCCATCAGTCACTCACTTCATGTCTCTGCCATCACCATGACCCAATAATGGCAGCACTCAATTCGCCTGTAACAGCACCAACATTCCACACCAGCTCCATAGTAGCATCATCTTAACCTCAATTCCAGCCGCAACACAGAACTCAACTCCATAGACAATCTTCACTAAGTTTCATAACCATCGGAATCATACCTGCAATCCTCAGACAACTCCCATTTTAGAAACTCCTTCTCAGTACCAACCTTACAGCCTCCAGTGTTCATCATCTCCATCCCAGGCCATTAGTACCAAAGACTGCTCCACCTCGAAATGCCCTGCAATTCCATTGTAGCCCGGCTCCATCCTCCCGGATTCCATGGCAGACTCAAATCCCAAATTGCTCCATTGCTCTGCAATTGCAGCAGCAGCTCAACCAGCTCAGGCCAACAATGCCCATTACAGCGCACATCGCACTAATCACAACAGCACTCATTTCACCACCACATCTCGTAGCTCTCTCCTGCAATGAGCTTTCTTTGAGCTGCAATACCATCTCAGAAGTTCACCAGCTCAAGTTCACCTGCCCTGCAACATCACACTGCAATCCCTTTTTCCATCTGCAATCATCTTGAGCTTCACATTACTGCTCCAGCTATAGCTTCAACCCTTCATCATATCACAGAGCGACCACAGACCCTAAAATCTCGAATATCTCCATTCTCAGACTCCACAGCACTCTAATTAGCCTCTACCACCATCTGCATACTACACAGTGCCAGCTCTGCCAGTGCAAGTTCATCTCAGGCAACCATTCTTGCTTGCCTCAATCCTTTTGACCTCAATCCTTTTGAGCTTCATCTTCACCCATAGCAACAGCTCAAACCCAAGCTTTACAGCATTACTTCCCTGCTTAGCAATCAACAACAATGAACTAGACTGACCCATTTTCATCATTCCAGAACCCTCAAATTTCATCTCCTGTTTCTCGACATCACAAAGAAATCAATCCCGTTCGATTCAAAACCCATTGAGCTTTTATACTCAATTTTCTCATCGATTCCAAAGAAACCCATCACTGATTCTCTATTTTCCGAAACCATCTCTTGATTAATCCCTGAGTCGACTTCATCTCCTCCTTCCAATCGATCTCTCTCAACATCAACACCCATTAATCACAGTACCTCATAAGTTCTTCAGCAGTAACCGTTGCATCTTCCTCCTCCTTCTCGATCTCTCTCAATCACAGACCTACAGCTTCTTCTTCAACTCATGACTATGGCAGCGACAAACTAATCAAACCCTAATTTAAACCAACACCAGTTCGATCCTCCATCAATTCAATCTTTCCTCGATTTGATTTCCTCTTCTCAGTTTTAGTAGCAGCAGCCCTGCTTTTAGCTTTCGATTTCAGGCAAGGTGAATTGAATGGAAATGATTGAGAAATAACTCTTCTCAATTAGGATAGGGTTATAACAGCTGGGTCTGGATCCGGGTACGGGTATGGAGCAGGGTGTGGTTAGGGTATGGAGCAGGGTGTGGATGGATGGGCTTAGGTTAGGGTCAGACATGTGGGCTTGGGTATGGGTCAGAGTTCACTCCCTTCTTTTGGATAAGGGACACCTCTTTGACCTCCCCTTAACTGTTATTGTCCTTCCTTCAGTAATTTGAGTCACCCCTTAACCTTGGCTGGGCTCCATATAGTATTCCCTCCTTGGTGAAATGACAATTTTACCCTTTTGCTAAAATATGGTGATTTCTTCTTCTTTTCCTTCGTGTGACTCCATAGTAGCTACAAAACTCAAAACAAGCGTAAAATACATAATTTACAAGAAAAATAGCAAAGAAAGCATAAACTACTAGATAGTAAATTAGGTGTATTCTACACCTATCAGTGCTTAATAACATATCTTAAGGGGGGAAGAGGATGCGAATTTGAGGTAACGAATTTGTTAGTTAATCGTTTTCCTGTTTGAGAAAAGCCTGATTTTATTGCATAATTTTATTGCTTTTGCTTCACAAAATTTTGGTACAATTGATGTTTATTCCATTATTTGTGTATGGATGTGTGTGTGATTCAACTGTTTTCGGTTAAGAAAAACTATTGCTATCTTGCTTTATTGTTTGGTATCAATTGTTTAGGCTTACGAAATTACGGTGCAATTGCGGTGTTTTAATGTCTATGATTGTTTCAATTGCTTTCGGTTGAGATAAATAATTATGCAAGTTGATTTATTTGGTTTGTATGAATTGTTTATGGCTTAACAAAAGGTTTTCGGGATGAATTGTTTAGTCCAATTCGATTCCAGATAAGAGAAACTAAGTTGATTCTGATTTTAGTTAGACTTATCAAAGTGGAGGTTTCGATTATTCAAGTCTAATCGAATACCTTAACCAGAAATGCTAGTTAACTAACCTAGTACTTGTCTTGTTTAAAAGTGAAAGGTCTAAGTTATTATTTGAATGATTAGAACCTGATGAGAAAAATAGAGTTAATTCTGATCTTTATTTTGGTCTTATTGAAAAACCGATTGTATTTGTGCAATCGGTTTAGCAAAGGAACTAAGGTGCTTAGTTGATTTTTGGTTTGCTAAACTATTAGGGAAAATTGCTTCGGGCAATTGTTTCCTTAGTAACATATCAAAACAAAATTACTTTGTAGTTTCGGTTTTGATATTGGTTATCAAAAATGGTGTGTGGAACCCTCGTGCTTAACTCTTATAGGTTGCAAATCTTTTGAGATTTGTAAGATCCTTTCGGTTTGTCTTTTATTTGCTCGTACCTTTGTCATTTTGTGACAAAAAGGGGAGAAATATATGGAGTAAACAAGTGATTTGGTATCACTAAGGAAAGGACATTGGTGCTTAAACGTTATATCTAACGAAAGAGTAAAGCATAAACTAAGGGGGAGTAGCATATCATATTGATACTTGTAGTTATATGGAATACAAAGGGAATAACAAAGACGTGCGGATTTATTACCTTTAGGGGGAGTATTAGCTTTGTTATTATAATGTCAACAACGGCATTTATGGATTGAATGTATACAGGTTATTGTGTTGTTGAATTTGGGAATCAAGCGTATGTGTAATGAATTCTTGTAATTTGTTTATCCATATGATGTAAGAGTTTTGTCACTAAAATTGACAAAGGGGGAGATTGTTAGAGCATAGCTCGGTTGAACCCACCAAGCGTTGGTATGTCAAGTTTGGTTGTCATATTTTAGTGAACCAAAACTCATTTAAAGAGTCGCTTGATTATTTACTAGAGTCAACTTAGTATAGGTTAGCTTGAAAGTATTAGGATATGAGACATTACAAGTATTACGTGAAGACTTGAAGAATGTGAAGAAGTAAGGAGCTACAACGACGACACCATCCTTCCACTTGAGTTTAGTAATATTTTACTTGAACTGTTTCATTCCCTAACGTATCTTTCAAGTCGTGCATATTGAAAACATAACTGCGAAGCTGTGAATGATCATACTCTAGTTAGACATAGTATTAAGGAATTACAATACGAAGTATAACGTCTATCTTTTGAACTTCGTATATAAGACATCGACATAATCGTATGAATGCTATTGTGATTATGTATGGGTATGGGTGAAGATTTCGTCCTAGGAAACAATGTTTTACATTCGTTTAAATTAAAGGAAGTACAATTCATAAACTTGTTTTATGAATCGAAGGGGAAATCGCTAGGCTTATTGGTATTGTTATTCATTGCAAATCTTTGGATTACCAATATGTGTGTTTAGTATAACCGCTCATAACTTGTTTATGTATTTTGGTAAAACTATTCACAAGGCCTGCTTTTGTATTGGTATGACTTTTATTAGTGAAATCGATCTTAAGTAATCACCTGAGATGGTATGATCGATTTGTTTTAATTGGTATGACCAACTCTAGACATTGGGGAACCGATCCTAGTAAGAGGTGCAACCGATCACAAGCAAAGGGGAATCGATCCTTGTAAGAGGTACAACAAGTCTTAGATATTGGTAACCGATCATATGACTTGTGCAACCGAATACAAGTTAGATACCATAAATATGTGGTAACCGATCCTATACCTAGTCAACCAAATTTTGGAAAGCTAGTGTGACTGATCCTAGTACCCACATGGAGGTAGAACCGAAACTTGTTTTGGTAGAACCGTGAAACCCATGATTGGTGATTTGATAGGATAATTGATAGGTGTTGTAAACGCCTTGATATTTATTAATTGTTTATGCTTTCTTTGCGAGTTTTTGTGTGAATTATGTATCTTATGTTTGGTTTTGAGTTTGTTAGGTGCTTTGGAGTCATTCAAGCAAAAGAGGAAGAAATATGAGCGAAAAGCGCAAAGCATCATTTTGTAAGCAACTGATACCTGGAGACCAGTCAAGGATAAGGGACAACCAGTGGAGTCTAATAAGAAATAGGTCGAATGGTCTTGTTGTTTCAGACAACACAACCTTTCTTTTCTTCAAGTTCAGACAGCTGCAGATGAGATTCAGATTGGTAAATCGGTGATGAATTTGGATGGGATTAGTGATGGAAGAAAAATCGAGACTGACTAGAGAAGAACATAGCTGCCGGTGACGAGGTAGAGATGGGTCTGTGAAAGAAGAGAAAGACTTGATTACTGTGATTAAATGGAAGAGATCTTAAGCGGAGTTTGAGATGGATTGAAAGTGCAGTTCAAATGCCGAAAAGAACAGGAAGTACATCAAGATGGTGATGAGTAAAGGGTTCAACTCGGATTCGAGTTTGAAATGATTTTGATGGTAGATTTGCATCTGTTCTGGGGTGTGATTTGAGAGCTTAAATGGGTGTTAAGAGATGAATCTAGTGGTTGCTATTTGTTGTAATTGGAGGTGGAAATGGTTGAGATGCTGGGATTAGAAGATGGGTTTCATTTGTTGAGTACAGGATGAAAGAAAAAGGATTGGTGAAGGGCATGGTGTTAGTATTGCTGCCAGAGATGATGCTGTGAGTCTGGTGTATGAGATGTGGCCTTGCAGGAGAGAATGTATTGGTGGTTGACAGTGGCTAGGGATCGAACTGCAGGTTAATAAAATGAAGCAGCAACTGAGATTGGTGGTTGTATGGGTCTTGTGAATGAATTCAGGTGCAGGTAAAGGTCGATGCTGCTGAGTACAGAGAAGATTAAGAAGCTGATGTTGTCAATGATGGTACTAACTTGAGATTGAAGGGTTTTGCTTTGATTTTGAAAGCAGCAGGAAGACTTCAAAAGTTTGATGTTTCTGAGATGAAGTGATAGCTGGTGCAGCAACTGGTGGTGATGGACAAAGTGAACTGTTGCAGGAAATGGAACTGGTGGATGTTCACAAAGGGTTTTGTAGAGAAGATAGGTAAGCAATCAACTACTGGAGTTGGTCTGGTTCTGGTATGAGTTGGAATGGGTGTTGCAGAATACAGGGAATTGCAGTTGGTGATGTGACTGAAGCTAAGACCACATGGAATGAAATTTGAAGCTAGTTTTGATGGACTGCCGCAGCTGATTAGAGCTACAACATATGATGCTAGCTGGTGTGAAGATTACTGAGAATTCATGAAGCTACAGATGGTTTTATTGATAAGTAGCTGAAGTTGGTGTTACTGCAAGTCAGATGAACTGAAAGCAGGTTATTGCTCGGAGTTGAAGCGATTGCAGGTGCCAGGTCTGAAAAGGCTTGAAATAAAGTTGGTTCCGTGGTCGTATAAAGTGAAACTGGTGCGTGAAGGCTGCGATTGCTTGGTGGGTTATGCGAATGGAGACGAGTCTGTGGATTTGAAGCGAGAGAGAATGGCTCTAGTTTGAGCTGTTCTTAAAGAGATCTCAAACAAGGAAGAGGTCTTTGCTCACGAGGATGGAGCTACTTTGTTGAGTGGAAGCAATGAATTGAAGGCTGCGGGTGAAGCCGCGATTCGGGGTAATGGCATTATAGTTCGAATGACAGCTTAGTGAAGAAATAGAGGTAGCTGGTGATGGTAAAATGGATGGTGGTTGAAATGAGCTGAGCAAGAGCTATAAATACAGGTGCAGTGATATTGTAGCAATACATGGCAGTTCCGTAGAAAATGGCTTTGCAGTGTTTGGTGCTTAGAGTTCAAGCTCGGTTGTGCGAGTCTGGTTTGATAAGCAACTGAGTCAGGTGGTGATTCTGAGCTCAATGGAGATGAAGATGGTGGTGTTGCTGGTGTGTTGTTTGGTCTGAGGAGTACGAGCTGTTTCTGTTGAAGGCCATATGAAACAGTAAAAGGAGCACTGGGACTGGTTCAGTTTCTTGGTGTATGAACTTGTGTTGCAATGGTTGTTAGTTGAAGCAGCAGCAGGGAATGGAGGATAGAATGCACTGTCAGTTCCAGAGAACTGACTGTTGAACAAGTATATCAAGTTAATGGGCTCCGGGCCTAACCTCTTGTAGACCAGTTTGAGAATAGTTTTAAGTTGTATTTGGACTAAATCTGATAGAGAGAACAACCAGAGAGTATATAAAAGGGGTTGATTCATGATCTAATCTCTGCTTCTACTTTTGTTCAAGGGTTTCGAAACATGAAACTTCTTTTCATTCTTGTGATGAACTCCTTTAACATGAGTACTTAATCTTATCATTGGTTATGGATTAGTTGGATTTCACATAACATGAATCCTTGTTTCATATTTTAGTTTTGTCTCAATATTATCGTTTATGATTCACCATTAATATCGTTACATGATTTGAATGCTTGTTTAATCGAGTCGCGAATCGATTGAGTTTGCTTTCATCTTTATTGCTAGATTAGAGTTTATTATACGCAAAAGTGATAAATTTCTGATTGCAAGTAGTATAATTATGAATATTGCTTGTAGTGATACATCCTAGTAGTCACAAGTGAATTATAACCTTTGTTAAATCGGATTAGTACTTTTACACGTTCGATTGCTTTGATTGGCCTGATTTCATAGAACTTAATGCATCTAGAGAATTAAACTTGATTAGTGCTTTTACACGTTAGGTTGTTCTCTTAGATATAATTCATATTCGCATCTTTTAATGTGTTTGTTGATGACAAGAGGAAATTAGCGGGATATTTTCATGCGAACAAGGTATCCTAGGGCCTTTGATAATGAGAGATTAAATATCAATTCTAGTTATTAAGACAAGAACATATTAGTGAATGAAAACGAATCCTTAACCAATATTTTCACATCCTTGATTTGTTTACTTTTCTTTATTGTTTGATTTTATTTTATTTTAGTTTTATAAAAATCAGAAAAATCCCCCCTTGTAACCTTTACGAAACCAAAACATATTGACAACCTAAGTCCTCTCTGTGGGAACGATCCTTTCTTACCCTTGCTATATTATATATTTTGAGTAGTGAGAAAGTGTAATTTATTTTTGACGCATACAACAACGATCAATAATCAATCACATAGTTCTTGGAAGTCAGATGAACTAATTCTAAACTTGTTTGGAAGTGTGGAAAATCGGTTACAAGATTATAAATATGAAAAAGGATTTACAAAGTAAAGATGTCGACATACTTTGAACATGTGCAGTAACGCTTATCTTTTATTGTTCAAAGATATTCCTTAATAGCTAAAGGAGAATCCCGGATCGAAATAAATTGAGAATATTTTAATTAAGGTTTTTAGTTTTATATTCTTTTAATTTCCAGCAATTAAAACGCATATCCTTAGAAAATAAAAATTGGTAATGTGCATTTACTAATTGGAGATTTTTTTACTGAGATTTCGGTCAATATTTGGACAAAGCATTTCCAGGAATTATGGAAACCGAATTTGTAAAATATTGCATATCTTGAGAATATTTTCGGTTTTGGAAATTCCTTGGTGTCCAAACTTCCTTGGTCTATAAATATTGAAGTTTGCATTTCGAGCAAACTAATCCTCAGAGCCAGCAAAACTACCTTGTTGTGTTGTTACTAGTGGAGCCATCTATTCGGAGAGGAAAGTACCCTAATTAGGCGAAATATCTTACGACCGCTCGTTTTAAAGACTTCTTTGGGATTAGGAAGCTCTACGAGTACCGTTGGTTGGGAAACTAGATAATTGCGGTTTATTATTAGTTTTGGATTGATTTGATTGACTAACGGTTGTTGAACTTTGATTACACCTAGTTTGTTTATGATTGAGAATCTTCTCTTCTGATATAAGATTCACTCAAACCAGATCAAAGTTTCGACGGGGATCTTTAGACTGTTTGTAGATCTAAAGACGTCTTGTGATAATCCATTGTTAACAGACTCCGTTCTGTGTGTGATTGATCACAAGAGATTCAAGTTGATTGCGTGCAGGTTTTTATTGAAGATCTAAGAAGATTTGAAGACGAAGAAGATTTCTGATTTGGGTTCATAATCTTTGGTGTGCAAAAAACTTGATCGGCTGGGGATCCAACTATAATCGGTTTATCTTTGTGATAATCTTGATTGATTAGTTGAGTAGATCGGCATCAATACGATTTTTTGTGATTCGAAGTATTGATTGCATAGTCTTAACAATTACTTTGGTAGTTGTTGAAACGATAGATCTAAGGATCGGACAAAGGAGTTTATTGGGATAAACGGAAGAAACTTTTGTCAAACCCATATCACGTTGATTGAAAAGAGTTGTTACCGAACAGATTTGTTGTTCCTTTACTGTTTGGAATACGAACCAAAGGAATTGTTCCAAGTGCGTGACTTATTGCAAGTTGGAGGCGCAGGGATACAGACGGAACTAGGTGAACTATAGGTTTAGTTGCTTGGTCTCAACTATACGAAGTTGCTTTATATTTTGTATAGCGGCTTAATCCTGAGAGTATTCAATTCTGGACAAGGTCCCGGGGTTTTCGTGCATTTGCGGTTTCCTCGTTAGCAAAATCTTGCTGTGTCTTTTACTTTTCTATTTCCGCAATTATAATTGTTTTTATTACAATTAGAAGTAAAATACAAAAACGTTAATTCCTATTTACTTGATAGCAATCCTATTGTGTTTGGTTAAGTCCGAACCTATTATCAAGTAAAAATACTTCGTTGTTGTATTGTCTCGATCTTGTATCCATAGTCAATCACATAAGTTATCTTGTTGTTGTATTGTCTCGATCTCGTATCCATAGTTGATCACACGAAGTATGAACCGATTAGTTGTATTGTCTCGACTCAGTCCATGGACAATCACTTTTGGAGAAAGGACTTATAGGTGGAAAAGTTTTAGATTGAGGTATATTTGGGTACCCTCGTCTTTTCAGCAGTGAGTTCATTTTAGAAAGAGTTTCTTCCAGTAATTTGAAAGACGACATCTGATGAAGATGCACAGAATTTAGAACATTCTTCACCATCACAGATCTTCCTGACTGAGACTGCAGTTTACCCCACCATTTGTTTAGTCTGTTCTGCATATTATCTATAAGGAAGCTAAAAGATACCTTCTTCTTCTTGTTCAGAAAGAGATTAATGCCCAAGTATTTCTCGTTTGGGTCCATTCTCTTAACATTCAACATATCAACAATAACATCTCTTTCATATTAACTGAGTCCTTTTAAGAAGGAAATACTTAATTTCTGATAGTTTAGGAGTTGACCTGAAGCACTGCTGAATAACTGAAGTATTTCTTGAAGATGATTAATGTTTTCAGTATTGGTCTTGACAAAGATCAAACAGTCATCTGCAAAAAGTAGATGACTGATTGGTGGGGCTCTTCTGGCTATCTTAATTCCACTAATTTTCTTTGAGAATTCAGCAGCAGTCATAGCTCTAGAGAAAGCTTCCATTGCGGTGATGAAAAGATACGGAGAGATCGGGTCACCTTGCCAAATGCCTTTGGTGGGTTTAAAAAGAGAGCATGGAGAGCCATTAAGAAGGAAAGATATCTCAGTTGTAGAAATACAATGTAGTCTGTGAAAAAATACCATTTTTCTCCAAAGCCCATGCGCTTCATAACATTAATTATAAAACTCCATTCAAGACTGTCGAAAGCTTTCGACATGTCTAGTTTGAGAGCTAGATAATTATCGTCTTTCTTATTCCTCTTTAAGGTATGGATTATCTCATGAGGAAGAGATATATTGTCAGATATAAGGCGGCCAAGAGCATATGCAGAATGTAGAGGAGATATTACTTTATTAAGTAGATGCTTCATTCTTCTTGCCATCAATTTTGATATGAATTTATAAGAGGTATTGCATAATGCAATGGGCCTGTAATCAGCAGGGGTACTTGGTGTCTTTACTTTTGGAACTAGCATGAGTCTAGTTTGGTTTAGTCTCTTGCTAAGAAAACCAGTTCTGAAGAAATCTTGTATCATGCACACTACATCATCTTTTATGGTGTCCCATTGAGTTAAGTAAAAACCTGGTGGGAAACCATCAGGACCTGGTGCCTTCCATGGATCCATACTTTTTAATGTATCTAAACTTTCTTTCTCTGACGAAATGACAATTAATCTCTCATTGTCTTGATCAGTGACAACAAAAGGAATGTGCTGAAGAAAGTCTTCATCCAGAGTAGGAGTAGAAGTAGTACTGATTTCCTGAAAATGTGAAGATAGTAAGTTGGATAAAGAAGTACGATTAGTACACCAATCACCATTGTTATCTTTTACATCATCAATTCCGTTCCTAGATCACCTTCTATTTGCATTGGCATGATGGACTTTAGAGTTATTATCTACGTCCAAGAAGAAAGTATCTTTATTCTTTTACATCCAAAATTCCTTTTAATGTTTTCCCATTTGGCAATTTCCTGCTCCACCACAATGATTGAAGAACTATTATCTTGGGATGCAACTGAGAGATGTAGAGAATCCAGTTGAGAGTGCAGATCTTTGATGTTGGTTTCATTATGACCAAAAATATCCATGTTCCATATGCTGAGATTCCTTCTTGTAAATGTAAGCTTGTGATTAACTTTATAAGCAGAACTTCCTTGG
This sequence comes from Papaver armeniacum, assembly GCA_023531295.1. Lineage (NCBI taxonomy): Eukaryota > Viridiplantae > Streptophyta > Magnoliopsida > Ranunculales > Papaveraceae > Papaver > Papaver armeniacum. The sequence goes on along the minus strand of JAJJWW010016022.1, from coordinate 107,056 downwards.
ATATTAACACTCCAAGCTTTGACTATTTGATCCTTACAAGAATTATCATTTAACCAACAAGAGAAAAACTTCCCGTTTCCACCAGAGTTAGTATTATCATATTTATATCTATAATACAAAACAAAGCTTGGCTAAGTTAGGCTAGAGAAAGAGCGGCCGAGATTTGTCTAGGAGGGATAAATCTACGGCCGTGGTTTTTTCAACTAACCATTATAAATAGTTTATTAATTAGTGTCCTATTAATTACTCATGATGAATAATTAATTAATTTTTCATGATAAATGTTCATTTAATTAATCTAATAAATACATTAATAAATAAGTTTATTAAAAGCTATTGATCGGTAAAGAATTTGGTGCTGGCGAGTTTCGAACTTAGGTAACTTGTATCATCACCCAATGACTTTACCACTATACTACAGTGACCCGGTTAAAAATTATATTAATAATTTTTAATGGTGGTAATGAAAGAAGCAGTGGGTGGTGGAAACAATGGCGGGTATTTGTGAGTGGTGAAGGTGGAAACATTACTGGTGGTGGAATAAATAGTGTGCGTGGCTGGTTTTTACGTACGGTGGTGGATGTTAGTGAATAATAGTGGACAATAATAGTTTTGTGTCTTCACAAAATGGGCAACATTTTATTGTAATAGATGTAGTTGGCTTTTTTTAGCACAACTGGTCAGGACAAAACACAAATATTTTGAGGAGGATACTAAATCATATAAGACAATATGATCATGACCGCTGGATCACCCAAATGGGATCCCAACTATTTATAGTACCTGGTTGAATAAATCACGATTTTTAATATTAAGATAAAATTGATTACATTTCCAGAATACAAACAAAATTTGGACAAGTTAGGCTAGATAAATAACGATCAAATTTATACTTGCAGAACATAAATCTACCGCTATAAATGATCACGTTTAATTAAAATTTAATAATAAATGTTCGGGTTATTTTGTTTTTGGTACTCAAGTTTTGACCAACTTTGCTGTTTGGTCTAACATTTGTCCAGCTTGGTGTTTGGTACCTGGAAAAAACGTTGACCCGGGTTGACTACGTTAAATATTGACTTCTGTTTAGTAATTGCAAAAAGAATTAAATAAATCTAATAGCTAAACAAATTTACTCTTGTACCCTTAACTTCATTTGCTGAATCGGCTGAGTCTACTCGCCGATATATAAATCCGACAGAGTTATATCTGAAATTTGATCAATTCCGGCCATAATTCCAACCCATTTGTTTCGAATCCTTCCCTGCACAATCATTCATTCATATACAACTCGTATCACAAAAACCCTTTTCAACAACAATATCCCCATCTCTCAACAGCGAATCACAACATCTCAGCGATTCAACAACCCTCTTCCCTAATATTGTTGAATCAGTTGATTTGTTGAATTAATTGAGATTCAACAGCAAATCACAGCAAATCACAGCATCCCAACCCTCTTCCTTGCTATGTTCTTAAGGTTCTTCAAACCTTAACCTTCTCCCAATTGATTTGTTGAATCAATTTCACCAAATTTAGATTCATCTCACCCATCTTCAGGACTGCAACAACATTTCCAATTTGTTATTATTTAATCAAAATTGTTAAATTGAAACGCTTAGTGAAATTTCCTATTAGATTGATTCTTCCATGAACCAAAATTGGAACCCGACGATGAATCGAACATCAATTCTTCTGTCATTCAACCATAAGATCATTCATACATCGAAATCCTTAAAATCACAAGAGCATCTCCACTTACTCGTGGTGAAATCAGAATCCAGTCACAAACCCCCAAATTCATCTTTCATTGATGTAAACCATAATTTCAATCCATTGCTAGAAATCCACAAATCCCCAAATTCATCTTTCATTGATCAAGACCAAATCTCAATCAACCTGCGTCCGTGACTCCGGCAAACCCATTCCTTCTACCAGATAAACAATAAAAAACCCATATGAACACTTAGAATTCAAATCTGAGGCAAACCAATTTACAATTCTTCTTCTTCTTCTCTATAATTGTATCATTATTCTTTCAAATCATCAATCTCTGCTGCCAATTGAACGAAGCTCTTGTAGTTTTGAACCCTAATTCTTCTCCTCAACGTTCCAGGGCTTAAATCCCATCACAAATCCATAACAGCTTCAGTTTCTACACTGATTTGTCATTCGCAACAAAACCCTAACCAATTCCATTTGTCAATTTCATCAGTAACAACTTCATCTCCAACTAATACCCATCTCAGCAACTTTTATATTCAATCTTTTCTGCACAGATCTACTTCCTCTACAGAAGTATTCAAATCCATGATTTCTTATTATTTACTAAAAATTTCTACTTTAAACCCCGACTGGATCGATTCCGCCATGAACCAGAATTGAAACCCAAAGATGAATTGAAACCCTAATAAAACTTTTCATTGAAAACATCAATTTCTCAAAACATCAAAACCCTAACTAAGGACATAACTATACCCCAATTCTTCTCTGGAAAAAATAAATAGAGTAGAAACTAAAGGATCGAGATGGCAGTAGCAGAAATCTAGATAAGAGATAGGAGAAGAATTCCTATCTGTGTTGTGAATTAATCCTATATCTGGTTATGCAGAGTTGTGGAGTTTTTGGAGGCGGCGGAAGAAGTGAAGTAGAATATGAATTGGAGATGGGAAGTCAGGAAGACTTTTTAGGTAAAATAAAAGGACAAAAAAGTAAATTAAACTAGTATTTAGATTTAATTTATTTTTTATAATAATTATCAGACGGAAGTCGAATTCTAACCAAGTCAACCCGGGTCAACGTTTTTTCCAGGTACCAAACACCAAGCTGGACAAATGTTAGACCAAACAGCAAAGTTGGTCAAAACTTGAGTACCAAAAACAAAATAACCCTAAATGTTCAATTGATATTTCATAACAAATGTTTCTTTAATTAATCAAATGAATATATTTTTGTTGATACATAATAAATTTATTTGATATTAACCATATCAGTAAGCATTAATGGTGGTTGTGATGGTGGGCAGTGGTGGGGATAATGGTGGTGGGTATTGGTGAGACTGGTGGAGTGGTGACGATAATGTGGTGGTGGAAGAAGTAGTGGTAGTAGGGTGAGAAAAGGGGTCCTAAGATAGGTAAATTAAGCACTAATGGTGGTTGTGATGGTGGGTGGTGGTGGTGGATCGGTTGTGGGGATAATGGTGGTGGGTATTGGTGAGACTGGTGGAATGGTGACGATAATGTGATAGTGGAAGAAGTAGTGGCAGTAGGGTGAGAAAATGTGTCCTAAGATAGGTAAATTATTTAGTCACCCTTGTTTATTTTTCTTTGTTTTGTTTTAATTTAATTTAGTTTTCAGATTACTTTTTTATTATTTTTTAAAATTAAAACAATTTTTAAAGGCCAGATTTTTCCAAAAAAGAAGATGTTGGGATTTTAAGATTTGCCGGGTAGGGGGCAGGAAGAAAAAATGAAACCTATAAAAAATTGACCAAACACAAGGCTACACCCGAATTAATTGTAATTGGTTCAATTTCTCACATCTCTCTTTATTCCCCTTTTTTGTCATGGTTTTTGTTTCTGTCATTATTTCTCCCCTACTTCATGGGATTATGCAAGGCTACGCGTGAATTAATTGTAATCGATTCAGTTTCTCACATCTCTCTTTATTCCCCTTTTTTGTCATGATTTTTGTTTTTGTCATTTCTCCCCAACTTCGTGTAATTATGCATGTGTAGGATCCAAATATCGCAACAACAACACACTTGCAGAATCTTCATTAACAACGTCGCGAAACCGTCGCAAAGTGATTTCAGAAATAACATGACAAATGAAGATAACGTAAACTTGAAGAAAGTGCGAAGATCTTGCGAAAACTAGAGTGTCTGCGAGATTTAACATTTATACTCTCGCGAGGATGTCGCAAGGTAAATCCGAAATTAAGGGAAATATTAGGTGTATGTGAGCTGTCATCCACTATGTAATATCCTATATAAAGAGGAGAGCAGGAGAGAGAAATGGGGGGATAATTTTGGTAAGAGAGAGAAATAATTTGGAGAGAGATATTTTTAGAGAGAGATTTATCTTCTTTATCACCTTCTTCCCATTAAATTAGATCTAGAGCTCTACAAATTATCCATTAATGGAGATTCTAAATGTAATTCTTATGTAACCTCAAAAATCATAGTAAAGAACCATGGATGTAGATCACATTGATCGAACCATGTAAAAAATCCTTGTGTCAATTTATATTTCTAGCACTTATATTTGAAATTTAGGTGATTAATAAGATTTAGATTTAGAAATTATTATCAAGATATAGTGAGGGGTGTAGTGTAGGATTTCCCGCAACTACATATGCGCTAGAAACAGGGACGAGTAAAGGGTTTATCCACCTGAAACTTGTCGATTCAAAGAAAAAGATCCAGAAATTTCAATAAAGTTTGGTAGAAAAGTTTCCAGCAAAGTCAATTACTGAGCTAATGAGTTTCGATGGCAAATATGGAGATCTCAGTCAACAACTTGTATCTTCAGTTAAGAAAAGAATCAACAATTCAAGGAGAGAAGGAGCAGATCCGAAGAAATCTTCATGAGAATGAAACAAAATGACGAAGCACAACAAGAATCCATTCTCGGTAGTAATCCACGACCACAAGGTATCAAGAATCTCATAGCTTTAGGAGTCATAGCTTCACAGCAAGCCATAGAACAATGAACCTCTCGACAATTGATTTTCGACAAAACCAGAAATTGCAACGACTTTCTATCAAGAAAAGGACACACACAAATTGTTGCCAAAGAAAGTGATTTAGTACTTACATAAACGCATCACCCGGTGAAACAATAATAGAAATATCGTATACTTTGTCACCGGACCTAACTCCGAGATGTCACCAAACAGAAGTAAAGTAAGGGACATTTAGTGAGGAACAAAAGATCACTTCGCTGATCATAATCAGCAGATGCCGAAGTTATAAGATGATTGGTTATATTCCGACGAAAAATTCATCTCGCTTTCGAGAGAAACAAAAGAAGGAGATAACTCGCAAAGCCAGCGAAAGAAGAAGCAATAATAGCTAGACTTTGTCATGGGAAATCAATCCAGTTCGCAACTACATAATGGCTGTTGCGAAATCAACTACATTCTCGCAGGTAGCAGCTCGAACAGATGGTCAAGGTTACAGAATATGAGCTGGAGGTTAGCAACAGCTAAGTTCGAGGCAGTCAGTCAATCCACATCACAAATCGATTCAAATCGATTCAATACTTACGAAGAGGAAAACAACGAAGGATGTATGAAAAAGACTTTATCGTAGGAGATAAAAGCGAGAATTATGGAGCTTCGGTTCAACAAGGAGTAAGCTTTGCGAAGACATAAAGCTCTCCTGCGAAGTTCACTTCATCAATAAAATTCCAAATGAGGTTGCCGCAGCGGTGAAGTTGCAAATGTTCCAAAAAGGACAAGAAGATATTATTGATCGTTAAGACAACCCCAACTTCCATTGTAAAGCAAAGATGATCAAAGAAGATGAACGACGGAAGGAAGTACAGCTAAGAAAGGGACAAAGACAGAACAAAACTAGTGCAAGAAAAAAGAAAATGATTAACAAAGATGATACCTCGCTATACCGTCAGGAGGAAGAACCCTAACTAACAAGTGATCTCTATAGAAGTTAAACCCACCTGCGAAGAAATATAAAGCTTACTGGCAAGAGTTATCACGTGAAGGCAAGTTTCCAGCCCTAAATCACAAAGGACGACAAAGACATAACAACAGATACGAAGCTTACCAAATTAACACAAATAAAGGATAGCACAAATGGTTCAGGGTGTAGCTAATGCGCTTGAAAACGCAAGATCGAACTCCACCAAGATTAGTTTTTCGCAAATTTTTGAAATCCTAGAGGCGAAGAAATGGAATAAATTCATAGCACTATGTGTTTCTTTCGCAAGCAGCAAATAGCCCAGATGGTCAGCAGTGAAAAGAAGGAGTTTGATGTCTAGAGTTCGAATCTCCCCCATTCGCAAAGAGTTTTTGCACTTCGCAAATGTTTAGCTTGCGAACGTTCGCAGCATGAACACTTCGCGGATGTTCGTTTACTTCATGCAAATGTTTACTTCATACAGTCTTGATAATCTCGCAAGGGTATCTCGCAAGAAGAAAGTAGGTGATTATTTCGCAGAAACACTTCGCAGATGCAGGGCTAGCACAATTGGTCAGGAGGCATGAATGCAAGCAGAAGGTCGCAGGATCAATTCTTGCTCCTCGCACATTTATTTTTGTTATGTGAAATTTCACATGGACTTTGATTATTTCGCAAAGAAGAGAGTTGATGATTATCTCGCAAATTCATTTCGCAAGAGAGGGTTGGAACAGTTGGTATGGTGCGAGAATATGCAAGAGGCAGGTCAAGGGTTCAAATCTCATTTCTCACACTTCTTTTTGCTGCGAGATAACTATATTTTGTGCGACATTTATACACTTCAAGGATGCTAGCTTCGCAAGCAAATCATATACTTCGCAAGAGACAACAACAACGAATCACATAAAAGCTAAGTACCACTTTCTTTGAACATTTTACTTTTACAGAAAATAAAAGATTTTTATTAATTTTCTCTGTATGATTTAATTTTATCATAAATGTCTTATAATAATTTAAAAAAAAAAAAAAAAAGTTTCAAAATTACAAAGATTTCAAGATTTCAAAGATCTCAAAGATTTCAAAGATTTCAAAATTATAAAGAATTACAAAGATTTCTAAATTACAAAGATCTTAAAGATTTCAAAGATTCGAGAAAAATCTCGCAGATTAATTTATATATTTCTCTTGAATATTTACTTTACTTCAAATGATATGATATTATGAGAATGAATGAAAGAAATGACAGAAATGAAAGAATAAGTGAAGAAAATGACAGAACTGAAGGAATGAATGAAAGAATGAAGACATGCGATAATTTTGCAGAGATAATGGAAATGCGATAATTTCGCAAAGATAATGAGAAGAGATAATCAAAAATGAATGATTGAATTAATTGACAAAAATGAATGAGTGAGTGAATGGGACGAACCTTTATGGCGTACACCCTAGTTCGCGAATGATATTTCGTAAGAGGCAAATGTAAGACCTAAAGTGCGTCATATAAGGGGGTATCTCTTGACATGGCTCAGGGAAAAGGTTACACCGCTCCCGGAACCTGAGTCATGGAGATTTGGGGCCCATGAAAGCCTATCCGGGAGAGATACCTTGGATTTTCAACTATATATATAAGGTTATACCACAGTTTGGACGCCCGAGGTCTCTTCCAAGGAGTCGAGTGTATGCTCAAGGCGCCGGGGTACACGGTTTAGCCAAGAGTGCCTGGGGCATTTGAAGTGTCTCGGCCATTCTTGGAAAGTCTTGGTATATCTTTTCGGCCCGAAGAAAACTCCACTTAGGGTGCGATCTCGTAACCATAAACCCTATAGGTATAAGGGATAAGAGGCTGCGAAAACAAGCAGTTGTTGTTAAGACCGGATGGGAGGAGCTAGTCTTGTATGGCCGATGTACGCCTCCTTGAAGGGGCAACCAGGGAGAAGATAAGGGCGGCACCCTCCATTAGGGAGCTGATAAGTGTCAAAAGACGCAAATGTCATGAGGCTTTATTTTCGCAAGGAAATTTAGGCTTGCCATATTTGTGCGATGATCCTGAGGAGGAAATAATACAAAAGACAAAGATAAGACGAGATCAATGGGTCTTTACATGAAAGTGTAAAGACGTCCTGCGATTTCGTCACAAGACGGCAATGTCATGGGGCTTTATGTTCGCAAGAATATTTAGGCCTGTCATATTGTCGCAATAATGAGGGGTGGCAAAATAAGACCTTTAACTAGGAAGGCGAAATAAGACCACACAAGAAAACTGATAAGGCAAGACCAATGGGTCATTACATGAAAATGTAAAGACGTCCTGCGATCTTGTCGCAATGACAAAATTCAACATAAACATTTTGAATGCGAATGGCAAGAGATCTTTCATCGCAAGAAAGATTACATGATAAGCTTGCGAGCTTGAGAAAATGATTAAATGATAAGCTTGCGAACATATACATGATAATGAGACTGAGGCAATGCAAATGCCGCACACTTGATATTATGATCATATTATTATGCGATACTAATAGTGCAGGAATAAGAAGAGATGAAGCACAAGTAAGAACTTGCGAGAAACAATAAATACACAAAGAGGAATGCATATACTAGAGACAAAATCGGAGAAATGAAGAATGGGAGCGATTTAAAGCTACATCAATTTTAGAACGGCAAAATGAGCTAAGTAACACAAACATTAGCTATACATTGCGATAGATAAGCATTCTCATCATACAAGCATTATACTCGCATCATGAAATCATCGCATAAGCATTTCATGGCATAAACATCGCATACACATTTCATAACATAATCATTACATAAGCATTATATTCGCACAAGTATTTTACAAAAATTCGCAAAGTTATTCAGAGTTTCGCAGAATGTGATTATTTCGCCAAATTATTTCTCATAATTATAAGCAACTTGAAGAGATTATACTATCGCATGAGAACAAAGTATGAGACAGAGGCAAGATAAGAATGAAGAAATAACTCGCTCATTCAACACTTTTTCAATGATTATACCCTCATAGATAAAGAACAGAGGCAATTATGGATAACCAAGAAAACATTTTATGTTCTTTATCTTCTCGGCAAGAATCACTTCCAAAGAAGATATTCACCAATGAACAACAAGAATCCTCACCAAAAATGGAATAATAACTTCGCATGAACAGAGGCAATACTTCTTATACTTCAAGGATTAATACTTCTTATTCACTTCGCAAAGTTTGAACTTCGCAAAAGAATAGAGCATTGCATGAGGCGAGAGCATGGAGTAATAATTTCGCAATACTTCTTATTCGCAATCAAGGATGGATACTTCTTATATTTCTTCAAGGATACTTCATACTTCATATACCTCTTCAAAGATACTTTATACTTCGCATACTTCAAGAGATAATACTTCTTATTTTCGCAAAGCTTCGAACTTCGCAAAAGAATAGAGGCAAGTACGTACTTTTCAAGTCCAAGTATTCTTTCGCTCGTTCCTTCATCAACAAAGATCAAAGACTACTACAACAACAGATTTTTTCTTAAAGATCGCTCTTCAAGCAATATTCAAGAAAAAAGAGGCAAGATGTAGGATCCAAATATCGCAACAACAACACACTTGCAGAATCTTCATTAACAACGTCGCGAAACCGTCGCAAAGTGATTTCAGAAATAACATGACAAATGAAGATAACGTAAACTTGAAGAAAGTGCGAAGATCTTGCGAAAACTAGAGTGTCTGCGAGATTTAACATTTATACTCTCGCGAGGATGTCGCAAGGTAAATCCGAAATTAAGGGAAATATTAGGTGTATGTGAGCTGTCATCCACTATGTAATATCCTATATAAAGAGGAGAGCAGGAGAGAGAAAGGGGGGATAATTTTGGGAAGAGAGAGAATAATTTGGAGAGAGATATTTTTAGAGAGAGATTTATCTTCTTTATCATCTTCTTCCCATTAAATTAGATCTAGAGCTCTACAAATTATCCATTAATGGAGATTCTAAATGTAATTCTTATGTAACCTCAAAAATCATAGTAAAGAACCATGGATGTAGATCACATTGATCGAACCATGTAAAAAATCCTTGTGTCAATTTATATTTCTAGCACTTATATTTGAAATTTAGGTGATTAATAAGATTTAGATTTAGAAATTATTATCAAGATATAGTGAGGGGTGTAGTGTAGGATTTCCTGCAACTACAGCATGCTTGAGAAATAGTTCATGATAATAGGTAAAGAGACAAAAAAAGAAATGGATCAAGAATTAAATATTATTATAAATTTTAGGAAAATGAATAAACACAAATCTATGTAAATTTTGGGGACCAACAATTTATATCAAAGAGAAAAATTAAATTCTAATGCTAACGATTTTGCAAGATTAATCTAATTGATTTTAAAGTAATTTTAGGTGTTTTAGTTTTGTTACAAGTTTGGTGAATGACCATTGATGATATTTTTTTGAAGTAGTGAACGAAGTAATGTTCTACTGCCCATAGGATTTGCTCTAACGATTAACTATGTTTGTCCCAAAGGGTTGTATGACTTACATACACAATATTAAAAGATTCGAGGATAAGGACATGTTTATTAACCAACTCCTCAAAATATATATTTAGACCAGGATCAATCGGTTTGATTATTCTCAGACAATTACGACATGTATGAATCGATTGATACATTTGAAACACATATCCTTGCCCGTGCCGTTACGGCACGGGTTGAGACCTAGTTAAGAATATAAAGCATAGCATGGACAACTTAGCCTAGACAAAGAGCGGCCAGGATGCATTCTGGGGAAAGCTAAATCCATGGTTGTGGTTTGCTCTAATTAAAATTAATCATTATGAGTACTTTATTAGTTAGTGTCTCATTAATCTCCCATAATTAATAATTTATTAAATTTTAATATAATTTAATATGTATTTTCATAATTAATCTCCCATAATTAATCATTATTAAATTTTCATCATTAAATGTCCTCTTAATTAATATAATAAATATGTATTTTTACATTACTAAATAATTTTAATAAAAATTATATCAATAGAAATTAGTGGTTAGTAGTGGAAGAAGTAGTGGCTGGTAGAAGCGGTGGTGGTGGTTTTATGGTGGTGATGTTGGTGAATAGTCGTCGACATTATTAGTTCTGTATATTTACAACACAAGCAACATTGTATCATGAAAGATATAGTTGGTCATCACGATTGAAAAAAAATATCATATTTTTGAGGATGAGCTATACCATTTAGGAAAAAAAATGATCATTGCCACCGGATCACCAAAACGATACCCTGCTACCTTTAGTACCCGGTTGCATAAATTATGGTTCCAAAAATAAAATTTATTGCAATACAACAGAATATATAGCAATAAAAATTATAATGGATTAAATTAATTAACGACCTAAGTTTGTTCAGCCAAAACTTTATATTCTTAAAGCATAGCATGGACAACTTAGCCTAGACAAAGAGCGGCTAGGATGCATTCTGGGGAAAGCTAAATCCATGGTTGTGGTTTGCTCTAATTAAAATTAATCATTATGAGTACTTTATTAGTTAGTGTCTCATTAATCTCCCATAATTAATAATTTATTAAATTTTCATCATTAAATGTCCTCTTAATTAATATAATAAATATGTATTTTTACATTAATAAATAACTTTAATAAAAATTATATCAATAGAAATTAGTGGTTAGTAGTGGAAGAAGTAGTGGCTGGTAGAAGCGGTGGTGGTGGTTTTATGGTGGTGATGTTGGTGAATAGTCGTCGACATTATTAGTTCTGTATATTTACAACACAAGCAACATTGTATCGTGAAAGATATAGTTGGTCATCACGATTGAAAAAAAAATATATCATATTTTGAGGATGAGACTATACCATTTGGGAAAAAAAATGATCATTGCCACCGGATCACCAAAACGATACCCTGCTACCTTTAGTACCCGGTTGCATAAATTATGGTTCCAAAAATAAAATTTATTGCAATACAACAGAATATATAGCAATAAAAATTATAATGGATTAAATTAATTAACGACCTAAGTTTGTTCAGCCAAAACTTTACTCATGATGTTTATGATTCAAAATTGGAAGTACAACAAACGGCCAACGGGAGATAGGTGGCGGTTGTAGTGGAGAAATAAATGGTATTAGATGGCTTTGTAGTGGTGGCGACGGTCGGTGAGTAGCAATAGGCTATGTTAATTTTGTGTCGCTACAAAATGGGTAACATTATAAATTAAAAGTTGTGGTTGATCGTCTTAGTAGTAACATAAACTCGGTTAAAATACATGAAAGATCAAAAAATAAAATAAATCACAAAATGTCACGTTATATAATTACTACAAATAAACGGGCATAAGTTAAAATCAATACACAAAAATTACTTATTATCGAGATGTGTTGTAATGGTAAGGGTTGTACCCTAGCTATGTATACCTTTTTTTTTTGCCTATTTCTTTGTATTGTACTATAAAATGAAGCTTCGCTAAGTTAGCAAAGATAAAGATCAATCCTAATTTTTCCTCCCAATTGGTAAATTCACGGTTTCGGTCGATCCCATGAATACACTCTTCAATTGAGAAAAATTCATTACATATTCTCTTATTCTCATCTCAAAAGTCTAAATCAAAATGGAAAAATTTGATCGAATGAAAACGATAAACCTGCCTTCCCATAAAACTGAAGAATGGATTCTCTCGCTAACATTAGGTAGGATGAGTGGGTTTGAAAACTCTAATTCCTTACTTTGGAGCAAATGAAAATCAGAAATAAAGTTGGGAAGGGAGATAGATTGCGAAGAGGAAAAAACTCAAATCCAAGACTATAGTTCTGCTCAATCTTCTTTCAATTTTATCCCAATCTTCGTCCACCAAAACGTACATCTGTGACCAGTTAAACTACTCTGAGCTAACAACATTTGAGAAAATCCTTTCTTTTTTACATTGTTTCATATTTTTGGGGTTTCTATCATTTTCTTAAATATCATTTGTTGTATATTTAGCTGAACTATACATTTTCAAAGATATTTGATTACAATAACCTCATGGTTTGAATTTTAGGGGTACTTGGATGTTGAGATCTTTTGATTGATTGAAAGAGCCCGAAACGCATTCATGATTACAGTAAATAATAATTTTGGTGGTGATATTAGTGGTGTAATCATGGACATGGACTTATTCAATTCAAAATTATTATTTACCTTGAAACCTTTAGTACACGGTTGTATAAATCATGGTTCTAACCGTTAAAATAAAATTAATTGCAATACAACCGAGTATATAACAATAAAAAAATATAAAGAAATAAATTAATTAACGACCTAAGTTTGTTCAGCCAAAACTTTACTCATGATGTTTGTGATTCAAAATTAGAAGTACGACAAACGGCCAACGGGAGGTAGGTGGCGGTTGTGGTGGAAAAATAAATGGTATTAGATGGATTTGTAGTGGTGGCGACGGTTGGTGAGTAGCAATAGGCTATGTTAATTTTGTGTCGCTACAAAATGGGTAACATTATAAATTAAAAGTTGTGGTTGATCGTCTTATTAGTAACATAAACTCGGTTAAAATACATGAAAGATCAAAAAAATAAAATAAACCACAAAATGTCATGTTATATAATTACTACAAACAAATGGGCACCAGTCAAAATTAATACACAAAAATTACTTATTATCGAGATATGTCATTATGATAAGGGTTGTACCCTAGCTATGTATATTTTTTTGCCTATTTCTTTGTACTGTATTATAAAGTGAAGCTTCGCTAAGTTAGCAAATATAAAGACACATCTTGGTTTTTCCTCCCAATTGGTAAAGTCACGGTTTCGGGTTGATAGGTGTAGAATACACCGTATTTACTATCTAGTAGTTTATGCTTTCTTTGCTATTTTTCGTGTAAATTATGTATTTTACGCTTGTTTTGAGTTTTGTAGCTACTTTGGAGTCGCACGGAGGAAAAGAAGAAGAAACCACCTAATTTGAGCCAAAAGGGCAAAAGGTCATTTACAGGCAATTGATATATGGAGCTCAGTTAATGTTAAGGGGTAACCCTTTTGGGAAGTTTTAAAGACAGACTAATCAAGGTTAAGGGGCTGCCATCTGGCTAGCCCTTATCAGAACTAACCACTTATTAAGGCACCCAAACTGGGGGTGGTTCTTATGTGGGCGTTTTAATCTTGTTCGACTCCTTACCCTAAAGAGAGTTTTCTCTCAATTTTTCTACACGGCAGAGAGATTTTTGCAAGCAACAAGTGGCTCTTTGCTGCTCTGTCCGATTCGAGAAATCCGTGATCGATTCGTTGGATTCGAGATGTTGATATTGATCTCAGTAGATCGATCGAGAGAGATAAGGGTTCAATGTTGTTGAAGTGATGCAGTGATGATTGAGAGAAGTAAATCGACGATGAATTAAAACTGAGATTTGTTGTTGAAGCTGATGAGATGAGATTTGTAAATCGAAGAGATGAAACGGGTTTTGATGTTGTATCTCAGGGGAATTGAGGGGTGGATTCGGTTTCGATTTGAAGAGGAGCTCAGAGAGGATGAAGACAGAGATGGATATGGTCGTTGTTTTACACATGAGTGAATTGGGGATTCTGTGTTGCTCGAGAATGGGTGTGAATCGAGAAGAGTGATGATGATATTTCCGATGGGTTTCTACTACTGATGTGGACGAATTAGATCGAAGAACAGACGAGAAAGGGGTCTCTGGTTCAAGAGTTTGTTGCTACTGATTCTATTGAGATTGGGTTTGCGTTAATTTGAAGAATGGTGGTGGGTCTGAGAAATTGAGGTGAATCTGATGTTATTGACGGTGATGGTTAGCTGATTTCAGGGCAGTTCATAAGCGAGAGAGCAGAATCGAGAAGAGGGTTTGCTGAGACGAACAAAGAGGAAGATACGGGTGGTATTAGTGGTCTCACGGTGAAGAGTGAAAGAATGGGGATGTGAAGCTGCAGCTGGATTGAAATCGATGTTGTTGTTGAAATCAGAGAGTGAGTTGAGTTACAGAAGTAGTGTTGGTGGTCTGAGATGGATGCAGGGTTTGTGTATAAGTTCTGTTGATGTTGCAGGGAAGAATGGAAGAACGAGCTTCAATAGATGTATGTTAGGGATTGTGAATGAGACAGGGAATGGAGCTGAAAATGGCTCGAAATTATGGCCGGAAGTCCTATAAACGAACGAGAACTCGGCCGGTTTTACGACCGGGTGAGTCAACTCGGCGATGACCGATCCGAGACGAGTCGAGTGACTCAACTCACCCGGTAAGACCGATCGAGGTGAATCGAAGCGACTCGGTAGCTAACTCACTCTTCCCCTTGACTGTTGACCGACGGTTGACCCGTTTGACCGTTAGTCCTAACGGAGGATCGACGAAATATTCCGTCGCATATTCTCTCGACGGACGAATTTTCAGTGGCCGGGCGGTGAGGTTTTCCTCGGATTCCGGCCACAATCCCGATTTCCAAATGCGAGCAAAAATTCGAGAATTTTCTATGGACTTCTCTCATGGGTGTGAAGACTTGGACTAGGAATTGGATGGAGAATTGGACTCAAATTTGGAAAGAGAAGATGGAAGAGTTGAGAAAGGCTTGGTTTTGGAAATTGAATTGCTAAAGGAAAAGGATTCTATTCCTTGGAAGATTTGGAGAATATTGAAGCCTATAAATAGAGAAGTTTTACACCTCTCCACACACATCTTCTCTACACATCTCTACACACACAACACTTTTCTTTTCTTATTCTTTGTGTGAACTCTTTAACATGAGTAGTTAATTTATTGATTGAGGATGAATTCCTAGTTCTTAATATGATTTAAGTTTTTGTTTTCAATTCTATCTTGAAGTTTTCACATGATTATCGTTTGTTTTTACTAATAGGAATGATCTTAAAGACATTCATGATTGATTGATAGATTGTTTAGAATGCATGCTAAATTGATTTGTTAGTTTAATCTAAAGCTAGTGAAAGTTAGGAGATAAGTAATCGTTTCTTGACTCTTTACATAAGTAACAAACACGAGACCTTGCGGAGGGATTCCGTGGAGCAATTGTGTGTAGAAACAACGTTAGCAAGTGGACCTTGAGCTAAGAGTCTAACTACTAATATCAACCTAAGAAATTCACAAAACTTAATGCATGAGCCAAGTTACATCTAGGTTGAGCTAATTCTAGGTGGCTTGGTGATTAGAATCCGGTAGTCGAGAACTTCCGTGTCCGGTGATACAAGGGATTTAGGGGTTTAGCACTGAGCTAGCTGCTTTACCTACGGTTGGTGATAATTTGTGACTAATAACAAGTAGAATAGGACATAACTTGATTCATTGTTTCGTAACGAAGAAGGATTCCTTGATCTTGTCTCTCTTATTGCTTTCAACTTTCGATTTTAATTGCTTTGTTTATTTTCTTTTGCTTTTTACACCCCCCTTTCGTGACAATTTTTACAACTAGAATCTCGTGCTCCTCGTGGGATCGACCTTGACTACCCTATATTACTTGTTAATTAGGTAGTAAAGTATTAATTAATTTGTTGTGGTTACGACACGCATCAAATTTTGGCGCCGTTCTTGGGAGCAGACGGATGATTTTAGTTGTTTTTATTTTTCTTTTTGCTTTATTCTTGCTTTGTTGGATTCTATTCCATATCTAACTTAGTTTTTGAATCTTATTTCAAAGCCGGGTTTTCCATGTATGGTGGACAAGAGCAAGCATATTACAACAATCAATACGGTTTTCAACCTCAACATTATGGCAACTTCCAACCATCCTTAGGATACAATCAAAACCAATCTTTTGGCTATGATCAAATTCCTACGAACCTTATGGATATTCTCATACATATCAACAACCTTATGACGGGTATGTAAGTGGACAATCACAAGGATGGGAGGATAGTTTTGTTTATGATCGAAATTCTCTAGTTTTGCAGATAAGATGTTGGCCATGATTGGGGATCTTCAACAAAAGTTGCAAGAATCACTACAAGACCAGCAACCTTATGTTTGGGAGGAACCACATCGAGAAATTCAAAGGAATTCGGAGAAAATATACGAACAAATTAACCAACCTTTAGAGACTTTTGATGACGCTAGTGTAGATTACTCAAGCCTTGATCTTAATAATGATCAATCACCTATTCAAAAGGAAGAGCTTGAGGAAGATGCATTTATTGCTTGGCAAAAATTTCTTAGGGAAAGATGGGAGTCCGCGGAAGTGTATGAGTGTTCCGACAATGAGGAAGATATTCCAACTCCGGATCATAATAACGATCCTTCACCTATTCAAAAGTAGGAGATTGGGTATGACTTACCTATTGTTATAAACGGTGTAACACCCGCACAAGAAGATCTTACAATCTATACCGATGAAAATCATTTTAGTGAATGGCCCGATTCCGATGATGAGAATGTTGAAGAGATGATATTAGAGGATGAAACCACATTCATTGATTTTGTGGAAGACCCAATTGAACTTGCCAATGATTTTAATGATGCCAAGACTTTGGTTAAGGTAGAAAACGACGAAGAATGGTTGCAAGGTTTAATAGAGGACCACGATATACAAGAGGTAAGTAATTCACTTGAATTTTTTAAGGATGAAGAGGATTCTATAATACAAGAAATTGTGAAAGGTTTGTCTAACCCTTTGCCTATTGATTCTTCTCCTTCACCTCTTATTGGTTTGAATGTATGTGCTTCAAAAGTATTTTTGGATGATTTTGTTTCTAGATATCCACCATTGGAAACACTTGATTCTAACACTATGCAGGTTTGCCAAGAGGAATACATGGAAGTTCCCGAATTCTATGTTCTTTATACACTTCCGAGTGTGGACGAGAATAAGTGTGGGGGAAATTTCTATCGAGCGATAGTTTCATTATTATTTTCTTGTGCTAATATTTGTATGGAGTTATTGTTTTCAAAACAGGTATTATGGGTGGATCCTCAAATTTTCCGATTGTTGGTATATGGGGAATGAATCTTGCAAGAGCCAAGTCGGGCCGTCGACTTTAAAACAAGCGCTTAATGGGAGGCAACCCATAGGTTTTGTATTTCTTATTCTTTTTGCTTTTTGTTATTTCTTTTTCTTGTTTCTTATCATGTTAAAATTTCCCACCTTGACTTTACTAGGAGGATTCAATTACATTGAGGACAATGTAAGGTTTAAGTGTGGGGGAGTGGTTAAGCATGTTTTTAAAACAAAAATTACAAAAAAATTAAAAAATTTTGAAAAAAAAAAAAAAAAAAAAGTTTTACTTAAAAATTCCAACTTTTAAAGATTTTAGAGTCACTAGCATACTTCTAGGTATGTTTACATAGAGATTTTGACCGACATAATTGAACTTGGAAATGTTAGAGAACTACATTCGGATTTCTTGTTTGTTTGAGTGTTAAATAATGGATTTAATCATGCCGGTGATGCGAATTTGGTGCGAGGAGAAATGCGTTATTAGAGTTCTTTGATCAATCATTAGTGGAGACTACCCGTATTCATATCATGAGAGGCACCGACCAGAAAATTTTCCATCTACTAAAGAGCTTTCTTTTGAGTGTGTGTCACCGTAAGTTAATTCCGGGTAGAATGGTGAGCTACCCAACCTCCCACCAATAGAAGCACTACTCTTTGATCTCTTGAGTGCTAATTTTGTCAATCATGAGGGTGACGTCCATGGATGAAAGCTTCCTTCTTGTAGTTCGATTTGCAGTTAGCACCATTCTCTCTCGCGACAACAACGGATCCATAGAAACACTCTCATCATCAACAAGGAGCGACATCAAAATCTACAAGGAAAGTTGGAAAAGTTTAAGGTTTATAAGCAACAAAACGAGAAAAAGAGCAAATTTCAAATTCAAGTAAAGCAACATACAAATGAGCGGATTTCACATATATGTTGAGGACTTACAATACAATGAGGTAATTTTATATCCAAGTATGAAGACTTATTCATGAAAGCGAAGAAAATTAAAAGGTGAGAATTTTTTTGAAGTTTATGATTTCAAGACGATACAAGTTGTGAAGAATCAAGCGCTAAAATACTTCTCCCACGGCCATGGTTTATTTTTTGTATTTTATTTCTCTTGTTTCAAAAAAAAAAAAAAAAAAAAAAAAAAAAAAAATTGAAAAGAAAAAAAAAATTGAAAAAAAAAAAAGAAAAGGAAAGAAAAGAAAAACACAAGAGAAATATTTGTTCTTATTTTTATTGAATGAGCCGTGGGGAAGGAAAATTTATAAGAAAGTTTCAAGCGACAAGGATTTTTAAGGTAAAAAGAGTTATAAATTGTTAAGGATTTATGAAATTCAAGGGTTTATCATCAATAGTTGAAACCGAAGACCAAGAAGATAAAGACGAGGAGCGGAAGACGTTTCTATTGGATGCCATGAGAGTGGTGTTATCATAATTGGCGATCGGATGTGAAGGTGAGTAAGTAATCTCATCCTCGATAATAATGATTGATTTCCTTTCGTAGAGATCGTCAGAAAAATGGTTTTTCAAAATATTAAAAGATGTGGGTTTTTAAAAAAATTTCGGAAGTTGTCCTTCCCACCATTCAACGTGTCGCAGGAATTCTCTCTTCATTCCTACTGCACACATGTGAGAACCATAAAAAGCCGCTCTTTTTGAGTGCAATTATCATAAAATCCTTTTTGGGTGAGGCGGAGTCGAGGCGAAATGCTTATTGATCGTTTCTCAAACACGCGTTCTCTCATTATGGTGTGGTTATTTCTCACTCAACAATTAAGAACGAGAATATGTTCTTTAGTATTTCTAACTTCTTATTACTAGCATGCGAAACTCTATGTCCTCATAACTTTTTGGATGCTTGTGACGCTTGAACGCTTTGAAGTTGTGAGTTTTTAGTTTGATTTGCTCGAGGACTAGCAAAGTCTAAGTGTGGGGAATTTGATAGGTGTAGAATACACCGTATTTACTATCTAGTAGTTTATGCTTTCTTTGCTATTTTTCGTGTAAATTATGTATTTTACGCTTGTTTTGAGTTTTGTAGCTACTTTGGAGTCGCACGGAGGAAAAGAAGAAGAAACCACCTAATTTGAGCCAAAAGGGCAAAAAGGTCATTTTACAGGCAATTGATATATGGAGCTCAGTTAATGTTAAGGGGTAACCCTTTTGGGAAGTTTTAAAGACGGACTAATCAAGGTTAAGGGGCTGCCATCCGGCTAGCCCTTATCGAAACTAACCACTTATGAAGGCACCCAAACCGGGGGTGGTTCTTATGTGGGCGTTTTAATCTTGTTCGACTCCTTACCCTAAAGAGAGTTTTCTCTCAATTTTTCTACACTAGAAAAGAGATTTTTGCAAGCAACGGTGCTATGCCGCTTCTCTGTCCGATTCGAGAAATCCGTGATCGATTCGTTGGATTCGAGATGTTGATATTGATCTCGAGAGATCGATCGAGAGAGATAAGGGTTCTATGTTGTTGAAGTGATGCGGTGATGATTGAGAGAAGTAAATCGACGATGAATTAAAACCGAGATTTGTTGTTGAAGGCGATGAGATGAGATTTGTAAATCGAAGAGATGAAACGGGTTTTGATGTTGTATCTCGGGGGAATTGAGGGTGGATTCGGTTTCGATTTGAAGAGGAGCTCGAGAGAGGATGAAGACAGAGATGGATATGGTCGCTGTTTTACACATGAGTGAATTGGGGATTCTGTGTTGCTCGAGAATGGGTGTGAATCGAGAAGAGTGATGATGATATTTCCGATGGGTTTCTACTACTGATGTGGACGAATTAGATCGAAGAACAGACGAGAAAGGGGTCTCTGGTTCAAGAGTTTGTTGCTACTGATTCTATTGAGATTGGGATTGCATTAATTTGAAGAATGGTGGTGGGTCTGAGAAATTGAGGTGAATCTGATGTTATTGACGGTGATGGTTAGCCGATTTCAGGGCAGTTCATAAGCGAGAGAGCAGAATCGAGAAGAGGGTTTGCTGAGACGAACAAAGAGGAAGATACAGGTGGTATTAGTGGTCTCTGGTGAAGAGTGAAAGAATGGGGATGTGAAGCTGCAGCTGGATTGAAATCGATGTTGTTGTTGAAATCAGAGAGTGAGTTGAGTTACAGAAGTAGTGTTGGTGGTCTGAGATGGATGCAGGGCTTGTGTATAAGTTACATTGATGTTGCGAGGAAGAATGGAAGAACGAGCTTCAATAGATGTATGTTAGGGATTGTGAATGAGACAGAAATGGAGCTGAAAATGGCCTGAAATTATGGCCGAAGTCCTATAAACGAACGAACTCGGCGGTTTTGCACTTGCCGAGTCAACTCGGCGATGGCCGATCCGGACGAGTCGAGCGACTCAACTCACCCCAGTAAGACCGATCGACTGAATCAGAAGCTGACTCGGTAGCTAACTCACTCTTCCCCTTGACTCTTGACTGACGGTTGACCCGTTTGACCGTTAGTCCTAACGGAGGACTGACGGAATATTCCGTCGCATATTCTCTCGACGGACAGAATTTTCAGGTGGCCGGCGGTGAGGTTTTCCGGTCGGATTCCGGCCACAATCCCAGTTTTCCGGCGAGCAAAAATTCCAGAATTTTCTATGGACTTCTCTCATGGGCGTGAAGAATTGGACTAGGAATTGGATGGAGAATTGGACTCAAATTTGGAAAGAGAAGATGGAAGAGTTGAGAAAGGCTTGGTTTTGGAAATTGAATTGCTAAAGGAAAAGGATTCTATTCCTTGGAAGATTTGGAGAATATTGAAGCCTATAAATAGAGAAGTTTTACACCTCTCCACACACATCTTCTCTACACATCTCTACACACACAACACTTTTCTTTTCTTATTCTTTGTGTGAACTCTTTAACATGAGTAGTTAATTTATTGATTGAGGATGAATTCCTAGTTCTTAATATGATTTAAGTTTTTGTTTTCAATTCTATCTTGAAGTTTTTCACATGATTATCGATTGTTTTTACTAATAGGAATGATCTTAAAGACATTCATGATTGATTGATAGATTGTTTAGAATGCATGCTAAATTGATTTGTTAGTTTAATCTAAAGCTAGTGAAAGTTAGGAGATAAGTAATCGTTTCTTGACTCTTTACATAAGTAGCAAACACGAGACCTTGCGGAGGGATTCCGTGGAGCAATTGTGTGTAGAAACAACGTTAGCAAGTGGACCTTGAGCTAAGAGTCTAACTACTAATATCAACCTAAGAAATTCACAAAACTTAATGCATGAGCCAAGTTACATCTAGGTTGAGCTAATTCTAGGTGGCTTGGTGATTAGAATCCAGTAGTCGAGAACTTCCGTGTCCGGTGATACAAGGGATTTAGGGGTTTAGCACTGAGCTAGCTGCTTTACCTACGGTTGGTGATAATTTGTGACTAATAACAAGTAGAATATGACATAACTTGATTCATTGTTTCGTAACGAAGAAGGATTCCTTGATCTTGTCTCTCTTATTGCTTTCAACTTTCGATTTTAATTTCTTTGTTTATTTTCTTTTGCTTTTTACACCCCCCTTTCGTGACAATTTTTACAACTAGAATCTCGTGCTCCTCGTGGGATCGACCTTGACTACCCTATATTACTTGTTAATTAGGTAGTAAAGTATTAATTAATTTGTTGTGGTTACGACACGCATCACGGGTCGATCCCATAAATACACGCTTTAATTGAGAAAGAATCATTACATATTCTCTTATTCCCATCTCAAAAGTCTAAATCAAAATGGAAAAATTTGATCAACTGAAAATAACAAACCTACCTTCCCATAAAACTGAACAATTGATTCTCTCGCTCACATTCGGTAGGATGAGTGGGTTTGAAAACTCGAATTCCTTACTTTGGAGCAAACGAAAATCAGAAATAAAGTTGGGAAGGGAGATAGATTGCGGAGAGGAAAAAAAAACTCAAATCCAAGAGTATAGTTCCGCTCAATCTTCTTTCAATTTTATTTTAATCTTCGTCCACCAAAATGTACATCTGTGACCATTTAAACTACTCTGAGCTAACAACATTTGAGAAAATCCTTTCTTTTTTACATTGTTTCATATTTTTGAGGTTTCTATCATTTTCTTAAATATCATTTGTTGTATATTTAGTTGAAGTATACATTTTCAAAGATAACCTTATTGATTACAATTACCTGATGGTTTGAATTTAGGGGTGCCTGTATTTTGTGATTAGCCAGATTATGAAAATTTGGCTATCACAGGTCGTAGGGGTTTCAATCAATTCACAACTTTGTGTTCTCGACACTATGTTCTTTACTATATCCACGAACCATTAATTTTAATGCGAATTTCATAACATTTTTTAATCAACTCGGTTTAATTTTACATTCGTGTTCCAAACCGGTGGCATGGTCTAGGTCGTGGGAACACTTGAAAGTTACGTATACACAGCAGAAGGTGTAAATAGATCGATAGTTTTTCTTAAACTCCACTGTGTATTCATGACGATCAAAATTAGACACAGTACTTAATGAATTCATTTATACATTTTTCTGGAAGTAAAGTTACTAGATATTGGGTTACTTATTCAACCAACGCATCTGTTGTTGGTAAAATACAATACACATGTTACTGCCGATGGAGTAAGGACGTATCTCAGTTGTAGTTTATAAATGAAATCTTTGGATTGCACTAATGTCGTGTAGTTATGGTATTTGAAATTGTGAATAAAAGAAGCTATAAACGCATATCGAAGACCTTAAATATGGGTTCAACTATACAATTTTGTGCGGTGATATCAACCGCATATGCATTTTAGAGTGCGAGGAATTTGAGATGAGGGTGATTGAGTGGGTCCCAAGCTACATGAGAATTGACGCAACAAAAGAAAATTAAAATGACAGTGATCAAAGCAGTTTTTAGGGAGTAAAACTTGGTAGATGGTTAATTATGATAATACTACGATAAGCCCATCTCAATAAAAAAAAACATCGAAAACTTTCGATGATTTATTTGAACAACAACTGTTTTGAAGAAATAACCATTAAAACTTATGCATAATAAGATAAAACTGATTGTAGTTGGGTTAAATGAGTGTTTTGGGGTAAAAACTGATTCTCCTGGAAATGGTAAAATTAGGTCTGCCGTCGAGAAACGAATCTAAACCCTAAACAAATGCACTGCACTGAGTACTTTAGATTCGAGAGATCAATCTGTACAATTCTGGCCTAAACCAAGAAATGGCCATTCCAGACTTGCTTCGGTCACAAAGTGAAGGAGAAGGGTTGATCTTAGGGAGGGAAGCGAAGAAGGTGTTGAGATCAAAAGTGTTGAATTTTGAAGGTGTGTCTATTTTATGACTTGTATCATAATATGGAACTGACTTGCGGAATGTAAGCTATCAGTTCTTGGTGTTTTCTGGATACTGTGTTGATAATCCTTCTCGCCCCTGTCGAAATAGGTCGAAACCTATTTATACAAGTCATGATTGAGCACACCTGATCTCGTAGGAAGTGGAGACAGTTAAGTAGTGGAGAAGTGGAGTCGTGTAAAAATTGGTGACCATCATGTTTCCATCACGAGGGAAGACTGGTATGCCTTACACCCTCTACTCATTTACTGCTCATTAACCGTCCGCCCTTTCCTGACACTTTCTCGTAATGGGCATGTTGCACGCCGCACGCCGTAAACCGCGGATCAATACCCAGATGAGCATCCCCGGTTTATGACATGTTTGATGTCTCGAGTATTTTCGTGGAAAATATGCAGCAGATTGTTGAGTGGGTCTTGTGTGCAAGACCTAGTTATTCTGACCAATCGCGCGCAAACTAGGCGGCGGGTAATCATGTGTGGCGAGCTAAGTCATGAGACTTGCCGCAAGAAATAGTGCGTGGCGCTATTAAGTTAGTCTTGGACCTCTTGGTTGGTCGCCTAAGATTTAATCTAGGCTGGTCAATTCGGCTGGCGAAGTTGGACGGCCGAGATTGTAATTCATGGAAGAGGGTGGCCGTGATTATGGCCACATCTCGTTAGCGCCTCCGGTGGCATAGTGGCGTTATGGCGCGACCACTATATCTTGGCTTGTTGGTGTTAGATCCAAATATGACTCAACAATATTGGCTCTAGTTGCCGTATCAAACTTAGTGCCTTAGGTGGCATTATTTATCATGGGACGGCATAGCGGTCTTAACCAAATTAGGGTTTGGCATGTCAAAGCCCTAATTAGTGTGTGCGGATATGTGGCCGCGATATGGTGGCATTTGGGCAAATACTGTCGTGGCCACGTTGAATAAAGAAATTCTGGCAAGGCCATAATGTGGGAGCGGCTATGAACGCGACGATCACTAGGTGTTGGCGCGGTTTGGCTTTATTCTAAATGCGCGTGGCGGGTTTAGAGCGACCTGATTGGTCGATGGAAAGGGGGCCGGCAAGCATGTAGCCGGCCCCATTCTAAGTGCGTGTGGCGCATTTAGAGCGACTGATTGGTCGATGGAAAGGGGCTGTAAGTAGAATGGGGTCGGACTCATTCTAAATGCGTGTGGCGCATTTAGAGCGACCTGATTGGTCGATGGAAAGGGGGGCGGCAAGCAGCATGGGGTCGGCCTCATTCTAAATGCGTGTGGCGCATTTAGAGCAACCTGATTGGTCGATGGAAATGGGGGTCGACAAGCAACATGGGGCCGAACTCATTTTAAATGCGTGTGGCGCGTTTAGAGCGACCTGAATGGTCGATGGAAAGGGGGTCGGCAAGCAGCATGGGTCCGGCCTCATTCTAAATACGTGTGGCGCATTTAGAGCGACCTGATTGGTCAATGGAAATGGGGTCGGCAGGAAGCATGGGGCCGGCCTCATGCTAAATGTGTGTGGCGTATTTAGAGCGACCTGATTAGTCGATGGAAAGGGGGCCCGGCAAGGGCAACATGGAGCGTGGCCGTCCGACTACAGGTAGTGCCTGCTAGGGAGAACTGGCCAGCCATGTGGCGCGGCCACGCCTCCTCTTGTCGATGCTCCTATTTGCCGCAGCTCCTCTTTTATTTCTTGTTTTCTGATTTTTGGTTGGACTTTGCTCCTACTAGTCCATGGCGAATTAATTTTCCTAGCTTACCTAGGTTTGGTCTCGACCAATAGGGTTCGAGATATTGCGCAGGGCGCAAAAACCTAATTTTTGCAAATTGATAAAATTAGATTAAAGAACTGAATTTTGCGGGTTGCCGCAAAATCAATCAATTTTGGGTGAATTTTGTATACTGATACAAAAAATCACTAATTTAATATCAAAGGGCAGCATAACTTTGTGTGCCTCTGATTGAGTACTTCCACACGCATCTTAATCCCGACACTTCGGAGATTCATGCTACTCGGTGAGCGAGCATTTGTCGTCATGTCGTGTCGGTATTAAGAGTTCAACTGGGAACATGGCATAGAATAAATACTCGAAAATTTACGAATATTTGGGGTTGTTGCTACACGCACCATTAGGATAAATTTCACATAAATATACTTGAATTGCTCAATACATATGTAAGTAAAGAGGTTTGGGTACTCATCACTTTTAAATGGCTCAATCTTCTTTGCGAGAATGATGGCGCATTAAATACGAGGGTTTTACAATTTTGCCCCGAACTAAAAACCACCATCAACATTAAGTCCCCTGCTTAGCACGTAATAGTGACATTGTTGCGGGGTAAGCACTAGATGGTGACAGACGAGAAAAAATTGAAAAGGCGAGGCATGTGAGGATTACCAGGAAAAACTTGATCGACCTTTGGCAATAGGTCCGTGCGGCTGGTGACTCTTCGTACCGGCGCGCTTCTAGTTCCTTCTGTCCGTTCGTAAAAAAAAAGAGGGTATCGACCCTCTTCCGTTTTTGTTGCTCGTCTGATTCCATGCTTTCGTCTGCAGCAGCCGGCTCCTCTTCGTCAATGTTCGCATCTCCATCATGAGCGTACCAATCGTCAGTGGCAAGGTAAGTACATCTTGTTCTTTCTTCTTCTTTTTACAAGTATGAACTTTAGTTGTACGTACAACTTTTACGGTTTTGGAATTTTATCAAATCCTGAGTGAACTCCATCGATCATTTCTGAAGTGTGTAATGGGGTCTTGTCTCTAGAAAAATGAGCATCTAGCCTCTTCAGTGGATTTGAAAATTTGCCAAACTCCATTGCGCTCAATTGCAAGAGGCCTTGACTTTAAGTTGTTTGGTGTCTGTACCACTGAGTTGCAACTAAAATGTTCATTAAACTCCTGAGTATTGACTGGAATGAAATATTTATTCTGGCTCTTTGGCTTACAAGCTTATTCTTTCCCTTCTGATTGCGATGATAATATGTTGTTGATGCTTGTATGGTCGAAATCTTCCGAAGCCGTTAGATGTAGTAGACGAGCTGAGAGGCGTTCTGTCGCCAACGTGGTGCTATAAAGTCTTCAAGGACTTCGTTCCAAGCGATATCTTTTGAACCATTTTCAGAATCTTAGACTGTTGTATGGAATGGGATGCGATGAGCAGTCCCCAGTTATAATTCTGCCGGGTCACTAGAGTAAATCCGATGGCGTGGTCGGATTGTGAATATATTTTTGCGGCGTGCTCTTGGAGGGCAAGAAATTCTCATCAAATTGGACGCGGTTGACCAACGCAAGACGACTTTTGAGCTTCGTGGTGGTAGCAATATGGCCGTGCTTCTCCCATATCGCTGTGTACAACTCTTCGAACTGAACCGGCACGCGGAATCCACCAACCAACACATGACCTGGATAAGGGACAGGAAAAGGAGGATCGAACAAAGCCCCGTGGCGCATCACCTAGTAATTCACCAACCACAGGAGCCTTGTCAGTTGCAGGAGGCCTTTCGGAAGAAGTCACCACAATAGCCATATTCACTAGAACCTGCTCAGGACGGATTTCAAAGGGAGCCGCCTCAATTATTGCAGACGCTACCTTTCTTATACTCCTTCCGGCATATACTTCGCTCTGGGTACTAATTTCCATCACGACCCCGTCAACAAGATCACTCAGGGAGGCGGCTTGTCCAACCGAGCTTGCATCATCTCTGTCATGGTCGGGAAAAGGAGCGGTTTCTCCAGACTTCTCAGCATGAAGATCAGTTTCTCCAGACTTCTCAACATGAAGATCAGTTTCTCCAGATTTCTCAGCATGAAGATCAGTATCGCCAGCCTTCTCATTCTGAATACGCGCCAGCCTTGTGAAGACATTCTCTTTCGGAATCCCCTGATTTCAAGCAAGAATTACTCTTAGAAAGATTCACCCTGGAGAAATAAAGGAACCAACGGGAAGAAATTTAAATACCTACATATTGGAGGAATTGAGGATCACCGAACCACATGCCTGCCTCTTGGATCTCTCTCCTGCTTGGGGACTGCAATCCTCAGCTCTGGTACGTTTGGCTGGAAGTGGCTTCAACCGAAAATGCTTTTTCAAAACGTCAGAAGATGGTTCACCACGGAAACCTGTCACAATACTCTCCGAGAATTCCTGGAAAATCAACAGTTGCCTGCTCCAATATTCCTTGTACTTATCGGTTACCACCGGGTTTCTCCCAATAGGCCAGAAGGGAAGGCTCACCCGTTCCAAAACCATGCCAGCGTTAAGAATATTCGGGAGAGATTCTTTCGGAACCCTTGGTGAACGAATAAATGGGACACCCTGATCAAATCCCATTTGGCGAGCAGCCCTGTCAATATTGTACGGAGTCACAGAAAATTCTCCGTTAAATAGAGACGGGACATATCCTGGAATGCAGCTGCGCAGTAAATAAGTTCTCCAGATTTCATAGTTTCGACATCGGTACACAACACAAAGATCAGGACCGTCAGAAGCGATAGCAAAAGTCTTTGGCTGAACAATGGAAGGGTGGACCGGCCCCCATGGACGGAAATCTACAGAAGACACATTGTCAAATACGTCCACAAGTTTCGCACCGCCTCTGGGGCGCCTTTTATTCCAACGGAGTATTCTCGAGCCACCATACAAGTTACTGAGCGAATTTCCAGGAGTAGGAGCGTAACTTTTGAAGTGTTCCCATAAGAATGCCTGAATAAAAGCGAAGTGAACGTGCGACTCCACCTTCTTGTACCCGTTAGAAACATGCATGTCCATTGCTAAAGCGTCCAGATGAGAATACAGTGATCCAAGGAACAATGCGCCTAAAGGAAGAAATTCACCCTTCCCCAGCCTTATAGCAATCTTAACAAGGTCACTTCTAATGGTCTTCTTTCCAGAACCATCATCGAATATATCCCCGGATAGCCATAAAGACAGGAACGCAATCACACTGAGCTCATTTTCCAACTCTTGATCCTAGGCTCTGGGTCTGCAGAGACCACTCCGACACCCACCAGGTGTAAAAGCATCTCACATCTTTTTTCTCTTCCTTGTCCAGACTGTCGAATTCCGCCACTTTTTGAAGTATAGCACCATAGTTACTCTGCTCCGTATCGTAGAGCTCGTAAGAGAGACTTCCAAAGAATGTGCAGGTTCATTAATGCAGCCACACTCTCCAAAGTAATAGTCATCTCTCCCCATCTAGATATGGCTGTGTGAGTAGAAATACGCCACCGAGAAATGAAGGTAATCAAACCCGCGATGTCTTTCCTAATTTCGAGAGTAGCAGATGCCATGACCGCATTGAGGATCTGCGCTTTGGTCAAATTATCCTTAATGCCCTTATTACTCAACATGCGTCTCATCCATCCTTCATAAGAACCCAGTGGAGCATGGCAAGTCTTGAAGTCAATAGGAGAAGGCGGATATTCATTTCTCCGGAGACAAAATCTCATCACAAGTGCTGAAGAAGAGAATGGATCAGCTTCCATATTTTCTGAATCGGAAAGCAAGACTATCTTATGAGAAGGATGTTTCCTAATGTTTGGAAAAGGCGAGGTGAATAATTCATCATCAATGTTCGGCATATCTTTGAAGCTGTCAACACTTCCTGACTTGGCACCAACATTATCTCCAGAAGACATCTCAACAGGGATTCTTTTCTTCCACACTGAAATAAAAGACAGGAGTTAGAACTTGTATGAAAGCACAAGAGAGATGTAGTCACACACGGCAAGACGCACACGCATCGGAGCACACAATGGCCGGTTCAAACACCATTCAAGTCCTAGACAAATTTCGATCTGGTATTGGTTTCAAGTCCCAGTACAAATTTCGGTCTGGTATTGGTTTCAAGTCCTAGTACAAGTTTCAAGTTCGGTGTAAATTTCAGTCAAGCATATGTGAGTAAGACCCACGTTCCGGCATACACGGCGGGCCCGCATTCATTCATCCGCATGCATCATAACACGATTTTCTTTATTCATGGGAATCGTGTCTACGGGATTCAAGCCAAATGGTGGAAAAAGCTAAGCATATACATGTCTTACAAAAGGTGTTTACCTAACAAACTAGGGTTTTACCTTTGAAAAAAAAAAAAAAAAAAAAAAAAAACTTACCTCGGACGGACGGACGGCGGCGCACGGTAGCAACTCCGGCAACGGCAACAAAGCAAAGAAAGACGGTCGGCGGCGGCAGCAAGGTCGCGGACGAGAGCAGCAAACAAAAAAAAAATCGTGAGGAAAAGCAAAGGGGTTAGTCTCTTTTATAGACAAAAATTAGAAGAATCCCAATGGAACAAGGATACCTCTTTTGTTTGGATTCCTCTTTTGATTCAAATACCCAAAGAAGGAAACCGGTCCCACCAAAGGATTCCATACAAGCATAACGGGCGTGGGCGACTAGCGGTTAGCCAACACTCTTCCGGGTAAACTTCTTTCATCCCGTCTTTCTCACGTATATGTCACCATCTCATGCCTACCACACAATAGTGTAACCATTATGTGCTAGGCAAAGGACTTAATGTTGATGGTGGATTTTCATTCAAGGTTAAATTTGTAAAAAACCCGTAAAAAAATCATGCGGCGACATCTTGTAAAAGATAAAGCCATTTATAAGTGTTGGATACTCCTCACTTAATTCACCAGAATGGAGCATGTGGCAACAATCCCATTCTCGTGAATACATGAAATTCCTCCAGGTTGGAGCATGTGGCAACAATCCCTTCTTGTGAATTTCATATCAGCCTTGTATTTCCAAAGACTCATTATCGGTGTGGCATGACGACCGAGTGTTACTCTTACAGAGTAACACGAACCTCCAAGCACTATAATGAAACCATGTACGAAATACCCGTACATGTGCGACTCTCGGTGTGTTATACTAGCCCGATTGAGCCCTCTCGGTGTGTTATACTAGCCCGATTGAGCATCCGGACCACCATATCAAATCCGGATATGATCTCGATCGCAGTCATCCAACTCCATAAGCATGATTGGATGACCCCGCATCAATTCCATCACCCCCAAGCAGGTATGGAATACCCACGGCCGACCCCGCATGGTCGGTCATTGGCCTAGCTTGCCAAGAAACCGTTCATACCAAGCATTATGGACGGAAAACCCTAAATTAGGGTTTGCGGCATATTACATGTGTCGCAAAACAATGTCTCAACCATCCATCTTCGCAGGTATAGATGGAGGGTGTAGATGTAGACTCAAAGGGCCAAGAGCATGTCAACACGATTACGTGGGCCGCCTACACACTTGACCAATCGGTCAAGACCAACCACGCATGGTTGTAACAAATTCGTACGCCCAAACAAGGAGTGACGCGCGGCTTTGAAACCCAGAATTAGGGTTTTGAGCATCATGAGCGTCCATCTTCTCCGGCACGGATGGAGGGTCCGAGATTAGATTAAACAGTCCTGGTCATACCAAAGATGACCACCGTGGCCCATCTATCTCTTCACGTGGTCGGCCAAGGCATACCATGCCCGGCTATCCCAAACCGTCCACCCAAACTTGCGTGGTTACACTTCCCAAATTGCAACCGATCTCGACCACTCAACTTCACCGACGATTTGAGTGGCTTAGATCACGTTTTCATGGGATAGTCGGAGTATAGGTGTGAACACCAGCCTACCACCTACACGCTGGTATGATCGACCAAGACCGACCAAGATGGGTTTTCTTGAAACGCGTGCCCAAACTAGGGATGTCACGCGGTTTCCAACTCCTTTGCGGCAATGGATTGCCGCAAATCGATCTCAACCACTCAACTTTACACGGCCAAATTGAGTGGCCTAGATCGCGCCTTCATGGGACAAAGTGAGGTATGGACGTGCACACCGGCATGCCGTCTACACACATGCCCGGTCGGTCCTCTCCAAATCCCTTTCCATGCTTGGTTTCGACCAAGTCAAGAGTGATGCTTGCGCACCTCTTCAAAAAAAAAAACCTAATATTCATTAACGGTCGCAGATGAGTGTCTCAAAGATCATCTCATCCGTCCAACTTCACCATCTTGGTTATACAACCCACAGGTCGAGTTAATTGGTTAGTGAGGCGTCATTACCCATCACTTTACCACACCATGATGCAATACTCCGCACAAAATACACACGATACTTCACAAGTATCGACTTCCCCGAATAACGCAGTTATTCAATTCAAAGATTACATGCTATCTTTCGTGGATCCACGATCCACACATTCCGTACATCAATCATGTCACAAACTAGGGGGATACATATACTGGGGTATTGGTCTCGCGGTTTACAGGCGTGCGGCGTGCAACGCGCCATCACAAGAACGTGTCGAAGTCATGGACGGTTAGAGATGAACAGAGAAGTGGGCAAGACTGGTCGTGGTGGCACCGACGCACAACTCCACTACTCCATCACTCCACTTCCCACTTCCCACGAGACGTGAATAAGGCTCAATGACTTGTATAAATAGGTTCTCCGCCCTATTTCAAACAACACAAGTTCGTACGAAAACAGAAAACCAAGTGTTAATACAAAAACGTATTCAAACACCCAGAGCTTACCGGCATCAATCACAAGCCTGCTCACCTTTCTTACAAGTCATAAGCAAGCCAACACCTTCACAATCTCAACACCTTCTTCGCTTCTCTCCCTAAGATCAACCCCATCTCCTTCACTTTGTGACCGAAACAAGTCCTGGAACGGCCATTTCTTGGTTTAGGCCGGATTTGCACGATTGATTTCTCGAATCTACAAGCACTCACCGCGTAGTGCATTTGTTTAAGGTTTAAATTCATTCCTCATCCACACCCCAAATTAGCAAATTCTTCAGGAGTAGTTTTCACCCATAAACAATTGGCGACCACAAATGGGAGATTGATCTCTCGGTTACAAGAATCGAATTCTCAATTCTTCGGTTTTCGTCTCACGATGTATCCTCACCAGAATCTGCAGTGGTTCGAGATATCATGGGAAGCATAGCTGGAATGTTGGAGGATGTCTTGGCAAATCAAGCCGGTATCACCGTAAGCGAGCGAGACATTTCGCCTTTTGAATGATATAGCAAAGACAACTACAAGAAGGGTCGATAGGCATCAACTCGGACAACGCAAGAAACGTTGAATCCTTAGTCGAGTCACACCTTTACAAGTGGAGAAGCAAAAAGAGCACGCAATCGAAAACGAATCAAGAAAGATGGACAACATGGTCCGAGACAGAGGAAAAGACTTGTCCTGAGTACTACAATGTCCGCGAGATAAAGAAAGCGAGCATGCAGCCTATGGAGCCCTGCTAGAGGATTTATATCTCAAAACTCTTGCCGAAGCCCTAAGACTCTGTCCAATCCGCGTCGACCTTCCAACCGATCAAGAAATGCTTGAGGAAGGAGAAATCAATCAGGAAATACCTGAATACAGAGGATGGGAACGTTCAATCCGGTCACTCAGCAGTGACATTACGACACCTTCCACATCCCTTTACCTTGGCAAGCGATCCGCAGATATGATGGCACTCGCAAATCTTCCAACTTCATCTCCTGTTCCACATCAAAGCCACGGAGAGACATCACAACGCCCACTAATGCAGGAAAAGCCAGACTCAAGGTACTTACATTTCCCCTTCCCAATGAAGAAGATTCTAGGGCTACTAGAGGCGTGGGTACGAAATGGAGAGGTGGAGCTACCCCCGGTATGGCGTCCGCCTACCGATCAAGAAGTAATGGACCCGAGGTACTGTCATTTCCACCGGTTCCTCCATCACCCCACCAGTGAATGCAACGCTTTGAAGCGCATTGTTCAGGAGAAGCTTGGTCCAGAGCGATAACTCTGAGAGATTGGTGCGGAGGATTTTCTTAGAAAGGCTACTCCGGTTCGATACAAGTGAGGCTTCGAAAGCAAGTAAGTTTTATTCAACAATTTTACAGGAAAGATAGTTTAGAATTCACTGGGGACTTAACATCCCGCACGTGGAGAAAGAGGCTCAGTAATCAAACGCCATGTTTGTTTCCATTCTTACCTCCCTTTTACATAACATTTGCAATTTCATGTGCAATCATTCATGACCAAGATGCAAATTCCATTTAAAATAACCTCTTTCGAAAAGTTATTCACAAGACTATCTCAAAATAAACCAGTTCAATTACTTATTCAAAACCTAAGCCAAATTACGAAAGAAAATCCTCACTATAACTCAAAAAGAAAAAAACATCTAAAAGAAGAGACAAGTATATAGCATGAATACTTCAAGGAAAGTCCTTCAACAACAACTCGTCCTTCTGGGCGAGAGAGACTTTCATCCTTTGAAGCGCAGCCTGTTTCAGCTCCAGTTCCTTAGACAACTTCTCAACCTCTTCTTCCTGGCGAGCAACACACCCGCAAGAGGGACTTCATCCCGTAATTTCAAGCTCCCGAATCTTGGAGAACCCTTTGAAGAACCAAGAAGCATTGAAGCCGTATCGCGCAAACACGTCCCGATGGCACCTCCAATCTTCAATCATCTCCTCGAAACTGTTCGACCAGGTCGTGACGCTCATCCCTGGATAGAAACTAAAGCTTCTTGACGCGGTTGACCAACGCAAGACGACTTTTGAGCTTCGTGGTGGTAGCAATATGGCCGTGCTTCTCCCATATCGCTGTGTACAACTCTTCGAACCGAACCTAACGCCAATCCACCAACCAACACATGACCCGGATAAGGGACAAGAAAAGGAGGATCGAACAAAGCCCCAGTGCCGCATCACCGGTAATTCACCAACCACAGGAGCCTTGTCGGTTCAGAGGCCTTTCGGAAGAAGTCACCACAATAGCCATATTCACCGGAACCCGCTCAGACGGATTTCAAGGGGAGCCGCCTCACTTATTGCGCACGCTACCTTTCTTATACTCCTTCCGGCATATACTTCACTCTCGGGTACTAATTTCCATCACGACCCCGTCAACAAGATCACTCGGGAGGCAAAGCTTGTCCAACCGAGCTTGCATCATCTCTCGTCATGGTCGGAAAAGGAGCGGTTTCTCCAGACTTCTCAAGATGAAGATCGGTTTCTCCATTTCTCAAGATGAAGATCGCTTTCTCCAGTTTTTCAAAGATGAAGATCGTCACCGACCTTCTCATTCTCGAATACGCGCCGGCCCTTGTGAAGACATTCTCTTTCTAATCCCCCGATTTCAAGCAAGAATTACTCTTAGAAAGATTCACCCCGAGAAATAAAGGAACCAACGGGAAGAAATTTAAATACCTCGCATATTGGAGGAATTGAGGATCACCGAACCACATGCCTGCCTCTTGGATCTCTCTCTCGCTTGGGGACCGCAATCCTCGGCTGCAGTACGTTTGGCTGGAAGTGGCTTCAACCGAAAATGCTTTTTCAAAACGTCGAAGATAGTTCACCACGAAACTCCGTCACAATACTCTCCGAGAATTCCCGAAAATCAACAATTTACTGCTCCAAAATTCCTTGTACTTATCGGTTACCACCGGGTTTCTCCCAATAGGCCATAAGGGAAGGCTCACCCGTTCCAAAAACATGCCGGCGTTAAGAATATTCGGAGAGATTCTTTCTAACCCTTGGTGAACGAATAAATGGGACACCCCGATCAAATCCCATTTGGCGAGCAGCTGTCAATATTGTACGGAGTCATAGAAAATTCTCCGTTAAATAGAGACGGGACATATCCTGGAATGCAGCTGCGCAGGTAAATAAGTTCTCCAGATTTCATAGTTTCGACATCGGTACACAACACAAAGATCGGGACCGTCGAAGCGATAGCAAAAGTCTTTGGTCAACAATGGAAGGGTGGACCGGCCCCCATGGACGGAAATCTACGAGAAGACACATTGTCAAATACGTCCACAAGTTTCGCACCGCCTGGGGCGCCTTTTATTCCAACGGAGTATTCTCGAGCCACCATACAAGTTACTTGAGCGAATTTCCGGGAGTAGGAGCGTAACTTTTGAAGTGTTCCCATAAGAATGCCCGAATAAAAGCGAAGTGAATGTGCGACTCCACCTTCTTGTACCCGTTAGAAACATGCATGTCCATTGCTAAAGCGTCCGATGAGAATACAAATGATCCAAGGAACAATGCGCCTAAAGGAAGAACTTCACCCTTCGCCACCTTATAGCAATCTTAACAAGGTCACTTCTAATGGTCTTCTTTCCAACCATCATCGAATATATCCCTGGATAGCCATAAAGACATGAACGCAATCACACTGAGCTCATTTTCCAACTCTTGATCCGGCTCTGGGTCTGCAGGAGACCACTCCGACACCCACCAGGTGTAAAAGCATCTCACATCTTTTTTCTCTTCCTTGTCCAGATCGTCCGAATTCCGCCACTTTTGAAGTATAGCACCATAGTTACTCTGCTCCGTATCGTAGAGCTCGTAAGAGAGACTTCCAAAGAACAGCAGGTTCATTAATGCAGCCACACTCTCCAAAGTAATAGTCATCTCTCCCCATCTAGATATGGTCAGTGAGTAGAGAAATACGCCACCGAGAAATGAAGGTAATCAAACCCGCGATGTCTTTCCTAATTTCGAGAGTAGCAGATGCCATGACCGCATTGAGGATCTGCGCTTTGGTCAAATTGTCCTTAATGCCCTTATTACTCAACATGCGTCTCATCCATCCTTCATAAGAACCCAGTGGAGCATGGCAAGTCTTGAAGTCAATAGGAGAAGGCGGATATTCGTTTCTCCGGAGACAAAATCTCATCACAAGTGCTGAAGAAGAGAATGGATCAGCTTCCATATTTTCTGAATCGGAAAGCAAGACTATCTTATGAGAAGGATGTTTCCTAATGTTTGGAAAAGGCGAGGTGAATAATTCATCATCAATGTTCGGCATATCTTTGAAGTCACAACACTTCCTGACTTGGCACCAACATTATCTCCAGAAGACATCTCAACAGGGATTCTTTTCTTCCACAATGAAATAAAAGACAGGAGTTAGAACTTGTATGAAAGCACAGGAGAGATGTAGTCACACACGGCAAGACGCAATTCGACGGAGCACACAATGGCTCTGCCCAAACACCATTCAAGTCCTGGTACAAATTTCAGCCTGTATTGGTTTCAAGTCCCAGACAAATTTCGATTTGGTATTGGTTTCAAGTCCTGGTACAAGTTTCAAGTTCGGTGTAAATTTCAGTCAAGCATATGTGAGTAAGACCCACGTTCCTAAGATACACGGCGGGCCCGCATTCATTCATCTGCATGCATCATAACACGATTTTCTTTATTCATGGGAATCATGACTACGGGATTCAAGCCAAATGGTGGAAAAGCTAAGCATATACATGTCTTACAAAAGGTGTTTACCTAACAAACTAGGGTTTTACCTTTGGAAAAAAAAAAAAAAAAAAAAAAAAAAAAAAACTTACCTCGGACGGACGGACGGCGGCGCACGGTAGCAACTCCGGCAACGGCAACAGCAGCAGCAACGGCGGTCGGCGGCGGCAGCAAGGTCGCGGACGAGAGCAGCAAACAAAAAAAAAAATTCGTGAGGAAAAGCAAAGGGGTTAGTCTCTTTTATCGACAAAAATTAGAAGAATCCCAATGGAACAAGGATACCTCTTTTGTTTGGATTCCTCTTTTGATTCAAATACCCAAAGAAGGAAACCGGTCCCACCAAAGGATTCCATACAAGCATAACGGCGTGGGCGACTAGCGGTTGGCCAACACTCTTCCGGGTAAACTTCTTTCATCCTGTCTTTCTCACGTATATGTCACCATCTCATGCCTACCACACAATAGTGTAACCATTATGTGCTAGGCAGGGACTTAATGTTGATGGTGGATTTTCATTCAAGGTTAAATTTGTAAAAACCCCGAAAAATCATGCGCCGACATCTTGTAAAAGATAAAGCCATTTATAAGTGTTGATACTCCCTCACTTAATTCACCAGAATGGAGCATGTGGCAACAATCCCATTATGTGAATACATGAAATTCCTCCAGTTGGAGCATGTGGCAACAATCCCTTCTTGTGAATTTCATATCGGCCTTGTATTTCCAAAGACTCATTATCGGTGTGGCATGACGACCGAGTGTTACTCTTACAGAGTAACACGAACCTCCAAGCACTATAATGAAACCATGTACGAAATACCCGTACAGCCGACTCTCGGTGTGTTATACTAGCCCGATTGAGCCCCTCTCGGTGTGTTATACTAGCCCGATTGAGCATCCTGACCGACCATATCAGTCCGATATGATCGATCGCAGTCATCCAACTCCATAAGCATGATTGGATGACCCCGCATCAATTCCATCACCCCCAAGCGTGTATGGAATACCCACGGCCGACCCCGCATGGTCGGTCATTGGCCTAGCTTGCCAAGAAACCGTTCATACCAAGCATTATGGACTAAAACCCTAAATTAGGGTTTGCGGCATATTACATGTGTCGCAAAACAGTCTCAACCATCCATCTTCGCAGGTATAGATGGAGGGTGTAGATGTAGACTCAAAGGGCCCAGAGCATGTCAACACGATTACCTTGGGCTCCGCCTACACACTTGACCAATCGGTCAAGACCAACCACGCATGGTTGTAACAAATTCGTACGCCCAAACAAGGAGTGACGCGCGCTTTGAAACCTGAATTAGGGTTTTGAGCATCATGAGCGTCCATCTTCTCCTAAGACGGATGGAGGGTCCGAGATTAGATTAAACAGTCCGGTCATACCAAAGATGACCACCGTGGGCCCATCTATCTCTTCACGTGGTCGGCCAAGGCATACCATGCCTCGGCTATCCCAAACCGTCCACCCAAACTTGCGTGGTTACACTTCCCAAATTGCAACCGATCTCGACCACTCAACTTCACCTGACGATTTGAGTGGCTTAGATCACGTTTTCATGGGATAGTCGTGGTATAGGTGTGAACACCAGCCTACCACCTACACGCTGGTATGATCGACCAAGACCAACCAAGATGGGTCGTCTTGAAACGCGTGCCCAAACTAGGGATGTCACGCGGTTTCCAACTCCTTTGCGGCAATGGATTTCTGCCGCAAAGCGATCTCAACCACTCAACTTTACCGGTCAAATTGAGTGGCCTAGATCGCGCCTTCATGGGACAAAGGAGGTATGGACGTGCACACCGGCATGCCAGTCTCTACACACATGCCCTACTTCGGTCCTCTCCAAATCCCTTTCCATGCTTGGTTTCGACCAAGTCAAGAGTGATGCTTACACCTCTTCAAAAAAAAACCTAATATTCATTAACGGTCGCAGATGAGTGTCTCAAAGATCATCTCATCCGTCCAACTTCACCAGCTTGGTTATACAACCCTGGTCAGGAGTTAATTGGTTAGTGAGGCGTCATTACCCATCACTTTACCACACCATGATGCAAGACTCGCACAAAATACACACGATACTTCACAAGTATCGACTTCCCGAATAACGCAGTTATTCAATTCAAAGATTACATGCTATCTTTCGTGGATCCACGATCCACACATTCCGACATCAATCATGTCACAAACCGGGGGATACATACTGGGTATTGGTCTCATGGTTTACAACATGCGGCGTGCACGCGCCATCTGATGAGTGCCAAATAGTGCATATTTATTCACCTTTTTATTGGCATTTTACTCATCTTTTGCGCTTAGAAATCGATATTATCCTGCATTCTTTATTTTCCTTGTTTTCAAAGAATAAATATTTGTATTAATTAATTTTGTGTTTTTAGGTAATAAATAAAGCTCGAGAAACCGAGGAGCCAAAAGAGCGAAGAATTGGAGTCGAGCATCTATGGAGTAGATAGCCAAAGCTCGCGCAAGGCATCGGGCCGCAACGCAACTTACAAGACATGGGCTTGAGCTAGCCCATGACCCGGATCCGAGTCCGTCTCATCCAGCCGTTAGATTCGATCTACCCTAGATCCAACGCTCGCTCCAACCATTCCATCAAAGATCGCGCTCCCGCTCTACACCGAAGAGGCCTATATCCCGAGCCGTTCGATCTCACCGCTCTTCATCCAATGCTCGCGCGCCTTCCTCATCAAATATTGATGTCTCCGCCCCACAGCAAAACTACCTATCCCCTACACCTCAGTCGACCAAACCCATTTTCTCTCCATCTTCTCTTTCTTCCTCTCCCGTCACTCTCACAAAGCAGAGCTCTGCTCCTCCACCTTCTTCACCCATACCACCACCAGAGCCACCTATACCACCAACTCCTTCCTCTCCTGACACCAGCCAACAACTCCAGCATCCGCACCACTTCTCTAGGTTTAGTTTTCTCTCACTTAGCTTCTCCAACCCTAGAAGCTAACTTAGAGAAAACTAAAACTAGGGTTTCACCAATCAATCAACGCATGGAGAGGGAGAATCAGAGTATGGGTGAGAGTATTTTGATTTTAATTTCAATTTTTAAAGAACTAGGGTTTTGGGGTATGTGTGCATGTATAAATAGAAGAGGGAGAAGATGATTTTAAGCATGCCCTCGGCTAGCCGCAGCACCGTTTAGGGTTAATTTGTAGTTTAATTTGTGTTTTTAATTACTTTAATTATGTTCTGAGTTTCTTAACCAGGGTGTTGTTGAAACCCCTGATATTATGTTAAGTAAAAATTCATCTTCATGTTGTGTTATTGCTGTGCTTGATTAAGATAGAAATATTGCTAGCTAATTGATCTATTGCTCTGTGATTGGTCAGTCTTGTAAGAAGACAAACAATACTAGGGGAGAGCTAGAGAATGAAGTTAGGCAATTATCCAATAGAGACTCGCCATGGAGGAGATATGTGCTTAACAATACGAAATGATGCTTAGTTAGTTAACCAAAGGCCCCGTGATCAATTGTCTTTGTCAAAGACAGTTGATACTAGGGGGAATTGGTATGATTAGTTGACACTTCATTCATTAGAAGCTTCCTTGGGTGGTTACAAGAACACAACTTCAAATTGAGTGCCTTAGCATAAGATCGTGTGGTAGAAACCACCCTTGTGCTTTACAATTTACCTTGTTGCCTTAGCTTAGATTCATACATCATCAACTTAGTCGTATCGACACAAAGCATAACTACTCACACTTTCTAGGAATTCAGAGGTAAAGCCCTTAGATCACCATAGCACCACAAGTCTCTCGTGGTTCGACCCGCATTTGCCGCGTCTCCGATAGACGCCGTGCACTTGCGGTTTATTACAAGTAGGCTTAATTTTATACCCATTCCAAGGCCTACCAAGTTTTTGGCGCCGTTGTTTGGGACTTGGCGTGTGCCCTGTGATTTTTGGCTTGACTTCACCGTTTTCAATCACCTCTCGTATATATTCACTTACATTCTTTGCTTTTCGTCTTGTTTTAGTATAACTTAGTTTAAATTTTGTAACTTGCATCTCAGAATTTGTCGGTGCATTGTAGTTTTGCATTGTAGTTCTCATTAGTTGTATTAGCCTTGCATCTCAGAATTTAGCTTAGTCATTTTATATTCGTATTGCAATTTTTGGCTTAATAGTCCATCTGTTAGTCTCTCTTAGTCTTGCATAAGCTGCATATTAGTATAACTTAACTCAACTCTGTTTATATCTGCATCATTGGCATAGGTTAAGCTATTTCCGTCATCTGCATCACTACCCTGTTTGAGCACCCTTGCATTTGAAACTTGCTCATAACTTTACCTCATTCAGTGCTCATTGCTCATTGCATTTTATTCATTCAATGTGTCACACTGAATTTTGTTCAGTGCATTTGGTTCATTGCACCTTAGCCGATAACCCTGTGCTTGTGTACACCGCATGTTAACCTTCATTGCTAGAACCATCTCGCCCTAAGATTGCGAGCCACCTACCACCTTGCTAGCCCCTCAAGCTGCAAGTTGTGAGTCAAGTTAGTTGTAGTCACAAAACCATTGGCCTCGAGCCGTCACCACTCGGTGCATATCATCACACTCGCATATCTTACATCTCATTGTGTAGATTTTTTTTTGGAAATTTGCAGTGCTTTGTCTCTCTGTGCTTTAACTTGCATATCCCGAGAACTAAAATTTTCTCTTGAGCTAGCAAAGTCTGCTGAGCAGCTGAGCCAACCCAAGGAAACATTGTATTGCCCTGAGAAATGAGGTAAGCCTAAACTCCCCTGTGATGCTGTGATAGCCTGTGATAGCCCACCTGTGATAGCCTGTACCTCACTGCTATTCTGCTGAGCTGAGCATAGCTCAAGCCTAGTTCACCTGGTAAGCCAGAGACCTGTGCAAACTGTTACTTTCTTGATCTGTGCACAAACTGTGCACTCAAGCCTGAGCCACTTACAACCTTGCTAGCCCCCTGAAGCTGCAAGTCTGTATTGCCTTGGCTGTAGCTCTATGCACATATTAAACCTTCCCTGCCACTCTGTGATGTACCTTTTGATCTATAAGTTTGCTTTGCTGTGAGTATTCTCCAGCCCCTGTAGCTATGAGTGTGAATAGCAATCCTGTGACCCAAGCTGTGTTGCTATCAATTTGTGAATGCTGAGAAACCAAGATGTGCTGTGTCTAATTGTGAGAGGTTGTGCATCAATTGTGCTGTGTACAACCTTTGCTTACACTGCCAGTTTTTGCACTCAGACCTGTGGGTGCTCATTAGCCAATTTGTGCACACAGCCTGAGCATAAGCTGCTCAGTGCATCTTACACAAAAACCTACTCTACTCTGTGATGTGTGCTCTGTGTGTTTTGAGCACATAAACCCTGCCAAGCTTAAACCTGC
The DNA here is from genome assembly GCA_023531295.1 of Papaver armeniacum. Classification (NCBI taxonomy): domain Eukaryota; kingdom Viridiplantae; phylum Streptophyta; class Magnoliopsida; order Ranunculales; family Papaveraceae; genus Papaver; species Papaver armeniacum. The sequence goes on along the minus strand of JAJJWW010016022.1, from coordinate 64,465 downwards.
CCTGTTCAGCTGAGCTGAACACAAACCAACCAGCTTTATCTGTCCTGTGCTGTGACATTTTTGAGAAGTTGTGCACACAAGTCTGTGCATAAGCTCTTCTGTGCAACTCTGCACTTGCAACCAACTGGGTTGCTAATTTTCCATCTGCACAAGCTTGCTAAGTTATGCTGAGATTTGCACTTAGACTTGTGCAACTGCCAAGCTAAGCTTAACAATCCGAAGCCCAACCACTGGGCCTGCACTCTGCACAACCGGAGCCCATAATCATAGCTGGCCGATTGACCCCAAGGTCGGGCTCGCACAAACTAAGGCTTGCATAAGTCGGGTTGTGCAATAACTTCAGCCCACATAACTTGGCCTTCAACCTGGGCCGTGCAACCAATCTGAGCCCACATCTTTGGGCTAGAACCCAATTTCACTAGGTTTACCACAACCACCGGGCTCGCTTAAACCAAAATGAGCCCACAGCCCACCGGGCCGTACATCCCAAACAAACCAAATCCCAATAAACCAAATCCCACACAAACCAAATGAAACCCAATAAACCAAACCGAAACTTGAGTTCAAGTGCTAAATCATGTCGAGTCCACTACAAACAAATCCATCGTAGAGGCTTGATGCTTCACATTATGAACCTCCAACAAACCATGATGTCAATAGTTATAGGGATTTTTATGGACATTGTCACGACCCTAATAACTATTCCCATATGTATCATCCACCACAAAATGGGAAGTTGAACAATTTTGTACTTCTCAATCATGGAGGAAAATCTCGGACTCATCGAACAAAATAATGCTAGGAGTGTATTGCATGATAAACCATATAGCATTGATTATGAATTTCCTATCATTGAAGACTCTCCTTTCATTGAAACATGCTGAAATTTTAGAATTCAATCAAAACCTTATGAATATCAAAAGTTAATCACCAAAGGTTTGCAAACTCAAAATGAGTCAAATCCTTGATGCACTAAATGAGGAAAGGGAGGAATTTCAGGGTGAAATGAATGTTAGTCCTAATGAATTGCATGTTGAAAGTCCTACTCATGTAACTAATATTGAATATGAGCCTCACCTAGAAATAAATGAGTGGACTAGAAATACTACAATTTTGAATAGGGAAATGCATTTTTGCTATGATGATGATGATGATGATGAATATGATATGTTAGAAGAGCATGTATATACGTAAAATATGATGGAATCCTTTGTTCGAGACGTTAGGCGTCTCTTCCGTGAACCCTATGAATGATACTTCTTCTAACATTCATACATGTGATATTAACTTTGAGCTTGGGTTTGTGAAATTCTTCAAAGTGAATGTGAGCATGCTATACCACCTGCTTGTGACCTAGGAATAGTCAATTGTCTATTGACACGATGATTCAATGCATGTGCCTAATTCCATGCCTAGGTTACTGATGATATCTCTCCTGTTATTTTGAGCATGAGAATAATGATGAATATGACATGGAGATTGATGAATTGTTCTATGCAGGTGAACATGATTTACCCTCTTCCGACTTTAGGAAAGTGTGTGATGGTGCAAATGATTTTAAACATGAAAACAACTTAGATGTACCTAACCTCTCTCCTAAGTCACAAATTGAAACTCCTCCACCAAACCTAGGTGTAGTTTGTCACAAAATTGCAAAACCAACTTTTCTAAGAATGCCTAATTTAGGCCTAGAGCTTTGTGCTTCCCAAGTCCTCTTGGACCATTTTGCATCAAAATATAACACTTTTAGGGAGCCACAGTTGGAATGTGTATGTCTGCCTGTAATTAGCAAAACTCATTTTGAGTTAGACCTTTTGCATGATGTACCTTTAAAATTGCAAGATTTTGTGCTCAAAAACACACCCGTTCACAAGTTTAGGTTTGGGGGAAACTCTTTCACATTTGCAGTCTTACTTGCACTTTCATTTTATATTTGTGTAAGGCTGTTGATGTTTGTATATATTTTCTATTGGGTTGATCCTCAACTCTTTAGATTGTTAGTATATGGTGACTTTTCATTGTATATAATCCAGTAGGACTTGTTAATTTTTCTTTTCTTGAATCGGTTGAGTACTCTTGTGCATATATTGTGCTAATCCGATATAATTTCCACTGAGAATGTTGGATTCTAGCCTTAACGAATGAAGCTCTAACCTTGCTCCCGCCGACATCCGGTAATCTCTTCCCTTTTCTCTTATCAACATAGTTCTCATGGTATGTGACTGTTTAAATTTTTCCTATCTATTGACACATTGAGGACAATGTTTGATTTAGGTTTGGGGGTGTATTTGCATTTGCATATAGAGTTTTTAGTCTTTTTAATCTTTTATTTTTAACAAAAAAAAATTAAAAAAAAATTAAAAAAAAAATTAAAAAAAAATTAAAAAACTCTTTTTGTAAAAACCTCCAACTTTTAGAGATTTTAGAGTCACTAGCATGCTTCTAGCTATGATTACATAGAGAATCTGACCGAAATAACAGAAATTGGAAGTACCGGAGAACACAATCGGGTTCCTTAGTTGATTAGAGCGTTAAAGTTGGATTTAACCATACCGGAGAGCGAATTAGGTGCTGTTTAGATATTCGGTAGTAGAATTGTGATCACCCATAGTGGAGACTACCCAATTTACATCAAGTGAGGCACCAACCTTCAATTTTTGCAACTTTCTAGAAAAGTCATTAGAGTGTGTGTCACCGTACGTCAATTCCGGGTAGGAATGGTGAGCTACCCAACTTCGCACCATTTTCAGCACTACTTTTGATCTCTTGAGTGCTAGTTTTTGTCAATCATGAGGATGACGTTTAAAGAAGAAAACTCCTTCTAAATATCGATTTGCAGTTAGCATCACTCTCTCTCTCTCAATCAGCAAGACCCATAGAAACACATCATCGTCAACAAACGGAGCATCATCAGAATATGGAAAGAAAAGTTGAGATAGTCCAAGGTTTATATGCAACAAAACAAAGAAAAGAAAATAGGATGAGAATTAATGAAGTTTGTGAAAAATTGAGTTTATCGTTTTAGTGTAACTAAAAAAAAAAAAAAAAAAATGTGTGTGTGTTGTATTATTATTATTTTCAATTCATGTACTTAAAAAAAAAATTAAAAAAAAAAAAATTGTCAAGTTTTTGTAAAGTTCAGAAGTTCGTCATCAACAGTTGAAGACCGAAGACCGAAGATTGAAGACGTTTCTATGGTTTCTATGAGAGAGTGATATTAATTGCCGATCGGGTGAGAAGGTAAGTGAGTACTCCCACCCTTGCTAATGGTTGATTTCCTTCCTTAGAGATCATCAGAAAAAGATTCTTTTTGTCCACACCTCTGTGGCGTCTCCAGATTTTATTTCGGAAGGTTATCCTTCTTACCTACAACGTGTGCAGATTTCTCTCTTTATTCCTCGCCGCACACATGAGAGACTAAAAAGCGATCTTTTGAGTGCAATTATCATAAAACCCTAATAGTGAGGCGAAGTCGAGGCTTATGATCACAATCGAATCCGAATTCTTTCATATGGTATGGTTACTTCTCGCTCAAAGACTTAAGGATGAGAATGCGTTCTTTGGTAGTTCTAACTTCATTTACTAGCATGCGAAACTCTATGTCCTCATAGCTTCTTGGAGGCTTGAGACTCTTTTACACTCAAGTTGGAGAAGGTTTTGTGGGTACACCTCTGGTAAACCCTCACGAGACTACAACTCGTCCACTAGGGACACCTAGGGGTTTAAAGGCTTAGTGCATACGCTAAATGCATTCGAGAGACTGCGACAGGGGTATAGTTAGGATTTCTTCATTTCTGTTTCACTTGAGGACAAGTAAAATTCAGGTTTGGGGGTATTTGATGAGTGCCAAATAGTGCATATTTATTCACCTTTTTATTGGCATTTTACTCATCTTTTGCGCTTAGAAATCAGATATTATCCCAGATTCTGTATTTTCCTTGTTTTCAAAGAATAAATATTTGTATTAATTAATTTTGTGTTTTTAGGTAATAAATAAAGCTCGGAGAAACTGAGGAGCCAAAAGAGCGAAGAATTGGAGTCGAGCATCTATGGAGTAGATAGCCAAAGCTCACTGCGCGCGCACCGCAAACGCAACTTACAAGACATGGGCTTGAGCTAGCCATGACCCGGATCCGAGTCCGTCTCATCCAGGCCGTTAGATTCGATCTACCCTAGATCCAACGCTCGCTCCAACCATTCCATCAAAGATCGCCGCTCCCGCTCTACACCGAAGAGGCCTATATCCTGAGCCGTACATATCTCACCTGCTCTTTATCCAATGCTCGCTGCGCCTTCCTCATCAAATATTGATGTCTCCGCCCCACAACAAAACTACCTATCCCCTACACCTCAGTCGACCAAACCCATTTTCTCTCCATCTTCTCTTTCTTCCTCTCCCGTCACTCTCACAAAGCAGAGCTCTGCTCCTCCACCTTCTTCACCCATACCACCACCAGAGCCACCTATACCACCAACTCCTTCCTCTCCTGACACCAGCCAACAACTCCAGCATCCGCACCACTTCTCTAGGTTTAGTTTTCTCTCACTTAGCTTCTCCAACCCTAGAAGCTAACTTAGAGAAAACTAAAACTAGGGTTTCACCAATCAATCAACGCATGGAGCTCTGAGGCGATTTGACAGAAGGGAGAGGCGAATCAGAGTATGGGTGAGAGTATTTTGATTTTAATTTCAATTTTTAAAGAACTAGGGTTTTGGGGTATGTGTGCATGTATAAATAGAAGAGGGAGAAGATGATTTTAAGCATGCCTGGCTAGCTGAGCACCGTTTAGGGTTAATTTGTAGTTTAATTTGTGTTTTTAATTACTTTAATTATGTTCTGAGTTTCTTAACCAGGGTGTTGTTGAAACCCCTGATATTATGTTAAGTAAAAATTCATCTTCATGTTGTGTTATTGCTGTGCTTGATTAAGATAGAAATATTGCTAGCTAATTGATCTATTGCTCCTGTGATTGGCTGTACTGTAAGAAGACAACCAATACTAGGGGAGAGCTAGAGAATGAAGTTAGGCAATTATCCAATAGAGACTGCCATGGAGGAGATATGTGCTTAACAATACAGAAATGATGCTTAGTTAGTTAACCAAAGGCCCTGTGATCAATTGTGCTGTCAAAAGACAGTTGATACTAGGGGGAATTGGTATGATTAGTTGACACTTCATTCATTAGAAGCTTCCTTGGGTGGTTACAAGAACACAACTTCAGTTGAGTGCCTTAGCATAAGATCAGGTGGTAGAAACCACCCTTGTGTTTTACAATTTACCTTGTTGCCTTAGCTTAGATTCATACATCATCAACTTAGTCGTATCGACACAAAGCATAACTACTCACACTTTCTAGAATTCAAAGAGGTAAAGCCCTTAGATCACCATAGCACCACAAGTCTCTGTGGTTCGACCCGTACTTGCCGCGTCTCCGATAGACGCCGTGCACTTGCGGTTTATTACAAGTAGGCTTAATTTTATACCCATTCCAAGGCCTACCACCATCACAAGAACGTGTCAGGAAGTCATGGACGGTTAGAGATGAATAGGAGAAGTGGGCAAGACTGGTCGTGTGGCACCGACGCACAACTCCACTACTCCATCACTCCACTTCCTCCACTTCCCACGAGAGACGTGAATAAGGCTCAATGACTTGTATAAATAGGTTCTCCGCCCTATTTCAAACAACACAAGTTTAGACGAAACAGAAAACCAAGTGTTAATACAAAAACGTATTCAAACACCCAGAGCTTACTGGCATCAATCACAAGCCTGCTCACCTTTCTGTTACAAGTCATAAGCAAGCCAACACCTTCACAATCTCAACACCTTCTTCGCTTCCTCCCTAAGATCAACCCCATCTCCTTCACTTTGTGACCGAAACAAGTCCGGAACGGCCATTTCTTGGTTTAGGCCGGACTTGCACAGATTGATCTCTCGAATATACAAGCACTCACCGCGCAGGGCATTTGTTTAAGGTTTAAATTCATTCCTCATCCACACCCCAAATTACCAAATTCTGCAGGAGTAGTTTTCACCCATAAACAATTGGCGACCATAGTGGGAGATTGATCTCTCGGTTACAAGAATCGAATTCTCAATTCTTCGGTTTTCGTCTCACGATGTATCCTCACCAGAACTTCGCAGGTGGTTCGGGATATCATGGGAAGCATAGCTGGAATGTTGGAGGATGTCTTGGCAAATCAAGCCGGTATCACCGAAGGCGTAGCGAGACATTTCGCCTTTTGAATGATATAGCAAAGACAACTACAAGAAGGGTCGATAGGCATCAACTCGAGACAACGCAAGAAACGTTGAATCCTTAGTCGAGTCACACCTTTACAAGTGGAGAAGCAAAAAGAGCACGCAATCGAAAACGAATCAAGAAAGATGGACAACATGGTCCGCAGACAGAGGAAAAGACTTGTCCTGAGTACTACAATGTCCGCGATAAAGAAAGGGAGCCTGCAGCCTATGGAGCCCTCGCTAGAGGATTTATATTTCAAAACTCTTGCTTTGGCCCTAAGACTGTCCAATCCGCGTCGACCTTCCAACCGATCAAGAAATGCTTGAGGAAGGAGAAATCAATCGAAATACCCGAATACGAGAGGATGGGAACGTTCAATCCGGTCACTCAAAGAAGCTGACATTACGACACCTTCCACATCCCTTTACCTAGGCAAGCGATCCGCAGATATGATGGCACTCGCAAATCTTCCAACTTCATCTCCCTGCTCCACATCAAAGCCACGGAGAGACATCACAACACCCACTAACGCAGAAAAGCCGACTCAAGGTACTTACATTTCCCTTCCTAATGAAGAAGATTCTAGGGCTACTAGAGGCGTGGGTACGAAATGGAGAGGTGGAGCTACCCCCGGTATGGAGTCCGCCTGCGATCAAGAAGTAATGGACCCGAGGTACTGTCATTTCCACCGGTTCCTCCATCACCCCACCAAAGAATGCAACGCTTTGAAGCGCATTGTTCAGGAGAAGCTTGGTCCAGAGCGATAACTCTGAGAGATTGGTGCGGAGGATTTTCTTAGAAAGGCTACTCCGGTTCGATACAAGTGAGGCTTCGAAAGCAAGTAAGTTTTATTCAACAATTTTACAGGAAAGATAGTTTAGAATTCACTGGGGACTTAACATGCCGCACGTGGAGAAAGAGGCTCAGTAATCAAACGCCATGTTTGTTTCCATTCTTACCTCCCTTTTACATAACATTTGCAATTTCATGTGCAATCATTCATGACCAAGATGCAAATTCCATTTAAAATAACCTCTTTCAGAAAAGTTATTCACAAGACTATCTCAAAATAAACCAGTTCAATTACTTATTCAAAACCTAAGCCAAATTACGAAAGAAAATCCTCACTATAACTCAAAAAGAAAAAACATCTAAAAGAAGAGACAAGTATATAGCATGAATACTTCAAGGAAAGTCCTTCAAAGAACAACTCGTCCTTTCCGGGCGAGAGAGACTTTCATCCTTTGAAGCGCGACTGTTTCAGCCTCCAGCCTTTAGACAACTTCTCAACCTCTTCTTCCCGGCGAGCAACACAAATCCGCAGAGGGACTTCATCCCGTAATTTCGAAGCTCCCGAATCTTGGAGAACCCTTTGAAGAACCAAGAAGCATTGAAGCCGCATCACGCAAACACGTCCCGATGGCACCTCCAATCTTCAATCATCTCCTCGAAACTGTTCGACCCGCCGTGACGCTCATCCCCCGGATAGAAACTAAAGCTTCTTGGACGCGGTTGACCAACGCAAGACGACTTTTGAGCTTCGTGGTGGTAGCAATATGGCCGTGCTTCTCCCATATCGCTGTGTACAACTCTTCGAACCGAACCGCACGCCGAATCCACCAACCAACACATGACCTGGATAAGGGACAGAAAAGGAGGATCGAACAAAGCCCTGTGCCGCATCACCTAATTCACCAACCACAGAGCCTTGTCGGTTGCGGGAGGCCTTTCGGAAGAAGTCACCACAATAGCCATATTCACTGGAACCTCGCTCGGGACGGATTTCAAGGGAGCCGCCTCAATTATTGCAGACGCTACCTTTCTTATACTCCTTCCTTCCATATACTTCGCTCCGGGTACTAATTTCCATCACGACCCCATCAACAAGATCACTCGGGGAGGCAAATTGTCCAACCGAGCTTGCATCATCTCTCGTCATGGTCGGGAAAAGGAGCGGTTTCTCCGGACTTCTCAAAGATGAAGATCGATTCTCCAGACTTCTCAAGATGAAGATCGGTTTCTCTAGATTTCTCAAAGATGAAGATCAAGATCGCCAGCCCTTCTCATTCTCGAATACGCGCCAGCCTTGTGAAGACATTCTCTTTCTAATCCCCGATTTCAAGCAAGAATTACTCTTAGAAAGATTCACCCTGGAGAAATAAAGGAACCAACGGAAGAAATTTAAATACCCGCATATTGGAGGAATTGAGGATCACCGAACCACATGCCTCGCTTCTTGGATCTCTCTCCCGCTTGGGGACTACAATCCTCGGCTCTGGTACGTTTGGCCGGGAAGTGGCTTCAACCGAAAATGCTTTTTCAAAACGTCGAAGATGGTTCACCACGGAAACTTGTCACAATACTCTCCGAGAATTCTGGAAAATCAACAAATTGCTTCGCTCCAAAATTTCTTGTACTTATCGGTTACCACCGGGTTTCTCCCAATAGGCCGAAGGGAAGGCTCACCCGTTCCAAAAACATGCCAGCGTTAAGAATATTCGGAGAGATTCTTTCTAACCCTTGGTGAACGAATAAATGGGACACCCTAATCAAATCCCATTTGGCGAGCAGCCACTGTCAATATTGTACGGAGTCACGAAAATTCTCCGTTAAATAGAGACGGGACATATCCTGGAATGCAGTGCTGCAGTAAATAAGTTCTCCAGATTTCATAGTTTCGACATCGGTACACAACACAAAGATCGGGACCGTCGAAGCGATCGCAAAAGTCTTTGGCTGAACAATGGAAGGGTGGACCGCCCCCATGGACGGAAATCTACAAGACACATTGTCAAATACGTCCACAAGTTTCGCACCGCCTCAGGGCGCCTTTTATTCCAACGGGTATTCTCGAGCCACCATACAAGTTCTTGAGCGAATTTCCGGAGTAGGAGCGTAACTTTTGAAGTGTTCCCATAAGAATGCCCGAATAAAAGCGAAGTGAACGTGCGACTCCACCTTCTTGTACCCATTAGAAACATGCATGTCCATTGCTAAAGCGTCCCGATGAGAATACAAAGTGATCCAAGGAACAATGCGCCTAAAGGAAGAACTTCACCCTTCGCCACCTTATAGCAATCTTAACAAGGTCACTTCTAATGGTCTTCTTTCCAGAACCATCATCGAATATATCCCTGGATAGCCATAAAGACAGGAACGCAATCACACTGAGCTCATTTTCCAACTCTTGATCCGGCTCTGGGTCTGCAGGAGACCACTCCGACACCCACCAGGTGTAAAAGCATCTCACATCTTTTTTCTCTTCCTTGTCCAGACTGTCGAATTCCGCCACTTTTTGAAGTATAGCACCATAGTTACTCTGTTCCGTATCAGAGAGCTCGTAAGAGAGACTTCCAGCAACAGGCAGGTTCATTAATGCAGCCACACTCTCCAAAGTAATAGTCATCTCTCCCCATCTAGATATGGTCAGTGAGTAGAAATACGCCACCGAGAAATGAAGGTAATCAAACCCGCGATGTCTTTCCTAATTTCTAGAGTAGCAGATGCCATGACCGCATTGAGGATCTGCGCTTTGGTCAAATTGTCCTTAATGCCCTTATTACTCAACATGCGTCTCATCCATCCTTCATAAGAACCCAGTGGAGCATGGCAAGTCTTGAAGTCAATAGGAGAAGGAGGATATTCGTTTCTCCGGAGACAAAATCTCATCACAAGTCTTTGAAGAAGAGAATGGATCGGCTTCCATATTTTCTCGAATCGGAAAGCAAGACTATCTTATGAGAAGGATGTTTCCTAATGTTTGGAAAAGGCGAGGTGAATAATTCATCATCAATGTTCGGCATATCTTTGAAGTCACAACACTTCCCGACTTGGCACCAAAGATTATCTCCGAAGACATCTCAACAGTGGATTCTTTTCTTCCACAATGAAATAAAAGACAGGAGTTAGAACTTGTATGAAAGCACAGGAGAGATGTAGTCACACACGGCAAGACGCAATTCGCATCGGAGCACACAATGGCCGGTTCAAACACCATTCAAGTCCGGTACAAATTTCAGTCTGGTATTGGTTTCAAGTCCGGTACAAGTTTCAAGTTCGGTGTAAATTTCAGTCAAGCATATGTGAGTAAGACCCACGTTCCGGCATACACGGAGGGCCCGCATTCATTCATCCGCATGCATCATAACACGATTTTCTTTATTCATGGGAATCGTGTCTACGGGATTCAAGCCAAATGGTGGAAAAAGCTAAGCATATACATGTCTTACAAAAGGTGTTTACCTAACAAACTAGGGTTTTACCTTTGAAAAAAAAAAAAAAAAAAAAAAAAAAAAATTACCTCGGACGGACGGACGGCGGCGCACTGTAGAGCAACTCCTAAGAACGGCAACAAGAAGAAGAACGGCGGTCGGCGCGGCAGCAAGGTCGCGGGACGAGAGCAAAGAAACAAAAAAAAAATTCGTGAGGAAAAGCAAAGGGGTTAGTCTCTTTTATAGACAAAAATTAGAAGAATCCCAATGGAACAAGGATACCTCTTTTGTTTGGATTCCTCTTTTGATTCAAATACCCAAAGAAGGAAACCGGTCCCACCAAAGGATTCCATACAAGCATAACGGCGTGGGCGACTAGCGGTTGGCCAACACTCTTCCGGGTAAACTTCTTTCATCCCGTCTTTCTCACGTATATGTCACCATCTCATGCCTACCACACAATAGTGTAACCATTATGTGCTAGGCAGGGGACTTAATGTTGATGGTGGATTTTCATTCAAGGTTAAATTTGTAAAAAACCAGAAAAAATCATGCGCTGACATCTTGTAAAAGATAAAGCCATTTATAAGTGTTGGATACTCCCTCACTTAATTCACCAGGAATGGAGCATGTGGCAACAATCCCATTCTGTGAATACATGAAATTCCTCCAGGTTGGAGCATGTGGCAACAATCCCTTCTTGTGAATTTCATATCAGCCTTGTATTTCCAGTACTCATTATCAATGTGGCATGACGACTGAATCTTACTCTTACAGAGTAACACAAACCTCCAAGCACTATAATGAAACCATGTACGAAATACCTGTACAGCCGACTCTCGGTGTGTTATACTAGCTCGATTGAGCCCCTCTCGGTGTGTTATACTAGCCCGATTGAGCATCCGGACCGACCATATCGGTCCGGATATGATCCGATCGCAGTCATCCAACTCCATAAGCATGATTGGATGACCCCGCATCAATTCCATCACCCCCAAGCGGTATGGAATACCCACGGCCGACCCCGCATGGTCGGTCATTGGCCTAGCTTGCCAAGAAACCGTTCATACCAAGCATTATAGACGGAAAACCCTAAATTAGGGTTTGCGGCATATTACATGTGTCGCAAAACAGTCTCAACCATCCATCTTCGCAGGTATAGATGGAGGGTGTAGATGTAGACTCAAAGGGCCCGAGCATGTCAACACGATTACCGTGGCTGGGCCGCCTACACACTTGACCAATCGGTCAAGACCAACCACGCATGGTTGTAACAAATTCGTACGCCCAAACAAGGAGTGACGTGCGGCTTTGAAACCCATAATTAGGGTTTTGAGTATCATGAGCGTCCATCTTCTCCGGCACGGATGGAGGGTCCGAGATTAAATTAAACAGGTCCGGTCATACCAGCATGACCACCGTGGGCCCATCTATCTCTTCACGTGGTCGGCTAAGGCATACCATGCCTGGCTATCCCAAACCGTCCACCCAAACTTGCGTGGTTACACTTCCCAAATTGCAAACTGATCTCGACCACTCAACTTCACCGACGATTTGAGTGGCTTAGATCACGTTTTCATGGGATAGTCGTATAGGTGTGAACACCAGCCTACCACCTACACGCTGGTATGATCGACCAAGACCGACCACGATGGGTCGTCTTGAAACGCGTGCCCAAACTAGGGATGTCACGCGGTTTCCAACTCCTTTGCGGCAATGGATTTCTGCCGCAAACGATCTCAACCACTCAACTTTACCGGTCAAATTGAGTGGCCTAGATCGCGCCTTCATGGGACAGTGAGGTATGGACGTGCACACCGGCATGCTTTGTCTACACACATGCCCTGGTCGGTCCTCTCCAAATCCCTTTCCATGCTTGGTTTCGACCAAAGTCAAGAGTGATGCTTGCGCACCTCTTCAAAAAAAAACCCTAATATTCATTAACGGTCGCAGATGAGTGTCTCAAAGATCATCTCATCCGTCCAACTTCACCAAACTTGGTTATACAACCCCGGTCGGGAGTTAATTGGTTAGTGAGGCGTCATTACCCATCACTTTACCACACCATGATGCAAAGACACGCACAAAATACACACGATACTTCACAAGTATCGACTTCCCGAATAACGCAGTTATTCAATTCAAAGATTACATGCTATCTTTCGTGGATCCACGATCCACACATTCCGACATCAATCATGTCACAAACTGGGGGATACATATCGGGGTATTGGTCTCAAGGTTTACGGCGTGTAGCGTGCAACGCGCCATCTCAAGAACGTGTCGGAAGTCATGGACGGTTAGAGATGAACATGAGAAGTGGGCAAGACTGGTCGTGTGGCACCGACGCACAACTCCACTACTCCATCACTCCACTTCCTCCACTTCCCACGAGAGACGTGAATAAGGCTCAATGACTTGTATAAATAGGTTCTCCGCCCTATTTCAAACAACACAAGTTCAGACGAAACAGAAAACCAAGTGTTAATACAAAAACGTATTCAAACACCCAGAGCTTACTGGCATCAATCACAAGCCTGCTCACCTTTTTATTACAAGTCATAAGCAAGCCAACACCTTCACAATCTCAACACCTTCTTCGCTTCCCTACCTAAGATCAACCCCATCTCCTTCACTTTGTGACCGAAACAAGTCTGGAACGGCCATTTCTTGGTTTAGGCCGGACTTGCACAGATTGATCTCTCGAATCTACAAGCACTCACCGCGCAGTGCATTTGTTTAAGGTTTAAATTCATTCCTCATCCACACCCCAAATTACCAAATTCTGCAGGAGTAGTTTTCACCCATAAACAACTGGGGTATTAGTCTGGCGGTTTACAGCGTGCAGCGCACAACGCGCCATCACAAGAACGTTTCAGGAAGTCATGGACAGTTAGTGATGATGGGAGAAGTGGGCAAGACTGGTCGTGTGACACCAACACACAACTCCACTACTCCATCACTCCACTTTCTCCACTTCCCACGAGATACGAGGGTTAGGCTTAAAGGCTTGTATAAATAGGTTCTCCTCCCTATTTTTCAAACAAGGCAAGTCAAGACAACAGAGGCAAGTGTTGATACCATCGTATTCAAACACCGGAACTAATAGCTTACATCCTGCAAGCCAGTTTAGCTTTCTGATACAAGTCATACATAGCCAACACCTTCACAATCTCAACACCTTCTTCGCTTCCCTCCCTAAGATCAACCCTATCTCCTTCACTTTGTGCCCGAAACAAGTCTGGAACGGCCATTTCTTGGTTTAGGCCGGATTTGCACAGATTGATTTCTCGAATCTACAAACACTCCCGTGTAGTGCATTTGTTTAAGGTTTAGACTCATTTCTCATCCACTCACCCCAAATTACCAAAACCAGCAGAAATAGTTTTCACCCATAAAAAATTGGCGACCACAGCGGGAGGTTGATCTCTCGGTTGCAAAAAATTGAATTCTTAATTTTTCGGTTTTCATCTCGTGATGTATCCTCACCTGGAAACCACAGGTGGTTCAGATATCATGGGAAGTGTAGCTAGAATGCTGGAGGATGTCTTGGCAAATCAAACCGGTATCGCCAGAAGACAGAGCGAAACATTCCGCCTTTTGAATGATATAACAGCACAATTACAAGAAGGGTCGGAAGGCATCTACTCAGACAGTACAAGAAACACTGAATCCTTAGCCAGGAGTCACACCTTTACCAGTGGAGATGCAGAAAGAGCGCATAATCACAGGGGACTCAGGAGAGATGAACAACATGGTCCAGCCGGCAACGAAGACTCGAGGCAACTCCACAAAGGAAAAGACTAGTCCGGGGGTGCCACAACGTATGCCGGATAAAGAAAGGGAGCATGCAGCTTACGGAGCCCTGCTAGAAGATTTATATCTCAAGACTCGTGTCGAGCTCGGAAGACTGTCCAATCCGCATCGACCTTTCAACCAAGTGAAGAAATGCTTGAGGAAGGAGAGATCAATCAAGGAACACGTGAGTACAGAGGATGGGAGCGTTCAATTCGATCACTCAGCAGTGATATTACGACACCTTCCACACCCCGTCACCCAGGCAAGCGATCCGCGGATATGATGGCACTCACAAGTCTTCCAACTTCATCTCTGAAACGTGCTCCACATCGAAGCCATGTAGAGACACCACAAATCCCACGAACGCGGGAAAAGCTAGACTCGAAGTACCTACACTTTCCGTTCTCAATGGAAAAGATTTTGGAGTTGCTGGAGGCGTGGATACGAAACAGAGAGGTGGAGCTACCTCCTGTATGGCGTCCACCAACTGATCAAGAAGTAATGGACCCGAGGTATTGTCATTTCCACCGGTTCCTTCACCACCCTACCAGTGAATGCAACGCTTAGAAACACATTGTTCAGAAGAAGCTTAATTCAGAGGGATAGCTTTCCTTCTCTGAGAGATTAATGCGGACGATTTCCTTAGAGAGGCTACTTCGGTTTGATACAAGTGAGGCTTCAAAAACAAGTAAGTTCTATTCAACAATTTTACAAGAAAGATAGTTTTAGAATTCACTGGGGACTTGGCATCCCGCACATGGAGAAAGAGGCTCAATGATCAAACACCATGTTTGTTTCCCTTCATACTTCCCTTTTACGCGACATTTGCAATTTCATATGATATGTTAATCATTCATGACCAAGATGCAAATTCCATTTAAAATAATCTCTTTCGGAAAAGTTGTTCACAAAACTATCTCAAAATAAACCAATTCAATTACCTATTAATTCAAAACCGGAAGTCAAATTATGAAAGGAAATCCTCACTATCACTCAAAAACAAAAGCATCTAAAAGAAAAGACAAGTAGGTGGCATGAATCCTTCAAGGAAAGTCCTTCAGCAGCAACTCGTCCTTTTGGGCAAGAAAGACTTTCATCCTTTGAAGTACGGCCTGCTTCAGCTTCAACTCCTTAGATAACTTTTCAACCTCTTCTTCCCGGCGAGTAACACAAATGCGCAAGGGACTTCATCTTGTAATTTCTGGAGCTCCTGAATCTCGGAGAACCCTTTGAAGAACCAAGGAGCATTGAAGTCGTACTACACAAACACATCTCGATGGCACTTCCAGTCTTCAATCATCTCCTTAGAAACTGTTCGACCAGTCGTGACGCTCATCCCATGGATAGAAAATAAAGCTTCCCGGACGCGGTTGACCAATGCAAGACGACTTTTGAGCTTCGTAGTGGTAGAAATGTGGCCGTGCTTCTCCCATATCGCTGTGTACAACCCTTCGAACTGAGCTGGCACGCTGAATCCTCCAACCAACATATGACCTGGATAAGGGACAGTGAAAGGAGGATCGAACAAAGCCCCAGTCTGCATTACCAATACTTCACCAATCACAGGAGCCTTGTCAGTTGTAGGAGGCCTTTTAGAAGAAGTCACCACGACAACTTTATTGATTGGAACCTGTTGTTTATGGGTAAAAATCGTTTCCGCCGATTTCGGTAAATTCGGTAGGTGAGTGAGAAACTGGTTTAAACCCTAAACAAATGTGCTGCACGTGAGCACTTTCTAGATTCGAGAGATCAATCTGTACAAGTCCGGCCTAAACCAAGAAATGGCCGTTCTAGACTTGCTTCGGTCACAAAGTGGAGGAGAAGGGTTGATTTGGGGAGGGAAGCAAAGAAAGGTGTTGAGACCAGAATAATTCTGGGAGAGTAGTGTCTCGACTTGTATCATAAAGTGAAAGCTTCGGAAGCTTGCAAGAGATGAAAGCTTTTTGGAGAGCTTGCAAAGTTGCCTTTTCTGAGAGTGTTGTATTTTTCTCCTGACCGAGACTTGTTGTCCGGTGGAAATAGGTAAGACCTATTTATACAAGTCGAGGTTGAAACGTACCACAGCCTCATGAAGGAAGAGAGTAAAGGGTGAAATAATGGGAGGAGGTGGTAACCGCAAGGTGTTTATGGGTGAAAACGTTTTCACCATTATTTCCTCATTTATTTGACCGCTTTATTCCTATTCACGCTTTCTTAATGTGAGCGTAGTGTACGCTGCATGCTGTGGCCGCCAAACCAAAACCCTAGAAAGCATCCCCCAGTTTGTGTTGATGTCTCGAGTGTTGGTTGCATCTTGAGTGCAAGTGGCGCTACTAGAGGCGCGTGTGGCATGTGCCACTGGCATGTGCGGAATGCCTTTGTTGCGGGTTGCACCTTGAGTGCAAGTGGCAATGCCAGAGCTGCTAGTGGCGTGTGTGGCATGTGCCAATGTTATGTGCGAAATGCTTGTACGTTGAGTGTAAGTGGCAATGCCAGAGCTGCTAGTGGCGTGTATGGAAAGTGCCAATGGCGTGTGCGGAATGCCATGATGGTAGGTTGCACGGTTTGCAAGTTAGGCTACCAGCGTGCATGTTTGGCATGTGTCAATGGCACGCATGGCCATTAGGGCTATGTCCTGGTAAGAAAAGCTACCAACGATGCATGTTGGCATGTGCCAATGGCATGCGTGGCCAACTTGGGTCACGACCTGGTAGGAAAAGCTACCAGCGAGCGTGTTGGCATGTGCCAATGGCATGCATGGCCAATTTGGGTCGCGCCCTGGTAGGAAAAGTTACCAGCGAGTGTGTCGGCATGTGCCAATGGCATGCGTGGCCAATTTGGGTAGCGCCCTGGTAGGAAAAGCTATCAGCGAGCGTGTTGGCATGTGCCAATGGCATGCGTGGCCAATTTGGGTCACGCCCTGGTAGGAAAAGTTACCAGCGAGCGTGTTGGCATGTGCCAATGGCATGCGTGGCCAATTTGGGTCGCGCCTGTAGGATCAGAATATCGCAACACCAATACTTCGCGAGATTAATAAACGACTACGTCGCGAAGGAGTCGCATGGAGATAAATAAATGACGTAATGGATGATGACAGTCAAAACATGAGGAAAGTGTGAAGACTTGGCGAGAATTAGGGGTGTCGCGAGGACAAACAATTACACACTCGCGACGCTTCGCGAGTCATTTCCGAAAATAAAGGACAGCTTAGTTGTCATCCACTATGTAATACCCTATATAAAGGGTTGAGTAAGTCTGTTGTGGGAGAGGTCTTTTTGAATTGTTAAGCAAGTCATTAGGAGAGAGAAAATCAAGAGTGATTGTAATTTCTTTAACTCTGTTCTACATTTCTTTGTAAACCTTTCAAGAAAACAATTAATAAAACACATTATTATTCATCTTCAAATGGATTGATTAAGCAAATTCGAGTGAGGGGTGTAGTGTGGGAAATCCTGCAACTACATATGCGCTAGAAACAGGGAATGAACAAGATTGAGGATCGAAGAGTACAATTAAAATTGTTTAAATCAAGAAAATGAGAAAGGAAAATGTTAAATCAGATGAGATAGAGGAGTTAAGAAGCAAGGAACATAATGAAGACATGGAATACAATTCAATTACAAAAGCAATGATTAATGAATTCCACGAAAATATTAGAGGAAGGATACATAAACGAGATTTTGAAGGAAAGAAGATTATAGATGAAGAGAAGACATCGTCTTTGAAGGAATGGGAAAAGCAGAAAATAACATTCACAGCCGCAGAAGTACCTAGAGAAAATTTGAATCATATATCTCCACTAGTGATCACGATAAATACAAGAAGAAAAGGAGAAGAATCGGCAAAAGCAGCGGAAGAATGGGAAATAAATAGAACTTTGGTGGATACGGGGAGTTTGGTGAGTATCATGTTTTACCATACCTACAAAAAATTAGGATATAAAGATGAAGAAATGAGTTCTCCAAGATATTATATTCATGGTTTTGGAAAATCTATAACAGTACCTAAAGGGGAGATAAAATTACGAATTTTACTCGGAGAAATTGAAACACAAGTAACATTAAGTGTAGTGGATATGGAATCGCCATTTTTTTTTTTTACTCGGT
This sequence comes from Papaver armeniacum, assembly GCA_023531295.1. NCBI lineage: Eukaryota > Viridiplantae > Streptophyta > Magnoliopsida > Ranunculales > Papaveraceae > Papaver > Papaver armeniacum. Next base: position 46,123 of record JAJJWW010016022.1, on the reverse strand, counting down.
CAATGAATATATTAAAAAACGAAAAAAACTGTACAGGGGATAAGTCCTACTAGTGCATAGCCGTTAGGCCAACACTAGCAAAAGACTTACTTAAAACGAAAGTATACATCGCCAGGCCACTCATAAATCTTAGTGGACACCGGCCTACCCTCATAGAACTCAAAAATGTCCTCCGCCAACAAACATGCTTGTTTGGCAGAGTCATCAGCAGAAAAATTGACCTCTCTATAACTATGGACATATCTAATATTATCATAAAATGATCGCGCCATTCTCCACTTTTGCACGAGTTGCCACGGTAACTGCCCTTCCTTGAAAGCTTGTATGCAGCTCATTGAATCCGAACGAACACACAACTGCTTGATATTCCATCTTCTAGCACACATAGCTCCATAAATAATAGCACAAACCTCAGCGTAATAGTTTGTTTGCCAGCCCAGGCCAACCATAAGACTACCTAAAATTTCCGCATTCGAACCACGAAAAGTGACACCACAACCAGCTTGGCCAGGATTTCCAAGGGAAGCACCATCACAACAAATCATAATTTCACCTGAATCTGGAGGCCACCAAGCTAGTTCCAAGGGAGTAGAAACCCGGCTAGCCCTATGCGCCACCTTAAAATAATTCAAAATCCGCAAGTCATCCTCCCTGTTGTACATGTAACCTCTCATGCGAATCGAGTTATCATGAATTAACTGATAAACTCTGCCTTTAAAGCCAAGCCAATGCACCTTCGCTTCCTCAAAATAAATCTTATTTCTCAACTTCCATAATTCCGTGGCAATTGCTAAATGAGTAACAAGCCACAAGTCCTTGATCATCCTACTTCTTCCCTTTGCAACCTTGTAAGAATCAACCAAATCCTCCACTGGTTGCAAATTGAAAATGCCCGACGCCCAGGCCCAAATACGCCTTGCAAACCTACACTGCCAAATTAAATGGCGCATAGACTCACCATCCGTGGCAATAGACTCGCCATACCACATATTGTTAGGGAGACCTTGGGTACATGCAATTAAGGCAGTGGCGTCAACACTCCATCAGTGCATCAAATTTCCTATGCCAAGTGGAATTGGTGAGGTCAGAGGAGACATTGATAAAGGAAGAATATATCATCAAATCGAGGTAAAGCATTATGAAGGGCAAGTGAAGAAGCGAAAAGATCGCAGGAAGATGATAAAAGCAGCTAAGAAAGAAGAAGAATTTAGAATTTACATGATAAGAGCAAAAGAGGGAAAAGGAATACCTGGCGAAATCATGGGAAAAGGGAGTGAGTTCGCGAAGGAAATGAGAGGACCAACACCTATGGGAGAATCGAAGTCTAGTTATGTCGCAGTAGAACAAACAAAAGAAGTGAATGTTGGAACCGAGGAGGAGCCTAAAATCTTAAAAATTGGGACTAAAATGGAAGCGGATGAAGAAAGGAGAACTCATTGAGTTGTTTGAGATTACAAAGATATTTTCGCATGGGATATGGATGAAATGCCTGGTATAGATCCATCAGTGGCTTGCCATAAATTGGAAATTGACAAGAATGTAAAACCATTTAAACAAAGAATTAGAAAGATCGCTACAGCATATCATCCTCAAATAAAAGAAGAATTGCAGAAAATGTTGGACGCGGGAATTATTAGACAAGCAAAATATCCCGAATGGATAGCAAATATGGTTATAGTCCAAAGAAGAAAAAAGGAATAAGAATTTGTATAGACTTTACTGATCTAAATAAAGCTTGTCCTAAAGATAGTTTCCCATTACCGATATTCCGCAATTGGTTGAAGCAAAAATGATAGAAAACGAAAGGATATCATCTCTTGATGGATATAAGGGTTACAATCAAATTCCTCTCGCCGAAGAAGACCAAGAACATACCGCTTTCTTTGCTCCAAGAGGATTGTACTTGTTATACAAAAATGCCGTTTGGTCTCATGAAAATGCCGGTGCGACATACCAAAGGATGGTGGAGAAGGTGTTCGCGAGATGGATACACAAAACATTGGAGGTATACGTAGATGATATGTTAATAAAAAGTAGAAAAGCAAAAGACCACGTACAGGATTTGAAAGAAATTTTTGAACAAATGAGGCAATTTAATATCAAAGTAAACCCAGAAAAATGCACCTTTGGAGTCGCCTCTGGAAAATTTTTAGGGTACATTGTATCCAAAGAAGGAATTCAAGTCGACCCAGAAAAAGTACAAGTAGTTCGCGATATGCCAACACCTGCGACAATAAAAGATGTTCAAAAGTTAAATGGGTTGTTAGCTTCGCTAGGGAGGTTCATCTCGCGATCATCTGACAAATGCAAGCACTTTTTCAATATCCTTAGAAAGGGATCGAAGTTTAAATGGACAGATGAGTGCGAGAAAGCCTTGCAAGGAATAAAGGAACATTTAATGGATATATCAATTTTGCAAAAAGCAGAAGAAGGAGAAGAATTGTTGATCTATCTTGCGACAACCTCGCATGCATTAAGTGCAGTGTTACTGCGAGTGGACGCAGGAGTAGAAAAACCAATTTATTACATCAAAGAAAACTTTCAACGCTGCAAAAAGGAATTACTCAAAAATTGAAAAACTAATCTTGGCATTAGTTTATGCAACATTTAAGCTTCGTATATATTTTCAAGCGCATGTTGTCAAGGTGGTGACAAAAGTACCAATAGAATCAGTGATGAAGAATTCAAAGAGGTCGGGAAGAGTTGAGAGATGGAATGCTCAAATAAGTCATTGCAAACTCAAATATGAAATACTATCTTCGCCAAAATCACAGGTTGTCGCAGACTTTTTAGCAGAATTTCCTTTGGAAGAGGATGAATCAGTAGAAGAAATGATGGATGTAGAGGAAGAACATGGAGATCCGAAAGATTTGTTAACTGAACCAAATAGATGGGAAATATTAGTAGATGGGTCATCGAATGGAGAAGGAAATGGAATAGGAATTGTTGTGATATCGCCAGAGGGTAATAAAATAGCTCTTTCTTTCAGATTGGAGTTTGCATCAACAAATAATGAAACAAATAATATGAAGCTATAATACATGCTTTGCGATTTGCAATAGAAATGAAGTGGAGAATGTAAGGATTACTAGTGATTCACAATTGGCAATTCGCCGAGATAAAAGAAGAATATGCCATAAACGAATTATCTTTGCAAAAATATAAGAAACTTGTTGACGAGTTATCGACGCAGATACCAAGAATAAAGTGGAGACATATATCAAGGAGAAATAATAGGCTCGCAGACGCTTTTGCCTTTATATCAAGTATGATGACAGATCCGGTTGCGAGAAATATTAAAATACAAACACTTTTGATGCCGTCAATTGACAAAGAAGAAGAACAAGAAACCGATGTAATGGTAGTAGAAGACGGAACACAAACACTCTGCGAAGAAGATTGGAGAGCGAGCTTCATGCATATTTGTCTTTGTGGAGAAACACCAAGAAATAGATTGGAGACACACAAATTAAAAAGCCGTGCAACAAATTATGAATTAAGAGATAGAGTGCTATACCGACGATCTTTTAACGGGCCTTCACTTAGATGTTTAACAAGAAAGGAAGGGGAAATCATATTGAAGATGTTGCATAGTGGGGATGCTTTGGTAATCACAACGGTGGAAGATCTTTAGCATATAAAGCAAAAATGCAGGGGTTATTATTGGCCATATATGCATGAGGACGCGAAACAAGTGTCAAGGCGTTGCGAGGATTGCCAAAGGCATGGGAAGAAAATACATGCACCAGGAGCTCCGTTAAATTCTTCAACAAGTGTCTGGCCATTTGGAAAATGGGGTTTAGACATTGTAGGACCATTTTTACCAGGAACGGGACAGAGAAGATATTTAATCGTCGCTACAGATTATTTCACAAAATGGGCAGAGGTGAAAGCGGTACAACATATTCGCGATAAGGATGTTTTTACTTTCATATTTGAGAACATTATATGCAGATTTGGGATTCCAAAGACAGTTGGTATCCGACAATGGGAAGCGATTCGAAGGACAAAATATAGAATTGCTTTGCTTAATGCATTTCGAGATACGATGTGGAAATCAACTCCTCTATACCCGCAGCTAATGGTCGAGCGAAGCGACAAATAAAACAATCGCAGACATATTGAAGAAAAAGTTAGAAGGATACAATAAAGGATGGTGCGAACAAGTACCCACTGCGGTATGGGATTATAATACAACTAGAAGAGAAGCTACAGCATGTCCCCTTTTTGTTTAACATATGGAGTTGAAGTCAGTACTCCGTGAAGTTAAGATTCCAACTACAAAGAAAGAAGCTTGGGAGAAAAATCTCAGTGCGGGTAACATCTTAATCAAGTTAGATGAACTAGAAGAAAAAAGAGAGAAAGCACTACAACATATGGAGAATTATCAGCGAAGATTGGCCAGAGAATATAACAAGCGTGTCAAGATACGTGAATTTCAACCAGGTGACTTGGTGCTGCGAGAAACACCTATATATCAGCGAGAAAATGGTGGCAAGCTAGCAAGAAAATGGGATGGACCTTATATCATCAAGGAGATAGTTGGAACAGGGGCATATAGATTAATGGATCCTGAAGGCAAAGATGTAGGGCAAAAACTAAATAGGCCATGGAATAGGTTATATCTTAAGAAATATTACCCATAGAAGATGGGAGAAATGGAATGAATCGGTGATATAATGTTTTTGCAACAAATAGATCGCGAGATCAAAGGAAATAAAGCAAGATTGTGCGATAGCTTCGCAAACAGAATGAATGCTTGAATGAATTAACAAATATGAATGAGTGAGTGAATGGGACGAACCTTTATGGCGTACACCTTAGTTCGCGAATGATATTTCGCAAGAGGCAAATGTAAGACCTAAAGTGCGTCATATAAGGAGGTATCTCTTGACATGACTCGGGGAAAAGGTTACACCACTCCTGGAACCTGAGTCATGGAGATTTGGGGCCCATGAAAGCCTATCCGGGGGAGATACCTTGGATTTCCAACTATATATATAAGGTTATACCCTGGTTGGACGCCCGAGGGTCTCTTCCAAGGAGTCAGTGTATGACCAAGGCGCCGAGGTACACGGTTGAGTCAAGAGTGCGGGGAGCATGGAACTTCCTTACCACTCTTGACAAGTCTTGGCACATGCTTTGCACTCGGCCCAAGAAAACTCCACTTAGGGTGCAGTCTCGTAACCATAAGCCCTATAGGTATAAGGGATAAGAGGTCTGCGAAAACAACTGCTTGTTGTTAAGACCGGATGGGAGGAGCTAGTCTTGTATGGCCGATGTACGCCTCCTTGAAGGGGCAACCAGGGAGAAGATAAGGGCGGCACCCTCCATTAGGGAGATGATAAGTGTCAAAGACGCAAATGTCGCGAGGCTTTATTTTTGCAAGAGAATTTAGGCTTGTCATATTTGTGCAATGATCCTGCAGAGGCAATAATACTAACGCAAGGGTAAGACGAGATCAATGGGTTTTTGCATGAAAGTGTAAGAACGTCCTGCGATTTCGTCGCAAAGACGACAATGTCACGGGATTTTATGGTCGCAAGAACGTTTAAACCTGTCATATTGTCGCAAATATAATGTCATGCAGAGGCAAAAATACTTAAGAAATGATAAGACAAGGTCAATGGGTCATTACATGAAAATGTAAAGACGTCCTGCGATCTTGTCGCAATGAGGGGTGGCAAAATAAGACCTTTACTTAGGAAGGCAAAATAAGACCACACAAATAATGATAAGGCAAGACCAATGGGTCATTACATGAAAATGTAAAGACGTCCTGCGATCTTGTCGCAATAACAGCATTCAAGAAAGATCTTTAAACATTTTGAATATAGGCAATCGAGATCTTTTCATCGCGAAAAGATTACAACAAAAGACTTAATGGAAAATAAAGGAATTGCTTGATAAGGTGGCGAAATGAGTTCTTATAATAAGAAAGAAAGAGAAACTAATTCATCCAACACCGGACTTAATCTTTTGCAATCAAAAAGAAAAGTTCAACAAGATTACAAAGAAACTTAATTATCTATATCAATATTCTCAGCTGAAGGAGATGGTAAAGATTCTTCAACAATCTTGTCAGCTTCACCTTCGCCAGTTGAAGGGTTTTCATCGAGAGATTTTTTCGCTTGGATCATTATTGATAACTTCATTATTAGCGAGATCTTCGCAGCTATCATAATAATAATCACTATCGGGAGAGTTGGGTATTTCATCATCTTCAACTTCCAAAGGTTCAACAGAGAGACGGGGGTCAAGGGATTTTGAGAGTAAAATTTCATTCACGCAAACTTCTGCTTTGGGATGAAATTGATGAAGAAGTGCTTTCTGTTGATTTCTACTCTGGATATCTTTAAGATGATTAAGGTAGTTAAACCTCCTTCTGGCTTGGTCGCGATATTGGGCAAGGGAAGCAACTAGAGTTGCATTTTCCTTACGAATTTTAGCATGCGCCGCGCTTCCAAAGTAGATAGAGAAGAGTGAAGATTTTTCTCGGATTCTCGAAAGAGTAAAGAAAGACATTAAAATTATAAGATGGAAAGTGGTATATAAAATTAGAAAAGAAAAATGATGGAAAAGGCAATCAAATCTTATGACTACCTTCCTTCTGCGAGATAAGATATTGAGTAAGGGCCAAGCAATTATTCCCCAAGTTTTCCATGGCATTATCAAAACCATCACCAACAAGACCTTTTAACCGCGAACGCAAACTCTTTTTGTTAGAAATCAATAATTTATTTTGCTTCGCAAGGGAAGAATGGGATTCTTTTAACTTGGTATAATCATCCTTGAGTTGGTTTGTTTTAACACTTAGAGTTATTCTACTCTGAATAAGCTTATCTCTTTCAGTGGTAGTATCTTCAAGTTTATTTTTCAGTAGGCAGATAGATTGTTCTTGCTCATTCAATGCTTTTTTACAAGCATCAAGTTGTTGCGAGGATATCGCCACCTTATCCAATAAAGCTCGCTTCTCTTGAGATAAAGTTCCATTTTCATCTGATAAGGTTTCCAACTCCAAATTAGATTTATTCAAAGAATATGAGAGACGCGACACTTCATTACTTAATAATTCTTGATTTTGAACTAAGCAGATGTTTTCTTGAGAAAGATTGTTTATTTGATCCATAGAAAATGTATGGAGATTATCTAAACGATTATATTGCTCCATCCATGCGTCTCTTTCCATTCGAGTTTCTTCTACAATAGATTCCAGTTGATATATCTCCATCTTACGTTTCTGGTGCAAAACTTGAGAGGCGAACCAAGTTTTAAAAAAAAAAAAAAAAAAAAAAAAGGGGGGGGGGAGGAGAGATACCTTTTAATTCTTCATTTTTCTTGCGAAGGTTATCGCGATCCAGCAAAGTATTATGAAGATTATTCTTCAAAGTCTTAATTTCTTGTTCCAAGGATACTCGCGATATCGTATCGGAACCAAAATATTTACCCAAAGACTCGTAAACACTAGATCTGGTAGGATCAGTGGAGGCTTTTTTAACATCATTCATGGTATCTGATAAAATTCTAAAAGCTATATCCATCCCTTCCAAATTTTCTTTGCTAAGAGAGATAGATTTTGAGGAAGAAGAAATAGTAGAGGAAGAAGGAAAAGTTGAGTCACCCATGGTTATAAGATTGCCAATTGGAGAAACCTGATCAATAGGTGAGGGCGAGATAAAAGTAAAAGTGGGAAGAGGCATGTCCTGAAGAATTTCATTCACAGAAAATTCAGGGATTGATTTATCCTGCGATGATATTGTAGGGAATGGTACATTATCTTGAGAAGAAGAAACGGGTTTATCTTGCGAAGAAGTCGCTACAGTAGGAGATTTGCCTTGTGAAGATACTGTAGGGAAAGTAGAATGCTTGAATCCCGAAAAGGAAACAGTGGGAGCAGCGAAGAGAAGCATCGGGTTTATTATGGCGAAACCTTTTGGGAGATCTATCATCATTCTTATCATCCTGCGAATAATAAATCAATTGAGAAACAGAGGCAATAAAATTGCTATTAAAGGAGTAAATATTTCTAAAATACCTTACTACTCGCAGGCTGTTTTTTGGAAGCGAGAGACTTCAGTTGCGAAGAAGATTTTGGTTGCGAACCAGTAGGGATGTTAGGGTTCACCACGGTATACTTAGAACCGGATTTATTCTTGCTGAAACAAAAATGGCGAAAGAAACATCAAAAGAAGAATAGAATCAAGATGAAGTAATTTCAATAAGGAAAATCAATCAAGAGAATAGTCAAAATCAATGAAATTAACAAACCTGGATGCCATGAAAACAATAACAGAAAGATAATAAAAAGAAGATGATGAAGATGAACAGCAGGAAATAGTTGCAGACGATGAGGAAGATAGAGAAGAAGAGAAAGAGTGTTTTTCACAGGAAGTTTTCCTTTAAATAGAAGAAAAAAGAGTGACCGGATAACATTAAATGTACCGGTAAAAAGAGTAATTTTAGACACGTGTAAACGGTTATCCCTACATTTAAGGAATCAAATTAAGAAGATTTCTGTGGGAAATTGAAGAGATTTCTTATATTATTTCATGAATACTTCATGATTCGCATACTTCAAGAGATAGTACTTCTTGCTCACTTCGCAAAGCTTCGGAACTTCGCAAAAGAATAGAGGCAAGTACGTACTTTTCAAGTCCGGTATTCTTTCACTTGTTCCTTCATCAACAAAGATCACCGCAGTGGCAAATTTTTCCTTAAAAATAGCTCTCCAAGCAATATTCAAGGAAAAAGAGGCAAGATGTAGGATCAGAATATCGCAACACCAATACTTCGCGAGATTAATAAACGACTGCGTCGCGAAGGAGTCGCATGGAGATAAATAAATGACGTAATGGATGATGACAGTCAAAACATGAGGAAAGTGTGAAGACTTGGCGAGAATTAGGGGTGTCGCGAGGACAAGCAATTACACACTCGCGACGCTTCGCGAGTCGTTTCCGAAAATAAAGGACATCTTAGCTGTCATCCACTATGTAATACCCTATATAAAGGGTTGAGTAAGTCTGTTGTGGGAGAGGTCTTTTTGAATTGTTAAGCAAGTCATTAGGAGAGAGAAAATCAAGAGTGATTGTAATTTCTTTAACTCTGTTCTACATTTCTTTGTAAACCTTTCAAGAAAACAATTAATAAAACACATTATTATTCATCTTCAAATGGATTGATTAAGCAAATTCGAGTGAGGGGTGTAGTGTGGGAAATCCTGCAACTACAGCGCCCTGGTAGGAAAAGCTACCAGCGAGCGTGTTGGCATGTGCCAATAGCATGCGTGGCCAATTTGGGTCGCGCCCTGGTAGGAAAAGTTACCAGCGAGCGTGTTGGCATGTGCCAATGGCATGCGTGGCCAATTTGGGTCGCGCCCTGGTAGGAAAAGCTACGAGCGTGTTGGCATGTGCCAATGGCATGCTCGGCCATTAGGGCCGCTCCCTGGTGAGAAAAGCTACCATCGAGCGTGTTGGCATGTGCCAATAGCATGCGTGGACAATTTGGGTCGCGCCCTGGTAGGAAAAGTTACCAGCGAGCGTGTTGGCATGTGCCAATGGCATGCGTGGCCAATTTGGGTCGCGCCCTGGTAGGAAAAGCTACGAGCGTGTTGGCATGTGCCAATGGCATGCTCGGCCATTAGGGCCGCGCCCTGGTGAGAAAAGCTACCAGCGAGCGTGTTGGCATGTGCCAATGGCATGCGTGGCCAATTTGGGTCGCGCCCTGGTAGGAAAAGCTACGAGCGTGTTGGCATGTGCCAATGGCATGCATTAGTCGCGCCACAGTGAGATTAGCTACCAACGGCGTGTTGGCATGTTCCAATGGCATGCGTGGACAATTTGGGTCGCGCCCTAGTTGTAAAAGCTACCAGCGAGCGTGTTGGCATGTGCCAATGGCATGCTCGGCCATTAGGGCCGCGCCATGGTGAGAAAAGCTACCAGCGAGCGTGTTGGCATGTGCCAATGGCATGCTCGGCCATTAGGGCCACGCCCTGGTGAGAAAAGATACCAGCGAGCGTGTTGGCATGTGCCAATGGCATGCTCGGCCATTAGGGCCATGCCCTGGTGAGAAAAGCTACCAGCGAGCGTGTTGGCATGTGCCAATGGCATGCGTGGCCAATTTGGCCTAGGTTGCATGGTTTGCAAGCCTAAGTGCGGGCGCTACTTTGGCATGGCGCGGCTAGGGCCAAGGTAAGGGTGTTTGGCTTGGCGTGGCGTGACCAGCGTAGCTAGGGCCAAGGCAGAGTGTGTTTGGCATGGCGCGGCTAGCTGGGGCAAGGTGTGGCTGGCATGATTTGCCATTGGCACGGAGGTGCGGTTAGCATGGTTGCATGCTTCGGCGCGTTTGGTATGGCTGGCATGATTTGCCATTGGCATAGAGGTGCGGCTAGCATGGTTGGCATGCTTCGGCGCGTTTGGTATGGCTGGCATGATTTGCCATTGGCATAGAGGTGCGGCTAGCTTAGGCTAGGTGTGGCTGGCATGATTTGCCATTGGCACGGAGGTGAGGTTAGCATGGTTGGCATGCTTTGGCGCGTTTGGTGCGACTAGCATAGCTAGGGCCAAGGCAGAGTGCGTTTGGCATGGCGCGGCTAGCTTGGGCTAGGTGTGGCTGGCATGATTTGCCATTGGCACGGAGGTACGGCTAGCTTAGGCTAGGTGTGGCTGGCATGATTTGCCATTGGCACGGAGGTGCGGCTAGCATGGTTGGCATGCTTTGGCGCGTTTGGTGTGACTAGAATAGCTAGGGCCAAGGCAGAGTGCGTTTGGCATGGCGCGGATAGCTTGGGCTAGGTGTGGCTGGCATGATTTGCCATTGGCACGGAGGTACGGCTAGCTTAGGCTAGGTGTGGCTGGCATGATTTGCCATTGGCACGGAGGTGCGGATAGCATGGTTGGCATGCTTTGGCGCGTTTGGTGTGACTAGCATAGCTAGGGCCAAGGCAGAGTGCGTTTGGCATGGCGCAGCTAGCTTGGGCTAGGTGTGGCTGGCATGATTTGCCATTGGCACGGAGGTGAATTAGGGTTTTGTTCGTTGTAACCCTAATTTGAAAAAATACCCCCTATTAATTACTGACTACATGCATTAAATGTCCTAATAAATGTGTCACCGGTGACATTAGGTTATTTGGGGTTTTACGATTTTACCCTTTGTTTAAAAACCACCATCAACACCTGCTCAGAACGTTCTTCAAGGGGAGCCACATCAACAGTAGCGGATGTTGCCTCTCTTACATTCCTCCCGATGTCTACTTCACTCTGGGTGCTAATTTCCATTATGGCCCCATCATCAAGATCACTTAGGGAGGCACCTTGTCCAACCGAGCTTGCGTCATCTCTGTCATTGTCTGGAAAAGGAGCGGTTTCACCAGACTTCTCAGCATAAAGATCAGTGTTACCAGACTTCTGAGGATCAGTGTTACCAGACTTCTCAGCATAAAGATCAGTGTTACCAGACTTCTGAGGATCAGTGTTACCAGACTTCTCAGCATGAGGATCAGTGTCGCCAGACTTCTCAACATGAAGGCCAACGTTACCAGACTTCTCGTTCTAAATGCGCGCCAACCTTGTGAAAACATTCTCTTTCGGAATTCCCTGATTTCAAGAAAGGATCACTCTTAGAAGAATTTACTCTGCAGAAATGAAGGAATCGACAGAAAGAGATTTAAATACCTGCATATTGGAGGAATTGAGGATCACCGAATCACATGCCTGCCTTTTAAATCTCTCTCCTTCTTGGGGACTGCAATCATCAGCTCTATTTCGTTTGCCTGGGAGTGGCTTCAACCGGAAATGCTTCTTCAAAACGTCAGAAGATGGCTCACCACGGGAATCTGTCACAACATCCTCCGGGAATTCCTGGAAAGCCAACAGTTGCTTCCTCCAAAATTCCTTATACTCATCGGTTACCACTGGGTTTCTCCCAATAGGCCAGAAGGGAAGACTCTGCAGTGCCAAGAACACGTCAGCATTAAAAATACTCGGGAGAAGTTCTTTCGGAGCATCCGACGGACGGATAAATGGAACACCCTGGTCAAATCCCATTTGACGAGCAGCCCTGTCAATGTTGTACGGAGTCACAATGAATGCTTCGTTGAATAGAGACGGGATATATCCCGGAATGCAGCTGTGAGATAAATAAGTTCTCCAAATTTCATAGTCTTGACATCGGTACGCAACACAGCATCGGGACCGTTAGAAGCAATAGCAAAAGTCTTCGGTTGAACAATGGAAGAGTGGATCGGCCCCCATGGACGGAAATTTACAGAAGACACATTATCAAAGATGTCCACGAGTTTCGCACCTGGTTGGGGATGCCTCCTATGCCAACGGAGTATTCTCGAGCCACCATACAAACTGCTGAGCGAAGTTGCAGGAACAAGAGAATAACTTTTGAAATGTTCCCACAAAAATGCGCAAAGTGGACGTACGACTCCACCTTCTTGTACCCGTTGGAAACATGCATGTCCATTGCTAAGGCATCCAGATGAGAATACACCGATCCAAGGAACAAGGCACATAAGGGAAGAACTTCACCTTTTGCTAGATTTATAGCAATCCTAACCAAGACACCTCTTATGGTCTTCTTTCCAGAACTGTCGTCAAATATATCTTTGGATAGCCACAAAGACAGGAATGCAATCACGCTGAGCTCGTTTTCCAACTCCTGATCCGGTTCTGGGTCTGCAGGAGACCACTCTGATACCCACCAGGTGTAAAAGCATCTTGTATATTTTTTCTCCTCCTTGTCCAGATCGTCGAATTCTGCCACCTTTTGGAGTATAGCGTCATAATCACGTTGTTCCGTGTCAGAAAGCTCATAATAAAAACTCCCAAATGACAGGCGGGTTCATCAATGCAGCTACGCTTTCCGAGTAATAGTCATCTCTCCCCATCCAAATATGGTTGTATGAGTAGAAGGGCGCCACCGAGAAATGAAAGTAATCAAGCTGCAAACATCTTTCTTAATTTCAAGAGTAGCAGATGCCATGACTGCATTGAGGATTTGCGCTTTGGTCAAATTAGCTTTAACATCCTTATTATTCAACATGCGTCTCATCCACCCTTCTGTTGATGGTGGATTTTCATTTAAGGTTAAAATTGTAAAAAACCAGAAAATTATGCGATGACATCTTGTAAAAGATAAGGCCATCAATAAGTGTTGGATACTCCCTCACTTAATTCACCTAGAATGGAGCATGTGGCAACAATCCCATTCTGTGAATACACGAAATTCATCCAGGTTGGAGCATACAGCAACAATCCTATATAACCTGTGAATTTCTAGCATTATTAATTAATGCGTAATCAGCCTTGTATTTCCTGTACTCATTATCACAGTCATCCAACTCCACAAGCATGATTGGATGAACCAGATCAATTCCATCACCCCCAAGCAGGTATGGAATATCCACTGTCGAACCAACGCGGACCCCGCATGGTCGGCCTCCCTCCAGAATTGGCCTAGCTTGCCAAAACGTCCAAACCATAGCAGTATGGGCGGAAAACCTAAAATTAGGGTTTGCGGCATATTACATGTGTCGCAAAACGGTCTCAACCATCCATCTTCGCAGGTATAGATGGAGGGTGTAGATGAAGATTCAAAGGGCCCAGAGCATGTCAACACAATCACCGTGGGCCCGCCCACATACCTGACCAATCGGTCAGGACCAACCATGGTTGGTTATCCTAATTCGTGCGCCCAAACAGAGCATGGTTACACGGCCGTGAAACCCAAATTAGGGTTTTGAGCATCACAAGCGGCCATCTTCTCCAAAGACGAATGGAGGGTCCAAGATTAGATTAAGCGGTCCTCATGTCATACCAAAGATGACCACCGTGGGCCCATCTATCCCCTCACCCGATCAGCCAAGGCATATCATGCCTGGTTATTCCAAGACGCGCGCTCAAACTAGCGTGGTCACACCTCCCAAACCGCAAACTAATCTCGACCGCTCAACTTCGCCGGACGATTTGAGTGGTTCAGATCACGTTTTCATGGGATAGTCAGGTGTAAGCGTGAACACCAGCCTACCACTTACACGCCAGACCGGTCGGCCAAGACCGACCAAGTTAGGTCATCTTGGAACGCGCGCCGGAAGTGAGCATGGTGCGCGGCTTTTTGCGGTACCAAATTCCTATTACAAAATCGATCTCCACCACTCCTCTTTGCCGGCCAAATTGAGTGGCCTAGATTGCACCTTCATGGGACAGTGAGATATGGACGTGTACACCGGTATGTTGTCTACACGCATGCCCGGTCGGTCCTTTCCAAAGACCTTCCCATGCTTGGTTTCGACCAAGCTGAAGAGTGATGCTTGCGCACCTCTTCAAAAACCCTAATTCATTAACGGTCGCAGATGAGTGTCTCAAAGATCATCTCGTCCGTCCAACTTCACCAGCTTGGTTATACAATCCTGGTCAGGAGTTAATTGTTCAGTGAGGCGTCACCACCCATCACTTTACCACACCATGATGCAGTACCTGCATAAAATACACATGATACTTCACAAGTATCAACTTCCTGAATAACGCAATTATTCAATTCAAAGATTACATGCTACCTTTCATGGATCCACGATCCACACATTCCGAACATCAATCATGTCACAAACGGGGATACATACTGGGGTATTGGTCTGGCGGTTTACAACGTGCAACGTGTAACGCGCCATCACAAGAACGTGTTAGGAAGTTATGGACGGTTAGAGATGACAGGAAAAGTGGGCAAGACTGGTCGTGTAACACCAACACACACCTCCACTACTCCATCACTCCACTTCCTCCACTTCCCACGAGAGACGTGAATAAGGCTCAATGACTTGTATAAATAGGTTCTCCTCCCTATTTCCACCAACAAGAGCAAGTCCGGACAAGAAACAGAAACCAAGTGTTGATACAAGACACCGGAACTGATAGCTTGCATCTTGTAAGCCGGTTCAACTTTCTGTTACAAGTCATAAGCAAGCCAACACCTTCACAATCTCAACACCTTCTTCGCTTCCCTCCCTAAGATCAACCCCATCTCCTTCACTTTGTGACCGAAACAAGTCTGGAACGGCCATTTCTTGGTTTAGGCCGGACTTGCACATATTGATTTCCGAATCTACAAGCACTCACCGCGCAGTGCATTTGTTTAGGGTTTAGATTCATTCCTCATCCACACACCCCAAATTACCAAATCCGGCAGGAATAGTTTTCACCCATAAACAATTGGCGACCACAAAGGGGAGGTTGATCTCTCGGTTGCACAAAATTGAATTCTCAATTTTTCGGTTTCCATCTCGCAATGTATCCGGAAACCACAGGTGGTTCAGATATCATGGGAAGTGTAGCTAGAATGCTTTGGAGGATGTCTTGGCAAATCAAGTCGGTATCACCGGAAGGCGAGCGAGACATTTCGCCTTTTGAATGATATAGCAAAGACAATTACAAGAAGGGTCGGCAGGCATCTACTCAAGCGATGCAAAAATGTTGAATCCTTAGTCAGGAGTCACACCTTTACCGGTGGAGAGGCAAAAAGAGCGCGTAACCGCAGGAGACTCAGTAAAAATGAACAACATGGTCCAGTCAACAATGAAGAACCGAGGCAACTCCACAGAGGAAAGGACTTGTCCGGAGTACTACAACGTCTACCAGATAAAGAAAGGGAGCCTGCAGCCTATGGAGCCCTCGTTAGAAGATTTATATCTCAAAACTCTTGTTGAAGCCCTAAGACTGTCCAATCCGCATCGGCCTTTCATCCAAGCGAAGAAATGCTTGAGGAAGGAGAGATCGATCAGAAATACGTGAATACAGAGGATGGGAGCGTTCAATTCGATCACTCAAATAGTGATATTACGACACCTTCCACATCCCTCTACCCGTGCAAGCGATCCGCGGATATGATGGCACTCGCAAATCTTCCAACTTCATCTCCGGAACGTGCTCCACATCAAAGCCATGTAGAGATATCACAACGCCCACTAACGCAGGAAAAGCTGGACTCGAAATACCTACACTTTCCGTTCCCGATGGAAAAGATTTTGGAGTTGCTAGAGATGTGGGTACGAAATAGAGAGGTGGAACTACCTCCTGTATGGCGTCCACCAACCGATCAAGAAATAATGGACCCGAGGTACTGTCATTTCCACTGATTCCTTCACCACCCTACCAGTGAGTGCAACGCTTTGAAGCGCATTGTTCAGGAGAAACTTGGTTCAGAAGGATAGCTCTCATTCTCTAAAAATTAATGTGGACGACTTCCTTGGAGAGGCTACTTCGGTTTGATACAAGTGAGACTTCAAAAACAAGTAAGTTCTATTCAGCAAATTTACAAGAAAGATAGTTTTGGAATTCACTGGGGACTTAGCATCCCGCACATGGAGAAAGAGACTCAGTGATCAAACGCATGTTTGCTTCCCTTCATACCTCCCTTTTACACGACATTTGCAATTTCATATGACATGTGCAATCATTCATGACCAAGATGCAAATTCCATTTAAAATAACCTCTTTCAGAAAAGTTATTCACAAAACTATCTCAAAATAAACCAATTCAATTACCTATTAATTCAAAACCGGAGGTCAAATTGTGAAAGGAAATCCTCACTATCACTCAAAAGAAAAACATCTAAAAGAAAAGACAATTAGGTGGTGAGAATCTTTCAAGGAAAGTCCTTCAGCAACAACTCGTCCTTCTGGGCAAGAGAGTCTTTCATCCTTTGAAGAACAGCCTGCTTCAGCTTCAACTCCTTAGACAACTTTTCAACCTCTTCTTCCTGGCGAGTAACACAATCTACGGAAGGTACTTCTTCTTGTAATTTCTGGAGCTCCTGAATCTTGGAGAACCCTTTGAAGAACCAAGGAGCATTGAAGTTGTACTGCGCAAACACGTCTCGATGGCACTTCCAGTCTTCAATCATCTCCTCAGAAACTGTTCGACCGGTCGTGACGCTCATCCCATGGATAGAAAATAAAGCTTCTTGGACGTGGTTGACCAACGCAAGACGGCTTTTGAGCTTTGAAGTGGTAGCAATGTGGTCGTGCTTCTCCCATATCGCCGTATACAACTCTTCGAACTGAGCCGACACGCTGAATCCGCCAACCAACACATGGCCTGGATAAGGGACAATAAAAGGAGGATCGAACAAATCCCCAGGTTGCATCACCGATACGTCACCAACCACATGAGCCTTGTCAGTTACAGGAGGACTTTCATAAGGAGTCACCACGACAGCTTTATTGGTCGAAGCCTGCTCAGAACGTTCTTCAAGGGGAGCCGCTTCAACTATAGCGGATGTTGCCTCTCTTATATTCCTTCCGACATCTACTTCGCTCTGGGTGCTAATTTCCATCACGACCCCGTCAACAAGATTACTAAGGGAAGCGCCTTGTCCAACCGAGCTTGCATCATCTCTGTCATGGTCTAAAAGAGGAGCGGTTTCGCCGACTTCTCGGATAAAGATCGGTGTTACCGAGACTCCGAGGATCGGTCGCGCGACTTCTCAACATGAAGGCCAACATTATCGGACTTCTCGTTCTGAATGCGTGCCAACCTTGTGAAGACATTCTCTTTCGGAATTCCCTGATTTCAAGCAAGGATCACTCTTAAAAGAACTTACTCTGGAGAAATGAAGGAACCAACGGGAAGAGATTTAAATACCTGCATATTGGAGGAATTGAGGATCACCGAACCACATGCCTGCCTTTTGGATCTCTCTCCCGCTTGGGACCGCAATCATCGCCTCTGGTCCGTTTGGATGGAAGTGGCTTCAACCGGAAATGCTTTTTCAAAACGTCAGAAGATGGTTCACCACGGGAACCTGTCACAACACTCTCCGAGAATTCCTGGAAAATCAACAGTTGCCTCCTCCAAAATTCCTTGTACTTATCGGTTACCACTGGGTTTCTCCCAATAGGCCAGAAGGAAAGGCTCACCCGTTCTAAAAACACGTCAGCGTTAAGAATATTTGGGAGGAATTCTTTCGGAACCCCGGTGGACGGATAAATGGGACACCCCGATCAAATCCCATTTGACGAGCCGCCTGTCAATATTGTACGGAGTCACAATAAATTCTTCGTTGAATAAAGACGGGACATATCCTGGGATGCAGCTGTGCATGTAAACAATTTCCCCAAATCTCATAGTCTTAACATCGGTGCGCAACACAGCATCAGGACCGTCAGAAGCAGTAGCAAAAGTCTTTGGTTGAACAATGGAAGGGTGGATCGGCCCCCATGGACGGAAATCTACAGAAGACACATTGTCAAATATGTCCACGAGTTTCGCGCCTGTTGCAGGACGCATCCTATTCCAGCGGAGTATTCTCGAGCCACCATACAAGTTGCTGAGCAAATTTGAGGGAGCAGGAGCATAGCTTTTGAAGTGTTCCCATAAGAATGCCTGAAGAAAAGCGAAGTGAACGTGCGATTCCGCCTTCTTGTACCCGTTAGAAACATGCATGTCCATTACTAAGGCGTCCAGATGAGAGTACAGCGATCCAAGGAACAAGGCACCCATGGGAAGAACTTTACCTTTTGCCGCCTTTATAGCGATCTTAACGAGGTCACCTCTAATGGTCTTCTTTCCAACCGTCGTCGAATGTATCTCTGGATAGCCATAAAGACAGAACGCAATCATCGCGAGCTCATTTTCCAACTCTTGATCCGGCTCTGGGTCTACAGGAGACCACTCCGACACCCACCAGGTGTAAAAGCATCTCGTATCTTTTTTCTCCTCCTTGTCCAGACTGTCGAATCCCGCCACCTTTTGAAGTATAGCATCATAGTTACGTTGCTCCGTATCAGAGAGATCGTAAGAAAGACTTCCAAAGAACAAAGCGGGTTCATTAATGCAGCTACACACTCTCCGGAGTAATAGTCATCTCTCCCCATCTAGATATGGTTGTATGAGTAGAAATGCGCCACCGAGAAATGAAGGTAATCAAACCCGCAGTCTTTCTTAATTTCAAGAGCAAAGCAGATGCCATGACCGCATTGAGGATTTGCGCTTTGGTCAAATTATCTTTAATGTCCTTATTACTCAACATGCGTCTCATCCATCCTTCATAAGAACCCAGTGGAGTATAACAAATCTTGAAGTCAATAGGGGAAGGCGGATATTCGTTTCTCCTGAGATAAAATCTCATCACAAGTGCTGAAGAAGAAAATGGATCAGCATCCATATTTTCTGAATCGGAAAGCAGGACTATCTTATGAGAAGGATGTCTTCTAATGTTTGGAAAAAGCGAGGTGAACAACTCATCATCGATGTTCGGCATATCTTTGAAGCCGTCAACACTTCCCGGCTTGGCACCAAAGCATTATCTCCTAAGACATCTCAACAGAATTCTTTTCTTCATTCCACAATGAAATAAAAGACAGGAGTTAGAACTTGTATGAAAAGCGCATGAAGCGTGTAGTCACGCACGACAAGACACGTTGAAATGCACAAAAGCTGGGATTGGGTCCAAACACCAGTATCACTCAAGTCAAGTCTGGTATTGGTTTCAAGTCCGGTAAAAGTTTCAGTCTGGTATTGGTTTCAAGTCCGGTACAAGTTTCAGTCTGGTATTGGTTTCAAGTCCGGTACAAGTTTCAGTCTGGTATTGATTTCAAGTCAGGTATAAATTTCAAGTTCGGTGTTACTCAAGTTCAAGCCCGGCACAAGACTAATACAAAGTCGACTTTCGACCAAGCATATGTGGGTGAGACCCACGTTCAATCAAGCATACACGGCGGGCCCGCGTTCATCCGCACACATCATAACACGATTTTTCTTTATTCATGGGAATCGTGTCTACGAGATTCAAGCCAAGGGTTTTTCAAGATATAATCTAAGAAGCTAGTTTTGCATGCAACAATGAAAGAAGAAGCAAAAACGACGTATTCACGGACTTGCGGAACTAAACCATCCTATCTATATAAAAAGATTTTTACCTAAGAAATTAGGGTTTTTTCCTTAAAAAAAAAAAAAAAAAAAAAAAAAAAAAAGTGAAACTTACCTTGGGCGGACGGACGGAATCCTAAATGCGGCTCCGGCAGAACTCCGAAAACAAAGAACGGCGAATGGCGACAGAACGGCAAGCACTAGTCACGGGCGGGAGCTGCTCAACAAAAAAAAAAAAAAAATCGTGAGGAAAAGAAAAGGGGTTGGTCTCTTTTATAGACAAAAATTAGAAGAATCCCAATGGAACAAGGATTCCTCTTTTATTTGGTTTCCTCTTTTGATTCAAATACCCTAAGGAAGGAAGCCGGTCCATCAAAGCTTAGGATCGCGCACGTATGGAGGATTGCCCACGGCCAGAATCCCTCCAGGTAGACTTCCTTTATCTTGTCTCCTTTGTATATGTCACCATCTCATGCCTACCCCACAATAGCGTAACCATTATGTGCTAGGCAGGGGACTTAATGTTGATGGTGGATTTTCATTTAAGGTTAAAATTGTAAAAAACCAGAAAATTATGCGCTGACATCTTGTAAAAGATAAGGCCATCAATAAGTGTTGGATACTCCCTCACTTAATTCACCTAGAATGGAGCATGTGGCAACAATCCCATTCTCAGAATACACGAAATTCATCCAGTTTGGAGCATGTAGCAACAATCCCATATACCCCGTGAATTTCTAGCATTATTAATTAATGCGCAATCAGCCTTGTATTTCCTGTAGTCATTATCAGTGCGGCATGACGACTGAGTGTTGCTTTTATAGAGCAACACGAACCTCCAAGCATTATAATGAAACCATGTACGAAATACCCGTACAGCCGACTCTCGGTGTGTTATACTAGCCCGATTGAGCCCCTCTCGGTGTGTTATACTAGCCCGATTGAGCATCCGGACCGACCGTATCAGTCCGGATATGATCACAAATATCATCAACTCCACAAGCATGATTGGATGACCCGGATCAATTCCATCACCCCCAAGCGGGTATGGAATATCCACTGCCGAACCAACGCGGACCCCGCATGGTCGGCCTCCCCTCGAAATTGGCCTAGCTTGCCAAAACGTCCAAACCATAGCGGATGGGCGGAAAACCCTAAAATTAGGGTTTGCGGCATATTACATGTGTCGCAAAATCGGTCTCAACCATCCATCTTCGCAGGTATAGATGGAGGGTGTAGATGAAGATTCAAAGGGCCCGAGCATGTCAACACAATCACCGTGGGCCCGCCTACATACCTGACTAATCGGTCAGGACCAACCATGGTTGGTTATCCTAATTCGTGCGCCCAAACATAGCATGGTTACACGGCCGTGAAACCCAAATTAGGGTTTTGAGCATCACGAGCGGCCATCTTCTCCAAAGACGAATGGAGGGTCCAAGATTAGATTAAGCAGTCCGGTCATACCAAAGATGACCACCGTGGGCCCATCTATCCCCTCACCCGATCAGCCAAGGCATATCATGCCTGGTTATTCCAAGACGCGCGCTCAAACTAGCGTGGTCACACCTCCCAAACCGCAAACTAATCTCGACCGCTCAACTTCGCGGACGATTTGAGTGGTTCGATCACGTTTTCATGGGATAGTCAGTGTAAGCGTGAACACCAGCCTACCACTTACACGCCAGCCGGCCAAGACCGACCAAGTTAGGTCATCTTGGAACACGCGCCGGAAGTGAGCATGGTGCGCGGCTTTTTGCGGTACCAAATTCCTATTACAAAATCGATCTCCACCACTCCTCTTTGCCGGTCAAATTGAGTGGCCTAGATTGCACCTTCATGGGACAAAGGAGATATGGACGTGTACACCGGTATGTTGTCTACACGCATGCCCTGGTCGGTCCTTTCCAAAGACCTTTCCATGCTTGGTTTCGACCAAGTCAAGAGTGATGCTTGCGCACCTCTTCAAAAACCCTAATTCATTAATGGTCGCAGATGAGTGTCTCAAAGATCATCTCGTCCGTCCAACTTCACCAGCTTGGTTATACAATCCTGGTCAGGAGTTAATTAGTCAGTGAGGCGTCACCACCCATCACTTTACCACACCATGATGCAATACCTGCATAAAATACACATGATACTTCACAAGTATCAATTTCCTGAATAACGCAGTTATTCAATTCAACATTACATGTTACCTTTCATGGATCCACGATCCACACATTCCAGACATCAATCATGTCACAAACTGGGGGATACATACTGGGGTATTGGTCTGGCGGTTTACAGCGTGCAGCGTGCAACGCGCCATCACAAGAACGTGTTAGGAAGTTATGGACGGTTAGAGATGATAGGAAAAGTGGGCAAGACTGGTCGTGTAACACCAACACACACCTCCACTACTCCATCACTCCACTTCCTCCACTTCCCACGAGAGACGTGAATAAGGCTCAATGACTTGTATAAATAGGTTCTCCTCCCTATTTCCACCAACAAGAGCAAGTCCGGACAAGAAACAGAAACCAAGTGTTGGTACAAGACACCGGAACTGATAGCTTGCATCCTGTAAGCCGGTTCAACTTTCTGTTACAAGTCATAAGCAATCCAACACCTTCACAATCTCAACACCTTCTTCGCTTCCCTCCCTAAGATCAACCCCATCTCCTTCACTTTGTGACCGAAACAAGTCTGGAACGGCCATTTCTTGGTTTAGGCCGGACTTGCACAGATTGATTTCCGAATCTACAAGCACTCACCGCGCAGTGCATTTGTTTAGGGTTTAGATTCATTCCTCATCCACACACCCCAAATTACCAAATCCGGCAGGAATAGTTTTCACCCATAAACACCTTCATAAGAACCCAGAGGAGTATGACAAATCTTGAAGTCGATAGGAGAAGGCGGATATTCATTTCTTCGAAGACAGATCCTCATCACAAGTGCCGAAGAAGAAGATGGATCATCTTCCATATTTTCTGAACCGGAGAGCAGGACTATCTTATGAGAGGGATGTTTCCTAATATTTGGAAAAGGCAAGGTGAACAACTCATCAGCAATGTTCGGCATATTTTTGAAGCTGTCAATACTTCCTGACTTAGCACCAGCATTATCTCCAGAAGACATCTCAATAGGAGTTCTTTTCTTCATTCTACAATAAAAGGCAGGAGTCAGTACTTTTATGAAAACGCGCGAGATGTGTAGTCACCAAAGTAGTCGAAATCGTTCCTCGGACCTACTCGATTGGGGAGCTTGGAGCGAGGAGCAATAAGTTCGGACTTGGAAATCGCCAAAACTCGGTCTACTACTCGGAACTTATTTATTCGAGACTTATATATTGTTGCTCATAAATCATGAATTGTACGTAATTAAAATTAAAATTTTAACACTACCATGTAACTAAGTGTGTATATTGTTATATTGAACATATTGATCATTTATTTAGAGGTTTTCTGTTTGATAACTCTCATCTGAGGGGTTACAAAAATTTTATTTATTGATTTTAGTGCATGCGAGGCCAACTCGGAAAAACCGTTAACTCGTTTTGCTCAAAAATCAGTCCAAATCGGCAAAATCGGCCGACTTAATCGCTAAAAATCGGAAATGGCTTGGAATCGGAAATCGCGTCGGTCATATAGCCTGTAGCGATTACTCGGGGAGTAATCGGCCTTGGAGAGCGATTTTGACTACATTGGTCGTCACACACGACAGAACACACATTCACGTGGAATACACAAGGTCGTGATTGGATCCAAACACCGATATTGATCAAGTTACAAGTTCGGTATTGATCAAAGTTACAAGCCCGGTATCGCTCAAAGTTTCAAGTCTGGTATTGATCAAGTTTCAAATCCGGTATTGCTCAAGTTTCAAGTCCGGTGTTGGTCAAGGGCACAAGGCTGGTATAAAGGCGACATTCAGTCAGGCATACACGGCATGGGGCCCACGATCAATCGAGCATATATGACGGAACCACATTTATTTGCACAACACGGTTCTCTTATGTTCATGGGAATCATGTTCACGAAATTCAAGCCGAATTTCTTTCCAAGCTACGACCTAAGAAGCTGGGTTTTGCGTGCAACAATGAAAAAGAAAGCAGGACACAACATATTCATGGATTCACGGCTTGTTTTACTAAGCAATCCTAGAAAATATTGGCGTATCAATCTCGGTGGAAGAACTAAGCATAATACATATCTTGCAAAAGGTGTTTACCTAGCAAACTAGGGTTTTACCTTAAAAAAACAAAACAAAAACAAAAAACGCTTACCTTGCTGCGGACGGACGGACGGCAACGGTGAGTTCCGACGGCGGTGGCAGCGGCGGTCGGCGACGGCAGTGGAGATCACGAACGGGAGCTGGCCGAACAACAAAAAAAAAATATGTGTGAAGAAAAAGAAAAGGGTCGGTCCCTTTTATAGACAAAAATTCGGAAGAATCCCAATAGAACAAGGATTCCTCTTTTGCTTGGATTCCTCTTTTGATTCAAACAGGCAAGGAACGAAACCGGTCCCACCAAAGGATTCCGCGCTTGCACAACGGCGTTTACATGGACAACTGCTAGCGGTCGGTCAAAATTCCTCCGGGTTAATTTTCTTTATCCAGTCTTCTTCACATAAGTATGTCACCATCTCATGCCTACCCCACAATAGCGCAACCATTATGCGCTAGGCAGGGGACTTAATGTTGATGGTGGATTTTCATTTAAGGCTAAAATTATAAAGGCCAAAATTATGCGCTAACATCTTGCAAAAGATAAGGCCATTAATAAGTGATGAATACTTCTTCACTTTACTAATTCACCTAGAATGGAGCATGTGGCAACAATCCCAGTATTCTATGAATTAAATACACTAAATTCATCCAGGTTGGAGTGTAGGATCTGAATATCGCAACATCAGTATCTCGCGAGATTAGTAAACGACAACACCGCGAAGGCGTCGCAGAAGAGTAATATAAATGACGCAATGAATGACGATAGCCAAAACACGAGAAAGATGTGAAGATCTAGCGAAGTTTAAGAGTGTCGCGAGATTATATACTTGTACACTTGCGATATTTCGCAAGTCATTCCCTAAAATAAAGGACAGCTTAGCTGTCGTCCACTGTGTACTACCCTATATAAAGAGTTGAGCAAGTCTATTGTAGGGGGATTCTTTTCAGAGTGTTAGACAAATCATTAGGAGAGAGAAAGTTTGTGGTGATTGTAATTTCTTTAGCTCTTTTCTATTTTATCTTGTAATCATTCAAGGAAATAATCAATAAAATCATTGTTATTCATCTTTAAATGTCTTAGTTGTGTGGATTATTGTGAGGGGTGAGTGTAGGATTTCCTGCAACTACATATTGGCGCTAGAAAGGGCTGTTTGAGTCAGGATTGCCATCGTGATTTGAAAGAATTTGGAGTAGTAGAGAAGGAATTTGATATAATTTTCAACAGTGTACCAAAATTAAGGAATGGCTAGAAGGAGAAATGTATCTGAGCAACCAACAACTGTTAGGAGGAGTAGGAGACTTGCCGGAGAAGAGAGAAATGAAATGGGAGAATCCTCAAGAAGGAACATAAGGAATGATGAAGAAAATCAAATTCAATCACCAATTCAACTAGTAGCGGATAGAACTGTGGATTATGATAGAGTAAGCGTGCATACTTGGAGATCAGACTCTGTGGACGAAGGGGAAGAAGAACAACAATTGGTAAACAATGGACAAGAGGGGAGAGACCGAGAAGGGAATGGAGAAATAATTCATGGAAATGAAGAGATCGCAACATTAGAAGCGTTGAGGCAAACAATACATGAAGAGAGACGATTAGAGGCAGAGGAGCGTGCAAACTTGACAAGACAGAATCACGAGCTGAGGATGGAAAACATCAGATTACAAAATAGAAGGTCGAGAAGCACTACAAGGTCAAGTTCAAGATCAGTTAGAGAGGAAAGAAGGAGAATTTTACCTACAGAAAACGCTGGTGAAGAAAACCATGAAGAAGCGCAAAATCAAGGCATAGAACATTGCGAGAGAAGAGAAATGATGGAAGATCGTTATGTTCCACGTCCCGAGACTTTTCAAAATGGGAAGAATGGTGGAAACCAAGGAAATAGGCAGCGTCAAAGGCAAAATAATCCAGTTGATGAAGAAAATCAGGAAGAAGGAAGAAGAATATTGCATGGGAGAGAAGCACATAGGAAGCAAAAAGAGATTGAGGATGAAATTGAAAGACATTATGTTGAACAAGCACGTCTAGCTCGCGAAAAAGAAAGATTGCGAGCAGAAAGAGAAGAACATGAGTTGGAGGAGGCAATTCGCCAGAATAATCATGATAATCGAGAAAGAAGGCGAGAACAAAATCGCAACAATGATAATATTGATGAAGAATATGAAAGAGCACAAAGGACAGCTGATAGACAACAAAGAAGAGAGATTGATAGATATAACGGTGTGCGAATTCGTGAAAGAAGTGAAGGAGAAGATCGCAAAGAAAGACGAGAAGAGAATGATGAAAGTCAAATTGCATACATGAACGCAGGAGAAGAGAGGTGGAACTAAAAAGACCAATAGATTCAAGTTCTGATGTAAATGAACAAATTTTGAGAGAATTGGCAGAAATGAGAGGAATGATGAACAGTAAAAGGGGAGGAGGAAAGAGACAGTTGGATGAAGCCATAGAAGAAGCTGCGAAAACTCCATTCACACAAGAGATACAATTAGGAGGAATACCACCGAAGTGCAACTTACCGACATTAACCAGCATTTTCGATGGAACAACATGTGCGATACAACATATCAAAGCTTATTTGAGATGTATGTTACAATGGGAGAATCATGATGCTATCTTGTGCAAATATTTTGCATCAAGTCTGACAGGAGAAGCTTTGAAATGGTTTGAAGGGCTGCCAAAGAATACAATAACATCTTTCAATCACTTGCAGGCTATATTTTTAGGGGCATATATAAGTAATAATTCCTCGCGACCAGGTATTGAAGATGTATTTGGGTTGAAACAAAGGGTTGGTGAAAGTTTGAAGCATCTAACTATGAGGTGGAAGACAATGTGTAGCGAAATGGCTGGCCATGTGGAGGAGAGATATCTCATCTTATCATTCATTAATGCTATGTTCGCGATAAATCTGTTGTATATTCAAATTTTTAGAGTCAAGAATACAATCACCATGACTGAGTTGCGAGAGCTTCAGGAGGAGTATATTGCTTTAGAGGAAAAGCAAAATGAGATGGAATCATACCCTGTTGCGAATACAAGTTCAGGGGCTACAAATGCAAGTTTGTTACCTAAATTGATAAACACTGTGGCGAGTACCTCGCAATGTCAACAAGGAATGAGGATACCCGATGATGGTCAACAAAAGTTGGTAGCCATGGGAAGTCGCGATCAGGAAGAATTTGAAAGAGAAAGAAATTTCTACAACCGTGGCGGAAATAATAAAATTCAAAGACTTGATCAGCCGCAAGAAAACTATGGAGGTCAGAGGCATAATCCGCAAGAGACTTATGGAGGCCATAGGCAGAATTATCATAGAGGGCAGCGAGGTCATAGAGTCGTATGGGAAGAAATCAAGATGCCACCATTAAATGCTAGTGTGGAGAAGATATGGGAAGCTATAATCCTGATGGAAAACATACCCGCACCATGGAACATGGGGAATGAACCACCTCCAGGTGACAGAAGTCATGAATTCTGTTCCTACCACCATTTTCATGGACACCAAACGAATGATTGCAGGAATATCAAAAGAATCATCCTTAGAATGATAGATCAAGGGAAACTAAATCAATTCTTAAAATGTGAAGAGAAGACTCAACCATTACCAACACCTCCAGAAATTCACAGAGTGAATACAATAAAATGGAAAGAAACATTTGTAGTGGAAGTTGGAGCGAAAGCCAAAAACTTGTTCTGCAACTCAATTGTACATTCGTCAAGGACAATTGAAGATTTCCATGATAGCGTTCTCAATAGGGTTTTCGCAAGAGATGCTGACAATAGAGAAATAATGAACATCGCGAAGATATCGCCACTAAAAGAATGGCAAACGCAGATTATTTTTTTCACTGCAGAAGAGGTACCTGAGGGTGGCGAGATGCATGACAGTCCATTAGTGGTAAGATTGGAAATTAACCCAAAACCTGTTGATGATGAAGATGATGAGGCAGAAAATTCATGGGCTATAAATAGAATCTTAATTGATACTAGAAGCTCTGTAAACATCCTTTTTTACCACACTTACAAGACTATGGGTGGGAAAGACGAAGACTTGATACCTTCAGCTTATAAGATTTATGGTTTTAATGGTACTGCCAATAAACCCAAAGGAGAAACTCGCATGAGAATACCGCTGAAAGGATTATCAACTGAAATCTTGTTTTGTATAGTCGATGTGGAATCCCCTTATAATGCATTAATTGGGCGACCTTGGTTACATGAGATCTTGGGTGTAGCATCAACTTACCACCAGTGCATCAAATTTCCACATCCCAGTGGTGTTGGAGTTATAAAAGGAGATTGGGCTGAGGGACAAAAATGCTATGAAGTCGATGTGGAGTCTTGCGAGGAAAGGGCTGCTCAACAGAAGAATTGGAAAAGGAATATCAAAGAAGAACAAAGAAGAGAAAGACTGATGGTGGACACAATAGAAGTGAGAGATGAAGATATATTGCGAAATCAGTGCTTGAAGACAATTGAAAATTGCGATGGTCTCGCAAAAGGGAAGGAAATATCTGGAAATATGAATGAAGAAACAGAGAGCAACATGAGTAAGAAGTGTAAGAAATAAATAATTGATTTTAGAGTTGTGTAAAAAAAAAAAAAAAAAAAAAAAAAAAAAATGTGATGATGATCGAAGAAGGAGTGCGCGAAAATCTCGCGATATATGAATATGATGAAAGTTTGGTTAAATAATTACAGCGAGATCTCAGAAAATGAAGCAAGACTATGTGATAATTTCGTAAAGAAGATGAGAAGAAATAATCAAAAAGCAATGAATGACTACAAGAATTGACAGAAATGAAAAAAATGAGTGAATGGGACGAACCTTTATGGCGTACACCCTAGTTCGCGAATGATATTTCGCAAGAGGCAAATGTAAGACCTAAAGTGCGTCATATAAGGGGGTATCTCTTGACATGGCTCAGGGAAAAGGTTACACCGCCCCTGGAACCTGAGTCATGAAGATTTGGGGCCCATGAAAGCCTATCCTGGGAGATACCTTGGATTTCCAACTATATATATAAGGTTATACCCTGGTTGGACGACCGAGGGTCTCTTCCAAGGAGTCGAGTGTATGACCAAGGCGCCGAGGTACACGGTTGAGCCAAGAGTGCCTGGGGCATTTGAAGTGTCTCGGCCATTCTTGGCAAGTCTTGGCACATGCTTTGCACTCGGCCAAGAAAACTCCACTTAGGGTGTGAGTCTCGTAACCATAAACCCTATAGGTATAAGGGATAAGAGGCTGCGAAAACAACTGGTTGTTGTTAAGACCGGATGGTAGGAGCTAGTCTTGTATGGCCGATGTACGCCTCCTTGAAGGGGCAACCAGGGATATGATAAGGGCGGCACCCTCCATTAGGGAGATGATAAGTGTCTTAAGACGCAAATGTCATGAGGCTCTATTTTCGCAAGAAAATTTAGGCTTGTCATATTTGTGCGATGATCCTGCAGAGGCAATAATACTAACGCGAGGGTAAGACGAGATCAATGGGTCTTTACATGAAAGTGTAAAGACGTCCTGCGATTTCATCGCAAGACGGCAATGTTATGGGGCTTTACGTTCGGAAGAACATTTAGGCATGTCATATTGTCGCAACAAAAACATCCTGCAGAGGCAATAATACTAAAGAAATGATAAGACAAGATCAATGGGTCGTTACATGAAAGTGTAAAGACGTCCTGCAATTTTGTCGCAAGACGGCAATGTCATGGGGCTTCAAGTTCGCAAGAATTTTTAGGCTTGTCATATTTTCGCAAAAATGAGGGGTGGCAAAATAAGACCTTTAACTAGGAAGGCAAAATAAGACCACACAAGAACAATGATAAGGCAAGATCAATGGGTCATTACATGAAAATGTAAAGACGTCCTGCGATCTTGTCGCAATGATGAATTTCAACATAGAAATTGAGTAACTAAACAAGCTAGTAAAAACGGCTATATTTCTGCATTTATTTGTGGAGAATTAACAATAGCAGTTGCGAACCTAAGAAGTATTATTACTTAAAGATTATCGACTTAATCTCTCATGTGAAAATAAATAACAGAGGCAAGTATGGGAATGATTAGAGTAAAAACTTGTTATTTATTTTCATATGATAGATTTATAGTAAGAGATTACAAAAATGGAAGGCTAGAAGAATAAATGTACAAGCATTACAAGAAGAGAAAAAGGAAAATGGAACTATCTCTCAGCTTATTCTTCTTCTTTATCAGATTCTTTATCAGGTTCCTCTTCTTCGCTTGCATCACTATCAGAGACATCCGAGGAAGGCATATTTTCAGGAATTTCATCAAGAAGACAAGGATATGAGGAAAGAGGAATGCGATGGTCATTACAAACTGTTTCAATAGTTTGATTGCGAAAACGAACAACGTTATTATTAAAATTCGCTACTGTAGTTTGTAATTGCTTCTTCAACCTGGAATACTTGTTGTTGCGAAGAGAGAAATCTTTGGCAAGTTGTGCTTTCTCAGATTCAAGTTCCTTGATTCTAGTTTGAAATCTCTTCTCAGATTCTGTGAACAAATGACAATGAGTTAGCAACTTAATAGCAATTTCACAAAAAAAGAGGTGGTAAAGTAATGAAGAACAGTAAACAACCTTCTCTGTCAGAAATCATATCTTTAACCAAGGCAGTATGCTCAGCATGAAGACTGACGCTAACACCTAAGTTATTTCTGGCATTATCTAGAACTTTCGCAGCCCAAGCGAATTCATCATCATTGTTTATGACAAGAAGTGAACGAATTTGATTTTCTCGCTCATTAAGTATGGCATTTTGGCGAAGAAATTCATCTCGTTCAATTTGGACTTCAAGAAGAGTTTTTTGGAATTTCGCTAATGCTTGTGCACCTTGATTAGCAATGCGATCCTTATCATCTATAAGGCTGCTAATTTTCTTCCTTAAAATATTATTATTCTCGTGGGAGCTAAGATATAAACGTTTAAATCGGTTGGCTAAACCTAAACTAGATCTATGCTCAATTTCTAAGAGATGAAATTTGGTTCGAAGTTCATTTAATGAGAGAGAATTAATCTTGTTTGAAGAACTACTTAAAGATTCATTGAGATGAGCGAGAAGAGCATCATCATCCATAGGTTCAGGGAATGAATGGAGAAGGATGGCTTCGTCAGAAAGATTATAAATGTCTGCGAAAATGATAAGTCATGCAAAGAAAAATATATGACAAAGTAGAAACGAAGAAAAGAGAAGGGTATTATACCATAAAGTTGCTGATTAGCACTTTGAAGGGTAGATATTTTGTTCTTCTGGGTAGAAGACTCAACTTCCAATTGTTGAATTCTTTCGCGAAGAGCGGCAGTCTCACTTTCATCCTTCTTACGAGATGTCGCAACTTCAACTTCTAGTTCTTTGTTCTTCTCCTTAAGTTGAAGATTTTTCTTTTCAAGATTGTTGCGCCTCTTCTCAAGATCTGAGGCAACAACAAAGGAAGCTCTCCCAGACTATAAAGGAAAATAAAGGAATTGTTAAGATAAGGTTTATAATCGAAATCACAAAGAAATAAAGAAATATGAACATACCAAGGCACTAAGTGCATTTAAGAAACTGGGAGTCATTGTCCGGGAAACTCCACGAAAAGAATCATTATCCACTAGCAGGGGGCATCGCGAGATATTTGCGAGAGCTTCGCAAGTAGCGAGAAAAACGATCATCTCCCATTCCTTGCATAGAATCAGAGAAAACACTAGACAATTGCGCCATAGCGGATTCGACTGAATGATTCTCCTTCGCAAAAGAAGTATCAACCTCATTATCATCTTCATCAGAATTCTCGCTGGATTGGGAATTAGAGTGAGAAGAGGGATGGATTTTCCGTTTTTTAGAAGATGGAGTAGAAGATTTATCCTTGCGAAGAGTGATTTTATTCTTGCCTTTAGCCTTCGCAGCTTCAGGAATGTCAGTTTCTTCAACGCCAACCTTCGCACACGAATGAAGATAAGAAACAGAGGCAACAATATTGTTAAAAATAATAAGAAAAAAATATTTCTTACTTCATCCGTGATTGAACGAAGTATCGCCAGAGTACTCGCTTTTGGATTTATTTTGTAGCTTTTTCTTAATTTGGTGATCTGAAAAATTCGCAAGATTAGATATAAGAGGGAGTGAAGATTGCAAAATAAGTAAAAGTTAGGAAGTATACCTCTTTTTCCTTTTCGGGCCAATTAAATACCCAAGGGTGATAATTTGCGAGATTCGCAGGGAGTACATTGGAACTTGAAATGTAAGGTCCGGTCAAAAATAGTGGAAAGACAGACCACCTCTCATCTTTAGAGTAGCGAGAAACATTGTTCTTGCCAGAATGCCAGTCAATATCTAGCATGAGTATCTTATCATCGGAAACGTTCTCTTTTCTTCTCAATCGGGCACCCCAGCGAGATTTGTCATTCTTCATATTTATCACTTCATAATTTTCAAAAAAGTTTTCTCTAGTACTTTTCAAAATGACTATTTCTAAGTCTGCGAATTTAGGATCTCTGACGTTATCAGGGTATAGAGATCCATTACCAGCGCCGCCATGAGCGAATTCAAGCATTAGACGGATGCAATCACCACTTAATTGATAAATAGCCCGCGAGAATTTCTCATGAGCAAGGATTTCATAGAACAAGGGCAGTTCGGGATCGTACAGAGGAATGGGAAGACCAGCGAGACAAGGTGAAACCCTTCTCTTGTAATTTCTTTTGAGTTTCATCTAAAATGGTTTCATATTTACGACCAGGTGGAGCCATTCTTCGAATATGGGAATGATTAGAGAATTGAATATCAAGAGAAAGAAGAAAAGAAAGATTTACAGTAGCAGAAACGCAAATTGCGGAGGAAGAGAGTTGAAGAAAAGTTGAAGAGGGAAAGTAAAAGAGAAGAAGAGGATGGTGAGAAAACTATATATAGAGAGAAGAATCTCGAGAAAACAAATGCATTTAATGCGAGAGGGGACGTGAATGGTCAAGAAAAAACGGTTGAAAGAGACGTGTCAAGAAAAGAATGGAAGAAGAAACATGTGTAATAAATTATGTGTAAAAGTACGGGATTGTAACAGATAAAGATGAACAGTTGCGGCATTTCAAAATATTGGTTCTCATGACATTCCCTTCTTCGCAGAGAAGACATGAGAAGAGGCAAGATGTAGGATCTGAATATCGCAACATCAGTATCTCGCGAGATTAGTAAACGACAGCACCGCGAAGGCGTCGCAGAAGAGTAATATAAATGACGCAATGAATGACGATAGCCAAAACACGAGAAAGATGTGAAGATCTAGCGAAGTTTAAGAGTGTCGCGAGATTATATACTTGTACACTTGCGATATTTCGCAAGTCATTCCCGAAAATAAAGGACAGCTTAGCTGTCGTCCACTGTGTACTACCCTATATAAAGAGTTGAGCAAGTCTATTGTAGGGGGATTCTTTTCAGAGTGTTAGACAAATCATTAGGAGAGAGAAAGTTTGTGGTGATTGTAATTTCTTTAGCTCTTTTCTATTTTATCTTGTAATCATTCAAGGAAATAATCAATAAAATCATTGTTATTCATCTTTAAATGTCTTAGTTGTGTGGATTATTGTGAGGGGTGTAGTGTAGGATTTCCTGCACCTACATGGAGCATGTGGAAACAATCCCATATACCCTGTGAATTTATAGCATTATTAATTAATGCATAACCAGCCTTGTATTTCCTGTACTCATTACCGGTGCGGCATGACGACTGAGTGTTGTTCTCAGCAGAGCAACACGAACCTCCAAGCATTAATAATGAAGCATGTACGAAATACCCGTACAGGCTACAACTCTCGGTGTGTTATACTAGCCCGATTGAGCATACATCTCTCGGTGTGTTATACTATCCCGATTGAGCATGTTTGAATCTGGATTGTCCATATCAGTCTCAGAAACGATCACGACCATCCAACTTCACCAGCATGATTGGATGGCTTAGATTGAATCCATGACCCCAAGCAGGTAATCGAATATTCACTACCGACCCAACGCGGGCCCCGCATGGTCGTCCTCCCCAAAAGGGTGGCATAGCTTGCCAAACCGTCCAAGCCAAAGCAGTATGGACGAAAACCCTAAATTAGGGTTTGCGGCACATTACATGTGTCGCAAAACAGTCTCAACCATCCATCTTCGCAGGCATAGATGGAGGGTGTAGATGTAGATTCAAAGGGCCCAGAGCATGTCAACACAAACACCGTGGGCCCGCCTACATACATGACCGATTGGTCAGGACCAGCTATAGTTGGTCGTTCCAGTTCGTGCGCCCAAACAAGGCATGACGCAAGGCCGGTGAAACCCTAATTAGGGTTTGAACATCACGAGCGTCCATTTTCTCCTGCACGAATGAAGGGTCCAGGATTAGACTAAGCAGGTCTGGTGCGTATCAACATGACCACCGTGGGCCCATCTATCTCCACACCCGATCAGCCAAGGCATATCATGTCTGGTTGCCTCGATTCGCACGCCCGAACTAGGCATGGTCACACCTCCCGATTGCAAACTAATCTCGACCACTCAACTTTGTCGGATAAATTGAGTGGCTTAGATCACGTTTCTATGGGATATTAAGGTATGGACGTGTACACCAGCTCGCCGTCTGTATACCAGACTAATCGGCCAAGACCGACCAAGCTTGGTCGTCTTGAAACGCGCGCCCGAAGTTGACATGATGTGCGGCTTTTGCGGCACCAGATTTTTGTTGCAAATTGATCTCGACCACTCAACTTCGCCGGACAAATTGAGTGGCCCAAATCACACTTTCACGAGACAAGGAGGTATGGGCGCCTACACCATCATGCCGTCTACACGCATGCACGATCGGCCCTGCCAAAATCGTATCCCAAGCTTGGATTCGACCAAGCTGGATAGTGATGCTTGCGCACCTCTTCAAAAACCCTAATTCCACTAACGGTCGCAGATGAGTGTCTCAAAGATCATCTCGTCCGTCCAACTTCACCGGCTTGGCTATACAACCCTGGTCAGGAGTTAATTAGTCAGTGAGGCGTCATGGTGATCACCAGTCGTCACTTTACCACACCATGTGGTCGGCCAAGGGAGGACTTGCTTGCGCAACCTCCAAACCATCACATGAAGTAGGCTGGACATGACGCTATTTTGAGACGCTCAAACAACGATGCTTCATACATGCTGAATATACTCGATGCAGTACCTTCATAGAATACACACGATACTTCACAAGTATCGACTTCCTAAATAACTTAGTTATTTAGTCTAGCATTACATGCTACTTTCTCAGGTCCCACGATCCACACACTCGAGACATCAATCATGTCACAAACTAGGGGATACATACCGGGGTATTGGTCCGCAGCGGTTCTGCATGCGGCGCACAACGCGCCATCACAAGAACGTGTCGGGGAAGTCATGGACGGTTAGTGATGATGGGAGAAGTGGGCAAGACTGGTCGTGTGACACCAACACACAACTCCACTACTCCATCACTCCACTTTCTCCACTTCCCACGAGATACGAGGGTTAGGCTTAAAGGCTTGTATAAATAGGTTCTCCTCCCTATTTTTCAAACAAGGCAAGTCAGGACAACAGAGGCAAGTATTGATACCATTGTATTCAAACACCGGAACTGATAGCTTACATCCTGCAAGCCAGTTCAGCTTTCTGATACAAGTCATACATAGCCAACACCTTCACAATCTCAACACCTTCTTCGCTTCCCTCCCTAAGATCAACCCCATCTCCTTCACTTTGTGACCGAAACAAGTCTGGAACGGCCATTTCTTGGTTTAGGCCGGATTTGCACAGATTGATTTCTCGAATGTACAAGCACTCCCGTGTAGTGCATTTGTTTAAGGTTTAGACTCATTTCTCAACCACTCACCCCAAATTACCAAAACCGGCGGAAATATTTTTCACCCATAAACAAGGTGGTTGACGAATTGACGAAAGTGGCAATCTTTTGGATCCGTCATTTGTTAATCAATGGGCGGGAGTCGCACTTGATAAACATGTACTGTATCCAAACTTCTGGTAGCCCATGCACCCCTTCCATAGGAAATTGGAAATAAACACCGAATCTGACTTTGTCAGCGATGTGGTTGTTGATGCGCAGCTTCGTGCAGGCCTTGGGTTGGTGGTGCTGAGTTCTGAGTAGGTGATTGGCAGACCTGATACGGTTGGTCTGTGTGGTTTTCTGAGGCGTTGAAGCGGCTTCGGCTTCTGGAAAGAACATTGAAGAGGCTTCTGGAGGAACGTTGAAGCGGCTTCTGGAGAGAACGTTGAAGCGACGGCTTCTGGAGCGAACGTTGAAGCGGCTTCTTGAGCGAAACGTTGAAGCGGAGCGGGTTCTGGAAAGAACATTGAAGCGGAGCGGGTTCTGGAAAGAACATTGAAGCGGCTTCTGGAGCGAACTGAAGCGGTTCCTGGAGAGAACTCCAGTGAGGGGGCCATTAACCCTTGACTTCGAAAAACGAGTTGATATGAAATGGCAGATGGGAAGACGGCACACAAATAGTGCTGGTCGGCAAGTTGTGTTTTCTTCTCATGGGAAAGAATGCGCTTCTTATGTTTGATTTTCCCTTGCAACTCTCAGAGTCTTGACGGTTACAATGTTGAAGTCGGAGGCCGCGTCAATCAGTGCGCTTTCAAACTTGACACCTTTCAGGTGAGTAGTGGTTAGGAGTACCAGTTACATTTACCAGTCGTACCTTCCAAGAGAGACTGGGATTTCAGGGTAGCTTCTCCAATTGAAAACAATCGCCTGCCCGAAACAACAGGGCTGAGGGCTGAAAATATATCTCGGTGCTGCGCCTTGGAGAAATAGAGAATCTCACACACATGCTCCATCATAGATTACACGGTTTTTTGAACAGAGTCCCCAGAAAGCATTAATGCACAACTCCACCAATTGATGTTCAGTTACATTTGGATCATGACAATCTAACGCCTAAATTCTACATCCCTTGACATAATCATTCGGATGTTCGTTGTTTCGCTCCTTCTGAGTTGTGGCCATGTCCGTCTGAGTTTTGGCAAGAACTTTCTGCCTCTCCATTAAATCGATAATGGTAATGGGAGGTTGGTTTCCTCTGGCTCCTCCAGTCTCTCGTCCTGACGAAGAAGTGGTAGCAGCCCTGGTGATGATTGGAAGCATCATGCTTGAAGAAATATTAGGATTAGCGGCGGCTTTGGCTCTGGTAATATGAGGCGTCACGCCAGAGGGGATGCTTCCGGTGCTGCTGGTGTTGGTGCTAGAGGATGTAACGCCATGGGATGTGTTGACTGCGCTTGCGGATGGTACATTGGTGTTGGTCATTCCCTTTTGCTCTCGTTCGATACGTCCACATACTATGTCCGCGTCGTCGTTGACGGAGGCACAAACCTCAAACAAGGATTCAACATTTTTTGTGTCATCTCTGAAATTGGTGGCGTTCTCCGAGCGAATGTTTGCTGGCTCTTGCTACAGCCGGTTTGCCATACTCTTTAAGAGACAAAACGTCTGATTTTGCAGCTCGACAACATCTTCAAATATTTTTGCCATACCTTCCATGGTGATTGGATTTCGAGCATTGGCGGCTTTGGAAGTGTTTGGGGATGGCCGGGGTAACTCATGAAGCGGAAAGTTGGGATTGGTGACTAAATTGAATTATGGTTGATGATTGAATTTAGACCTAAGATCCACCATCTTGAGTTTGGGAAGATTGGAATGAAAATTGAGAAATTGGCTTTGCAACCGAGAGATTAATCTCCCACTGTGGTCGCCAGTTGTTTTGGGGTAAAAACTGATTCTTTTGGAAATGGTAAAATTGGGTGTGCCGCCGAGAAACGAATCTAAACCCTAAACAAATGCACTGCACGGGAGTATTATAGATTCGAGAGATCAATCTGTACAATTCTGGCCTAAACCAAGAAATGGCCATTACAGACTTGCTTCGGTCACAAAGTGAAAGAAAAGGGTTGATCTTAGGGAGGGAAGCGAAGAAGGTGTTAAGATCAAAAGTGTTGAATTTTGAAAGTGTGGCTATTTTATGACTTGTATCAGAATATGTAACTGGCTTGCGGAATGTAAGCTATTAGTTCTTGGTGTTTTCTGGATACTGTGTTGATAACCCTTCCCTCCCCTGTTGAAATAGGTCGAAAACCTATTTATACAAGTTATGATTGAGCACACATGATCTCGTAGGAAGTGGAGACAGTTAAGTAGTGGAGAACTGGAGTCGTGTAAAAAGTGGTGACCATCATGTTTCCATCACGAGGGAAGACTGGTCAGCCTTACACCCGCTACTCATTCACTGCTCATTAACCGTCCGCCCTTTCCCGACACTTTCTCGTAATGGGCGTGTTGCACGTCGCATGCTGTAAACCGCCAGACCAATACCCAGTGAGCATCCCCTAGTTTGTGACATGTTTGAGGTCTCGAGTATTTTTGTGGAAAATATGCAGCAGATTGTTGAGTGGGTCTTGTGTGCAAGACCTAGTTATTCTGACCAATCGCGTGCAAACTAGGCGGC
This sequence comes from Papaver armeniacum, assembly GCA_023531295.1. Lineage (NCBI taxonomy): Eukaryota > Viridiplantae > Streptophyta > Magnoliopsida > Ranunculales > Papaveraceae > Papaver > Papaver armeniacum. Next base: position 7,531 of record JAJJWW010016022.1, on the reverse strand, counting down.
GGGTAATCATGTGTGGCGAGCTAAGTCATGAGACTTGCCGCAAGAAATAGTGTGTGACAGCTATTAAGTTAGTCTTGGTTGGTCGCCTAAGATTTAATCTAGGCCGGTCAATTCGGCTGGCGAAATTGGACGGCCGAGATTGTAATTTATGGAAGAGGGTGGCCGTTGATTATGGCCACATATCGTTAGCGCCTGCCAGTGGTATAGTGGCGTGATGGCGCGACCGATATATCTTGGCATGTTGGTGTTAGATCCAAATATGACCCAACAATATTGGCTCTAGTTGTCGTATCAAACTTAATGCCTTAGGTGGCATTATTTGGCATGGGACGGCATAGCGGTCTTAACCAAATTAGGGTTTGGCATGTCAAAGCCCTAATTAGTGTGTGCGGTTATGTGGCCGCGATAAGGTGGCATTTGGGAAAATACTGTCGTGGCCACGTTGAATAAAAAAATTATGGCAAGGCCATAATGTGGGAGCGGCTATGAACGCGACGACCACTAGGTGTTGGCGCGGTTTGGCTTTATTCTAAATGCGCGTGGCGGGTTTAGAGCGACCTGATTGGTCGATGGAAAGGGGGCCGGTAAGCATGGGGTCGGCCTCATTCTAAGTGCGTGTGGCGCATTTAGAGCGACCTGATTGGTCGATGGAAAGGGGCGGACTCATTCTAAATGCGTGTGGCACATTTAGAGCAACCTGATTGGTCGATGGAAAGGGGGCCGGCAAGCAGCATGGGGCTGGCCTCATTCTAAATGTGTGTGTCGCATTTAGAGCGACCTGATTGGTCGATGGAAAGGGGGGACGACAAGGGCAACATGGAGCGTGGACATCCGGCTACAGGTGGTGCCTGCTAGGCCGAACTGGACATCCATGTGGCACGGCCACGCCTCCTCTTGTCGCTGCTCCTATTTGCCGCAGCTCCTCTTTTATTTCTTGCTTTCTGATTTTTGGTAGGACTTTGCTCCATGGAGGATTAATTTCCTAGCTTACATAGGTTTGGTCTCGACCAATAGGGTTCGATATATTGCGCAGGGCGCAAAAACCTAATTTTTGCAAATTGATAAAATTAGATTAAAGAACTGAATTTTGCGGGTTGCCGCAAAATCAATCAATTTTGGGTGAATTTTGCATACTGATACAAAAATCACTAATTTAATATCAAAGGGCAGCATAACTTTGCGTGCCTCTAATTGAGTACTTCCACACGCATCTTAATCCTGACACTTCGGGAGATTCATGCTACTCTACTGGGAGCGAGCATTAGTCGTCATGTCAAGTCAGTATTAAGAGTTCAACTGGGGAACATGGCATAGAATAAATACTCATAAATTTACAGAATATTTGGGGTTGTTGCTACACGCACCATTCTGGATAAATTTCACATAAATATACTGAATTGCTCAATACATATGTAAGTAAAGAGGCTTGGTTACTCATCACTTTTAAATGGCTCAATCTTCTTTGGAGAATGATGGCGCATTAAATACAGGGTTTTACAATTTTAGTCCTGAACTAAAAACCACCATCAACAATGAGTAAGGCTTGTATCAGGAAAATTAATAATCCAATCATCATTAGTCATAGCCATGTCCAGTCTAGATTTAATCTTACCTATACCATGCTTGTTACTAGTCCAAGTATATGGTTTGCCATTATAATTAAGATCAATGAGACCAACATCATGTACACATTGGATTGTAGATGGAGATGTTGAACTAGAAGTTGTAAATCTTCCACACCTATCAATTGGATCTAGAACTATATTTAGATCTCCAATTAACACCCACGGTTGTTGGATTTCTAGTTCTAAGTCTCTAATAAATTCCCATTTGGTTTTCTTTTCTTGTGGGTTACAAGAACCATAGATGCATGAGAGAAGCCATTCTGGCTTAGAAGGATCATTTTTAACTAGACAGTGAAACATGTTTTTAGATGAGTGAACTATTTCAAATTCAAATCCATCCTTCCACAAGAGGAGAAGACCTCCAGACAAACCTATAGATTTTTCATAAGCAATATTAGGAAAATCTAGCTGTTTAGATAGCTTAAGGATTTTGTCTGAGTTGACTTTTGTTTCTTGCACAAATATGATATCAGGGTTATGAATCCTAGACAAGTTCTTTAAATGGTTCCTAGTATTTACATCATTAAAGTTGTAGTAGCAGGAAATCCCACACTACACCCCTTACTCGATTTTGCTTAATTAATCCATTGAAAGAAGTAAGATCAAGAATATTTATTGATTGAATCCATGAAATGTTTACACAGGATAATGGAATTACACTTAGAAATTAAAGCACTCTTAAACTTTCTCTCTCCTATTGACTTGCCTAACCCTTCCCAAAAGATCTCCCTTCTTACAGACTCATTTAGCCCTTTATATAGGGTAATACATAGTGGATGACAGCTAAGCTACCCTTTATTTTCGGGAATGTCTCGCGAAGTGTCGCAGATGTACAAACATTCATTCTCGCGACACTTCTTAACCTTCGCCAGGTCTCACGTCTTCTTTATGTTTTACCAGTCGTTATTCATTGCGTCATTTATTTTAGCTCCTGCGACTGCCTCGCGACAGCGTCGTTTATTAATCCCGCGAGTCTTGTACGTTGCGATATTATGATCCTACATCTTGCCTCTTTTTCCTTAAATATTGCTTGAAGAGCGATCTTTAAGGAAAAATCTGTTGTGGTAGCAATCTTTGATTTTTGTTGATGAAGGAACGAGGAAAGAATCTTTGGACTTGAAAAGTACGTACTTGCCTCTATTCTTTTGCAAAGTTCCGAAGCTTCTTTGAGATATATACGAAGTATCGTCTCCCATCACTCCTCATATTTCTCCTGCGAGGGGAAGAGTATCATGAGAGTTTTACAATATTGTTGCCGCGACTACTTATCTTTATCTGTTTCAGTTTTGTACTTTTACACGGATTTTGATTATTAATATCTTTTCTTGACACGTCTCTTTCAACCGCTTATTCTTGACCATTCATGTCTCTTCTCGCATTAAATGACCTCGTTTTTCTCGAGGATCTTTTTCCCTATATATAGTTTCCTTTTCCCCTCCTTTTCATCTTTTAGTTTCTCTCTGCAATTTTTCTTTGACTCTCTCCTTCCGCAATTTGCGCTCCCACTCTTCACAAATCTTTTCTTCGTCCTTTCTAGCGCTGATCCTAACCTTTGACATCTCATCCATTCCCATACTGATAATGGCTTCCATTAGTCGTTCATACAAAGCTTCTTTTGATGAAGTTCAACAGAAGTTGCTCGAAAAGGGTTTTACTCTATCAACCATTCCTGATCAAGGAGCTTCATCTATTCTTACTGCAAAGTTGTTTTCTGATCATCAATGTGATGATCAAAAGATTATAGTCTCGCTAGGTCAGCTTCTCGCGGGACTTCCCATTCCCTTGTACAATCCCGAGTTGCCTTTATTTTATGAAATTTTGGCCCATGAAAAATTCTCTCGAAATTTCACTTATCAATTAAGTGGTGATTGTATTCGCCTGATGCTTGAGTTCGCGAACCGCGGTGCAGGCAAAGGATCTTTATACCCTAACTCTGTCAGAAATCCCAAATTCGCAGACTTGGAAATAGCTGTTGAGAAATACACCGTGGAAAACTTTTTTTGAAAATTACGCAGTGATAACTATGGTGAATGTGAAATCTCGTTTGGGCGTTACTTTGAAGAAAAAGGATAATGTCTCACGAAGATAAATTACTCATGCAAGACATTGATTGGCACCCAGGCAATAATACTTCTCCTCGTCATTCCAAAGATGAGAAATGGTGGGTCGTACCCTTGATCTTAAACGGCCCTTACATCGCGGGCTTACATATTCTTCCTGCGAATCTCGCAGGATATCATCCTTGGGAATTCAAATGGCATGAGAAGAAGAAAGAGGTATGTTTCCGACTTCAAATTTTGCTTTCGCAACTTTCTTTCTATAATTGCTGAGTTTGTGAAATCTTTCAGATAACCAGGTTGAGAAGAAGCTACAAAAAGGATCCGTCGGAGGATACTCTGACATTGCTTCGATCGCTTACGAGTGAAGTAAGAAACACTTCCTTTCTTCTTATTTAAAACAATATTGTTGCCTCTGTTTCTTATCTTTACGCGTATGCGAAGGTTGGAGTTGAAGAAACTATTCTTTGCGAAGATTAAAAGTAAGGGAAAAAACAGTCGCTCGCAAAGATAAATCTTCCGCTCCATTATCTAAGAAACGAAAGGCTCAGTCTTCTTCTCGCCTTAACTCAAGTTCTGATTCTTCTGATGATAATGATGATAATACAAACCCATCTTTTCGAAATAAGGCTCAACCGGCCAATTCTTCTATGGACCAACTATCCAGCATCTTCTCAGATTCTTTCCAGGGAATGGGAGATGCTCCCCCTAGCATCCCTTTGTGGAGCTCTCGCGAACGTGTGTAATCTTTGCTTTCTTTGAAGGCAATAATTCATTCAATGGGGTCTCGAGTTGTGTCTCCCGACCTTTTGAATGCACTTGGGTCTCTGGTATGTGTGCAGTCATACTTCCCTGCTAACTTTAAATTGTTTAAGTATATATATGTTTTAATGATTTTTCTATCTTCTTTTATAGGTTGGAAGAACTTCCTTTGTAGTTGCCTCGAGACCTTGAGAGAAGACGCAACACCTTGAAAAGAAGAATTCCCAATTGAACAAGAGGATTCGAGTTAGAAATTGAAGGCTGCGTCATCTCGCGATAAAGACGAGAGAATTCAAAAGTTAAATACCGAACTTGACTCCCAAAAGGATAAGGTGTCCACTCTTCAAAACGCCAATCAACAACTTTATGGTATAAAATTTTACCTCCTTTTACTATTTTTATTTTATCGGTCGCATATTGTTACCTAACTTATTACTTTCATGAGATGTATATAATCTCTCCGATGAGGCTATTCTTCTCCATACATTTCCCGATCCTATGGATAATAATCTTCTTCTCGCTCACCTCAACAACTCTTTAAGTAGTTCATCGAACAAAATTAACTCTCTTTCATTAAATGAACTTGGACCAAATATCGTCTTTTAGAAATTGAGCATAGATCTGGTTTAAGTGCTCAGCCAACCAATTTAAACGAATGTTTCTCGAGTCCCATAAAGAAACCAAAATTTTGAGGAAGAAAATTAGTTACCATATAGATAATAAAGATCGCATTGCTAATAATGGTGCACGAGGCATTAGCAACATTTCAAAAATCTCTCCTTGAATTACAAATTGAGCGAGATGAATTGCTTCGCGAAATTCCTTGCTTAGTGAGCGAGAAGATCAAATTCGTTCTCTCCTTGTTATAAACAGTGACGACGAATTCGCACTGGGCTGCGAAAATTTTAGATAATGCCGAAATAACCTAGGTGTTGATGTTAGTCTTCACGCCGAGCATACTTCCTTGGTTAAAGATATGATATCGACGAGAGAAGGTTGCTTATTATACCTTATTGCTTCTTATTTCCGTAATATTGCTTGTAAATTGTTAACTTGTTGTTTCTTATTTGCAGAATCTGAGAAGAGGCTTCAGGTTAGAATTAGAGAGCTTGAATCTGAAAAAGAACAACTCGCCGGGAATTTTCCAGCGAGAATTGAAGAACTCGAAACCGAAAAAAGAACAGCTCGCAAAAGAATCTCTCCCTTCGCGAGAATAGATATTCCAAGTTGAAGAAACAATTTCTAACGACAGTGGAGAACTTTAACAATGATCTTTGTTCGTTTTCGCAATGGAGGCATGGAGTATGTTTGTAAGGACCACAATATCCCTCTGCATTCATATCCCTGTCTCCTTGAAAAGGTTCTGAGAATCTGCTGTCTCGGATGTTTCGATAGCGAGGCGGCGAAGAAGAAAATTACGCGATGAGAATAATCGACTGAAGAATCGATGAAGAAGAAGAATCACCAAAGAGATAACTCTTTTTGTTTTCTTTCTCTGCTTGTAATATCTTGTACATTTACGTATTCTTATTATAGTGTATTTCTTGGATTTTTCCCCCGAATTCAATCTTCACTCCCCTTTTTTGGTAGTTCTTCCTTGTAATATAATCGGCTAACTAACATTATTGATGTATAACTCTTTCATCAGAAGATGAATAACAATATTCCATCTTTTCCATTCCCATACTGCCTCTGTTATTTATCTTCAGATGGAAGATTTTAGTGATTGAATAATAATTTTATTGTTATTGAAATGTATTATTGCGACGAGGTCGCAGGTATCTTCATAAATCAAGAATTCTACTTGCCTTTCCTTATCTTCATAAATGTATTTTATCTCTTCTCATTGCGACAAGTCGCAAGCCGCCCTTATTTTCAAGTAAGGGCCCATTGACCCTGCCTTATCATTTTTGTGTGGTCTTCCGAGTTAGACCTCCCTAATTAGAGGTCTTCCCCTGCCACCTTTTATTGCGACAAAATCGCAGGACGTCTTTGCACTTGCATGTAAAGACCCATTGATCTTGCCTTATCATTTTCCAAGTATTTTTGCCTCTGCAGGATGTTTTAGTTGCGACAATATGACAGGCCTAAATGTCCTTGCGAACATAAAGCCCCATGACATTGCCGTCGTGCGACGAAATCGCAGGACGTCCGTACACTTTCATGTAAAGACCCATTGATCTCGCCTTACCCTCGCGTTAGTATTATTGCCTCTGCAGGATCATTGCACAAATATGACGAGCCTAAATTCTCTTGCGAAAACATAGCCTTATGACATTTGCGTCTGTTTTGACACCCCCCCCCTAATGGAGAGCGTCGCCCTTATCATCTCCCCGGTTGCCCCTTCAAGGAGGCGAAACATCGGCCATACAAGACTAGCTCCTCCCATCCTAATCTTAACAACAACCAGTTGTTTTCGCAGCCTCTTATCCCTTATACCTATAGGGTTTATGGTTACAAGGCTGCACCCTAAGTGGAGTTTTCTTCGGGCGAGTGCAACATATGCCAAGACTTGCCAAGAATGGCCAGGGTAGGTTCATCCATCCCGGGCACTCAGCTCAACCGTGTACCTCGGCGCCTTGAGCATACACCGACTCTAAGAAGAGACCCTCGGTCGCCCAACCAGGGTATAACCTACATATATAGTTGGGAATCCAAGGTACCTCTTCCGGATAGGCTTTTATGGGCCCCAAATTGCCATGACTCAGGCTTCAGGAGCGGTGTAACCTTTCCCCTGAGCCATGTCGAGAGATACCCCCTTATATGACGCACTTTAGGTCTTACATTTGCCTCTTACGAAATGTTATTCGCGAACTAGGGTGTACGCCATAAAGGTTCGTCCCATTCTTTTACTCATTCATATTTGTTAAATCATTCAATCATTCATGTTTCATTATTTGTCAGATTCTTGTTTGCGAAGTATTCGCACAATTCTGTATTTTCATTTTTCTTTCTTAATTGAATTCCCATATACTCTTATCTGCGAGATTCTCGCGCATCATTACTTCAATTGCTACTTCTTTTCCTGTTTTTGTTGATTATTCACTTCTTATGCCTTTTGTTCCTCATATCCTTTGCTTCTTTATT
>JAJJWW010016021.1:0-62231 GCA_023531295.1 Papaver armeniacum | reverse complement strand
GAAGTTCGGTATCAATTACATGACCGTAGAAGAGGAAGATATTGAAGGTTCACTGCAAACGAGTTGTTAATTTTGGGAATTCTTCGTTAAGGAATGCAATCCAACGAAGCTTTGTAGTTCTTAAACTCTCTTTTCAATTTTGAGGGATCATGCCTCATTTCCATACAACACCCAAGTACAAATACTAATAGCAACATACGCAATTCACAATTTCATTAGGACGAAATCTAAGTCCTGGATGAACTTTTTGCATATTACGAAAATGAAAAAAATGTCATAGATGTTGGCCGATGAACCCGTATTTAGTGGTATGTATGCACATCAACAAACAAGAAGTGAAATGAATCACATGAGAGAATAAATGCCAATTCCATGTATAGGCAAACTAGTAGTGAAGATCTATAATTAAATTTATTCCATGTCATAGATCAAACTACTAGTGTATTGAAAGACCTATGACTAAATATGTGTGTTGGTGGTTTCAAAAAAAAAAAAAACTAAAATGATAATGATAAACATGTGTACCAAACAATTTTTCATTAAAATTATTTTTTTTTATAATCAATTATTCCAAAAAGGTGTTTGTTAAAATCATTTATAATTATCTATAAATTATAATCAGATCATCATAATGGTTATCGAACAAGGCCAAATACTACAAATTTATCGTCTCATTTGGCCCCCGTAGTTTCTAACATTTACAATTATGAGTATACAAATTAACACGTATACGGGTATACAAATTAACAAAAACCATACAACTATTAGAAATTGCCCAAACTTATGCATGATGTAGAGAAATCTCCCAGTCACATTGGCCGTTTATAGATGTTGTAAGTTAGACACGTTTATGGTTGATGCTTCAAATTTTCATATTCAAAAGTTAAATATACCCAATTTTCCCTCCAAATTGTTCCTACAATATACGTGCAACTGCAAAATGATGAAATACTATCCAGTGGCAAATCGAAATATCTTAGTTTCACATACAAAGGGTCATCTTCGCACTCGCCAAAAAGCTTGTATAATATGAGTCCTAACAAGGTGTTAACGGGGTTTCTCAAGAACCTTCCACCAATGTAAGCATCATTATCTAAATCAAGATTTCCCAAAGCTCCGTCATAATAGAAGTCCCCATCATTTGAAATCCGAGTGATACGCAATGGACAAGACTTTTTTTTTTTTTCAGAAACAAAACAAATCCCCCGACAATGTGAATTGAGGGTGTCTTGATTACACAAGTGTCAAGGTTTGATTTTGGTAATGTTTGGAGGAATTACATAAGATGGTGTATTTCTAATATAAGATTCTTAGTGGCTATGAATGGAACTGCCCATGTATGTTCGTAAGTACCAAGGGGTTAAAGCAAGGTGACCCAATATCATTTTTCTTTATTGTGGAGGTGTTATCCGAATGATAAAGAGAGTTGCATCATTGAACTTAATATATGGTTTCAAGCCATCTTCTGAAGGTTTTGAGCTCAATCATCTCCACTTTGCAGATGATCTAATTGTATTCCTAGATGATAATTCTGAACTGGTGAGCAACCTTAAAAACATTTTTTTTGGGTTTTGAATTGGTTTCTGGTTTGAAGGCGAACTTTCAAAAAAGTTCCCTAGTGCCAGTGGGCAATGATGTGAATGCTATGGATGCTGCTGTTATTTTTGGTTGTCAAATTACTTCTTTTCCTATGAAATATTTAGGAATTTGTTTGGGTAGAAAATCAAACGCAGTGGGGGGGTTGGGATGTAATTCTTCATAATTTTCAAAAGAAGTTGAGTATGTAGCAAAGTAAGTATCTTTCAAAAGGTGGAAAACTCATATTGATTCAATATGTGCTCTCTAGCTTTTTAGTTTACTACTTATCTGTTTTTCTAATTCCTAAGTCTGTTGAGAAGCAAATGGAGAAGATTATGAGGCAATTTCTTTGGGGTTCTGTGAATAAGAAACCTAAGAAAGGATAGGTTGGCTGGAAAAAAAGTGAATTTACCAAAGGAGGTCGTGCTGGAATGAAGAAGTTAAAGATGATGAATAAGTCATTACATGCTAAATGGATTTGGAGGTATGGAAATGAGGAAAAAGCACTTTAGAGAAAAGTTGTGAGGCATAAGTTTGGTGGCAATGAGAAAGCTTTCCTTTGAAATCCTACAAACAAGTAAGTTGGTAAGAGTTTGTGTACTAGTACATTGAAGTGAAGGAGTCATGTGGAGAAAAATTCTACTATCCAGGTGAACAATGGTGATAGAGTGCTTTTCTGGAAGGATGTATGGTTCAATGGACAATCTCTACAAGTCATGTTTCCAAATCTTTACAGTCTGAGCAGATTACAAGATGCTAATATTCAGGAAGTGTTAGATGTTAATGCAGGATACATCCGGAATTTTAAATTTTGTAGGAACTTAAAATAAGTAGAGATTGAAGACATTGCTCATTTGTTGAATTTTCTATCTACTTTTAACAGTGGTGAGGGTGAAGATCACATGATTTGCGCAGATGATGTAAAGAATTTTTCTGTGAAGATCTATTTTTGCTAGTATTCCCTTATAAGAGTGTGTGGAATCCAAAAATTACATATAAGGTGATTTTCTTTGCTTGGTCTCTCTCTATAATGCTTTGTATCAACAATGGACTCATTGAGGAATTGACTTTGATGTCAATGGATGTCTCATTATGCAAGAAGAGTGCAAAATCCAACCATCATAGTTTTTGCATTGTGATACAACTAGGGAAATTTGGTTTTACTTCTTGAGTGGCTATAATCTTCGATGAGTGTTTTAAGGCAATGTGAGGGACACAATATGGGAATGGAGGAAAAAAAAGGGGAAGAACTTAAGTCTGAGAAGTAAAATTTAGGATATAATTCCTTTTGCAATATTGTGGGCAATTTGGCTTGAAAGAACTTCAAGAGTTTTCAATGGCAGATACAATTCGATGGAGAATATAAAGAATAGTGTCAAAACTTTGATTTTCAATTGGTGCGTGGGCACTACAATTTTTGAAGGAATCTCTATGAACATGGTTCTTCACTATTGGGAAGCTGTACTTTATTAACAATTTTTTTCTTTTTCTTTTATGGCAGTTGTTTAGTATGTCTTTGTACTCTTGTTCACCAATACTATTACTTCCTTAGTGATGTATTGATTTTTTTTTTATAAATTTTGCCCTTTCTGAGTCAAAAAAATCACAATCCTGGTTCCCCCTTTTAATGCAGTGGATAGAGATATATAAATTCATTAGCAACACTTAATATCCTTCCCTCAATGACAAAAACAATACAGTCGGAAGAAGTCGACGGTATAGAGTTGAAAGAAATGTCATACATGTAATAACTAGCTAGATATATTATTTTTTAGCGAAAGAGAACGATTTTTAAGGAGTGATTTAGGTGTTCCTACGTTGAAGGCGCGAACGGAACTGTGCCCAAAATTGAGGGTAGGTTAATATATTTGAGTCTGCAAAATTAATAACACGTCGTGTTTTTTCACAAAATTTGACCGTATGTTAGGAAAAGTTTATAGCATGCCATGTTTGTAATGTCGGAAAAAAACGGGACAAAAATGTAAAATACACACTAAATTAGGGTTATATTGGTAAATCACCCAAATAAAAAAGATAATTACAGTGCGATCTTTTTCCCTTCAATATTTGATACCTAAGATAAAAAGAAAATTTATACTGAAGGGAATATGTATTGTTGGGAATTGGTAGGCTTATAAACCTACAATATTAAAATGCAAGCACAAAGTGTCTATAACATAAATAACGGCAAATGCAGGTAGATGCCACATGGAATCGTTTCGGTGACGGTAAGCGTCTAAGTTCTACTTTTACTAATTTAAACGCAAATGGGTTGTCGATACCACTATATGAGTGTTATGAAGGTCAACTAGAAAACATAAATCTAATTGAAAATAATGGTTTCAAACACTTGATAAAAGGTACTAGGGCAGTTGAATCCACCACATAACTCACAATAGATAATTCAACCAATGAAACTATTCTTGTTCCTTATAAGGAATAGAGGTGAAGATTCAAGTCTGCCGCATATCCAAGGTGATTTCAGATGGATAGTTTAATCACAAATAAGGTATCAATACCTATAATTAGTTGTCTTATTACAACACAACTTCAGAGATTAACAATAATCGATTAAGCATGAGTTGATGCAACAACAAATAAGTACTCTAACAACCTAGGACGCATGACATACAAGGTGAAAGTTATGTATTGCAGCACAAAAATTAAATATATCCTTAATCAATGCAGCATAATAAGAACAATAACAGTAGCATGAATAGACCAGCAGTAGATTAAGGGTTTCATCTCAACCCTAAAAAGAGAATTTTAGAACATAAGAAGTTTGAAATTAGAACCTTTATATTACTACTACAACTTGCACTGGCTACTCCGGGTTTGAGTTTTCATCTACAACCCCTTATATTTTATATAAAGTTCTCCCAATTCTCAATCCAATTTTCAATAAAGTACAATAAGAAAATTAAGGATATGATGTTTCTAGAACTCACCACTACACATACTTCAAAATACACATTCATCTCACAACGTCTCCTGAATTTGTCTCCATGCCTCTTCATATCATGCTTCTAACGGATACTTGATGTGAAATGGTACTAGGTTTGAGAGAAACATGGAGTAAAATATGGATAGAGAGGGATGAGGTTGACATAGATATAAGGTTATCGTTGTGGGGGATTGACAAGGAGAGTGAATTGATGGAGGTACAAGGTACTTGAGGCTAGGGTTAGTTTTCGGCTTTAGGGGCTAAAACAGATGGATGGTGATGTTTGTGGGTAAGAGGGGAAGGGAAGGTGGTGTCGGGTGAAAATGGGAGAAGGGGAGAGTTCTGACGGTGTTGAGCAGGAGCATCCAGTTTGATGTTTGGATATGGAGAAGTATTCGGTGTTGGAAAGTGTCATCAATTATGATATATTGATCTAGAGATGGTGTTTTGTTTAAAACCTTCGATATTGACTCTTCCAAGCTCATTGATAAGTCTAGCTGCACCAACGGTTTGCGGAAACCTCTTCTTTTTCGCCACTAGGTACCAATTCTTTTGCCCCTCTCGGTCTCTCTAGGATCCAAGCTTCATTAACTACCTAAAATCACAAAAATAACTTAGTACAAGCGAATTTATTTGAACACGGTAAAAATACAGAATTTGGTATAAGATGGGAACTTAAAGAACAAAAGATGAGATAGACTTATCAATACAAGTACATGGAATTATGCAATATTTGACAACCATCAGGAATAGATGAGTCGTGAGAAAAAGATGAACAAAAACATTAAAATCAAAAGTAAAAACTACAAACTGGCAACCATGAAAGTGATTTTGACCAATAGTACGGATCAGGATGTGCACCCCAGTTTTAGAGGGTCGTACAAATTTGGACTCGTAAAACAAAATCTCTATTTAAGTAGTATTTGTATTACCTTGGTACAATTCCATATGTTTTCGGTTTATTCAGGGTAGATACATGTTTTACAATATATATCAGGGGTATATTGGATCAGGAGTTATAAGAGCAAGGGCTGTGGTGGCTGAGACTCTCTTTCAAAATGAAAGAGTTGGATCAAATTAGGTCATACTATGGGTAGAAAGAAACCCACTTTCGCCCAAAACTCAATCACCCACTCTTTCATTCGAATGAGTGGTCGAAAGTATTCCCTATACGGCTAATAATTTGTCGTGCAAAATAATATAGAAAAAAACGGCCCTTAGTTTGCTGTATAAAGTTGAAAGGAAAGCAAACGACTGTTGGTTTGCCGTATCTGATTTACAGAGGTAAATTCCTTCCTAATATCACGTGATTTATTGCCAATTATTGCTCTACCCAATAACATCATGCCAGCTATATAAATGTCAGGCTAAATGTTTGCTTTTGTTCCTTTTTTTTTCTCTTTCATACGGATATTTGTTTACCGTATAAACTTATTAATACTCTATCGCACGGTCAAATTTGTACTCCTTCACTTAAACTCTCTTTCACTTTGATAAGGATAGACTCTAAAACAGTCTATCCCATATCCCTTGCTCTAAGGATAATTAAAATTCACAAAATTTCCACAGTATTCAATTTAGATTTGTTGGGATTCATAAAGTTTCAGAGGTTTAACTTTATGCACATTGGACTCCGTAAAAATCTGAGGTATCCAATTTATTTAGAATTTTAAAGATTATTAGAGGCCAAAAACTTTTGTGGAATTTTGTGGATATTACAAGGCAATATATAACATTATCTTACTCCACAAATCTCTTTTGTTTTTTTTTTTTTCATAAAAGAGGCGAACCTCAACTGATACATTCATAGAGCCGATTTTGGAAATCGGAAATCTTACATAAATTTTTCAAAATCATCATACATTAGTTCAAGATATTGTATCTTCCCCAATTCTTGACTAACAATTCGATTCCTTTAGATGTAAAAACTATTTCAGAGTACCTATTCTCTCCTTTTTTCAAAAGAAAGAGATGGGACCAAACATCTTCAAATATCCAAGCTGATTTTAAAGCAAAATCAGTATGTGTCACTTCCCAAAGCAGTGATTGGATCAGATCCAACTCAGTGTTTGCAAGAACATGTAAAAAACATGAACTCAGGTTTTTAAAGTAAAATTGCATATAATGCAATTAAGGTAATAGGGTCTCAAATAACTATAACAGTATCTCAAGTAACAGTGTCTCAAACAGCAGTAACGGTGTCTAAAGTAGCCTAGGTTATCTGAATCGGTTTTTAGTGGTCTGAAACGGAAATAATCGGTTTGAATCGGCATGAGAGATTTGTTAACAGTTGCAGCAGGGTAAGAACATAGTGATAATCTTGATATGGTTGATGATGCCTTGGTTTCTGCTTGAGAAAATTCTTTAGTATGAGCTGGTAAAGTTGGAACAACTGTTCGGAGCTTCTTTACCTGCAGAATCATGGGTAAGTACACATGTAGCGGTTTCCAAATCGTTTGAAAAATAATAACACCCAAATCTCTGCCTTGAACCTTAACCATCAACATTCAACCTAAAGAAAGGGATAAGGGGTGTCTAAATAGGTAAAAGTAGTAAGTTATCCTCACTATTAAAATTCAATCATAAACCTTATCCTTTAAATTTGAAACCTATTCAAATCTTTTGAAAACTAAAACTCATTCAAATCAGTTACATCACAAATTAAAATAAAAACTAACTAAATCGATCGATTTAATTTAAAATTTTGTTATCTTTTTTAAATGAACTCTCAAATTAAAAATCGTTGATTAAAACCCATAATTCTTAATTATACTTGTGATTGGTTTACCCATTTAAAATTCAAAATCACAATGAATCTTAATTTTAAGTGTTTAAACACAATCGGTCGATGTTAATGAAAAAGCGAGGGTCCAACACCCACACACAATATTTCCTTCGGCAATCTGAATAGACAAACTCCAATATACTTTCAAGAGAATCAACTAGACAGTCAGACTCAATCTATAGAAAAGTATATAAAAGAGTTGATATCTCCAATTCAATCTGCAATCAGCAAATAGGAATTTGCGAGCCCGATTGAAAAAGAGAAATAACTTGAACTGTACCAATATCCAAGTGTCAATCAATTCGATCAACAACCCAAAGGTCGGATTCAAGAGCTGATTGAACTTAACGCACAAACTGTGATATTTCTATTATATAACAAAATATAATGTGAAAAAGAAATAACACAGACGCCAGAATTTTGTTAACGAGGAAAATCGCAAATGCATAAAAACCCCGAGACCTAGTCCAGCTTTGAACACCACATTGTATTAAGCCGTTACAGACACTAGCCTACTACCAATGAACTTCAGACTAGAATGTAGTTTAGCCCTAATCAATATCACATTGATCAAGGTACAGTTGCGCTCCTTACGTCTCTGAACCCCAACAAGATTCTATGCACTTGATTCCCTTAGCTGATCTCACCAACAACCAAGAGTTTTTACGACCCAAGTCGAAGACTTGATAAAAAAATCTGTCCCACACAGAAAAGTCTATTGGAATAGATAAATCTATCTCCCACAGAAATACCTACGAGTTTTATTCCGTCTTTTGATAAATCAAGGTGCACAGGAACCAATTGATAAACCAGACTTATATTCCTGAAGAATAGCCTAGTATTATCAACCACCTCACAATAATCTTAATCGTATGGAAGAGAAACAAAATATTGAGGAATAACAAACGATGAGACGAAGATGTTTGTGACAACTTTTTATCTTACCCATCGGAGATAAATCTCAAGCAAATCTTAGCAAAGATAATACTCAATCACGATAGTAGAAGTAAGATCTGAACATGTAACTATAGAGAAAATAGTTGGGATGGCTTCACAATCCCAATGAATTCCTTAAGTCGTTAACCTACTCGGTTTCGTGAAAAACCTAAGGTTAAAGGTGAATCGAGTCTAGTCACAACTAGTATCACACAAGATGTGTGGGGATTAGGTTTCCCAGTTGCTAGAGTTCTCCCTTATATAGTTTTCAAATCAGGGTTTACAATCTAAGTTACATTGGTAATAAAGCATTCAATATTCACCGTTAGATGAAAACCTGATTAGATTCAAGCTAATCTCTTTCAACTGTTAGATCGAACTTAGCTTGTTATACACAAATGAAATGTACCTTCATTTAGGTTTGAGTAACCGTACCTAAACGTGTACACTAGGTTGTCTCAACAGTAGTTAGCCGAGGTTAGCTATATGAACACTCTCATATCAACCTTATTCATTTTAACCACAACTAGTTCAAATGACTCAAATGAAACTAGTTATAGAGTCTTTCAATTGCTATATTCTCATAGAAGTATACAAGAACAAAATTGAAGCAAAATCAGTTTGATTCACTCGAATCAATTCATGAACATTATAGCCACGGTTTGCAAAGAATGAATTCCTTAATTAATATATCAATGTATTAGTTCATGAGCAAACCAATTTTAGAACTTTAACCACTCAAGTATGCAAACGGGTGCGCATACTTTGAGTAGCCGGTTTGAGTTTGGGTTCTCCAGTATGCAAACATGTACGCATACTTCCAAACACAACAGAAATTTCCGAACCCAAATCCTTCGCCAGTACGCGTATGTGTACTTAGGTACTCGAAATTCCATAACTAACAGGTACGTGTACGGGTATGCATACTATAGTTCCGGTCATGGATCACATACATGGAAGAATGCATATTATGTTCATAATCCAATGATGGTTAAGTGTTTTAAGCTCTATTTCAATCATTGAAACTTTCTTAGAGGATGACAATAGTGCTTTTCACGAACTATTAGCATCAAAGCAATTTTCAAGTTATTGAAATAATCATTACGAAAACATTCCAAGTCTACACCAAATGATTATATCACACAAACCATGTAAGATGTTACTTCAGCATTTTCACATGATCATCTTTTGACTTTTGTTAAGAATATAAGATGAACTTGGTTGAAGCGACAGCTTACCAACACATATTTCGAGAAATATGTAAGCGAGTTAAACTCACTTCAAATCTCAAATGTGTATAATCGAATACTATATAGTAATACGACTTTTGTCTCAATATAGGAGATAGAGTAGAAATAGATTTTCCAAGTGATAGATGAGTTTTAGTCTCCACATACCTTTTGTTGATGAAGTTCTACAAGCTCTCCTTAGTAGTTCTTCTTCTTCAATTGATGAACGACGTGAAGTCTAATGCTCAACTACGCAATCTATCCTAGTTCGAGACATCACTAAGTAGACTAGAAATCAAGACTTATACTTTTAATCACTAACATTGAAAAAAAAAAAAGCTTGAGATAGCAACGCCTGCGAGTTCGACCGAGCAGTGCTCTAACAGTTCATGTCCGCATTAACCGATTCGGTAAAAACCGGTCGATGTGCATGACCAGGAAGACTGATTTTCTTGATGTTCTCAATGGTTGAAGAACATCAAACCCATAATCGGTCGATGTGGACATTCATACAGATCGATTATGGTTAAAGAAAATGCCCAATTTTTATTGATTTAAGAGTACGATATGTAAAGATGGAAACCTTGGAATCAAGATCGATTAGAACTTGTACAAACCCAGAAGTTTTTTTTATCTATATGTCATAGAAAAAGAATATATGATTTCAATGCAAAAAGAATGAGGTCATTCTGACATCAGATGAAGAAATTATGAGCAAAAAAGTTACAAAAATGCCCAGATTTACAATCGGTAAATAAGGGCATTTATGTAATCTGTTGTGGCAAAAAAAATTACAAAAAAACTCTTGAATTTTAGTTTTTTACAATCGATATACGGGGGAACTATATCCATCGATTGCTGACGTATTTTTATGTAAAAGATTCTCATTTTTGGGTTTTTTTTGGTACACTTGGCACTTGTGGAGGATCTTATCTATAAATTGTGATCAATCGTCCATAGAAATTAAGAACATATGCCGATCCTGGGTTGATATTCTTGATGGATCAAGAACGTCAAAAATATCAAAATTTTCATGTTTTGATGATCAACCAACACTAGTTAATCTCACAATCGGTCTGTGTTCTAAGTCTTATACACCGATTGGTAATGTTCTTCGTGATTGAAAAACATTAGTCTACGAATACGTGACTAATGATCGGTATACGAATACGTGAACATCGCCCATGAAAATACGTGAACATCCACAAATTCTCGATTGATGTTCTTGATTCATCAAGAATGATCGGTCTGCGAGTGCAGGTTCTCCACCGATTATGGGTTGACGTATTTTCAGAAAAAAATCAAGATCTTTTCACGTTGGATGATGAATTAGCATTAGTTGATTTATATATATTAACTTGATTAAATATCAATTAATCCCCTTAATTAATACTAACCAATTAGGGATGAATTAGCATTAAGAAAAATAGTTTTTTTTTTTTTCTTTTTTTTTTTATTTTTTTTTTTTAGAAAAAAATGACCCAAACAGAATTAGGGGTGACACAAAACGACAAAAATGTCATAATCGGTAGGTTATTTCACAATCGGTAGATAACTTCCGGTTTTTTTTAATGGCCAAACTACCCTTTACAATCGGTAGATAACTTTACAATCGGAAGTTAACCCGCAATCGGGAGTCAATTTAGTTTCTTTAACTTCCGAATATAAAGTATCCCCAAAATAAAATCCTCTATAATCGGTAGTCAAGATAGTTCATATAACTACCGAATATAGAGTTGCCCCAAAATTAGATTTTGCAAAAATCCTCTTTTTTTGAATTTTGGTTGAGCCTATAATCGGTAAGAAAGGAAGAGTTATCATGACTTCCGACTATACAGTGGTTCTCTTTCCACATATCCTACCATAATCGGTAGTCAAGATAGTTCATATAACTACCGAATATAGAGTAGCCCCAAAATCGATTTTGCAAAAATCCTCTTTTTTTGAATTTTGGTTGAGCCTATAATCGGTAAGAAAGGAAGAGTTATCATGACTTCCGATTATACAGTGGCTCTCTTTGCAAAAATCTTACCATATTCGGTAGTCAAGATATTTCATATAACTACCGAATATAGAGTAGCCCCAAAATCGATTTTGCAAAAATCCTTTTTTTTTTTTTTTTTTGGTTGAGCCTATAATCGGTAAGAAAGGAAGAGTTATCATGACTTCGATTATACAAAGAGACCTCTTTGCAAAAATCTTACCATATTCGGTAGTCAAGATAGTTCATATAACTACCGAATATAGAGTAGCCCCAAAATCATATTTTGCAAAAATCCTTTTTTTTTTAAAAAAAAATTTTGGTTGAGTCTATATTCGGTAGTAAATGAAGTTATCCTGACTTCCGATTATCCTGTCAGGTCGAATACATCCATGAGGGGCTACGCCCGGACACCCCCCCCCACACACACACACACAAAACCCCATGTATAGCGTTTCGACATTGTATTCGTACCACGTCCATGCCCACACCGAGCTTTTTCAACTGCATTGGTTGAGCCTATAATCAGTAGTAAATGAAGGTATCCTGACTTCCGATTATACAGTGAACCTCTGTACCGAAATCCTAGCATAATCGGTAGTCAAAGGTAGTTCATATAACTACCTAATATAGAGTAGCCCCAAAATGAGATTTTGCAAAAAATTCTCTTTTTTTTTCTAATTTAGTTGAGCCTATAATCGGTAGTCAAAATAGTTCATATAACTACAGACTTGCCCTTGCAAAAATCCTCTATTTTTTAAATTTGGTTGAGCCTATAATCGATAGTCAAAATAGTTCATATAACTACCGAATATAGAGTTGTCCCAAAAATGAGATTTTGCAATCGCTAGATAACTAAACTACCGATTATTAAGGATATATAAGTATTTTCAATCTATTTTGTCTTTTTGTGTCTCCCCTAATTCTTTCGGGGTCGCTCCTAAAAATGCTCAGAAAAATAATTATATAAGGATTTTTCTTTTTTTTTACGCCGTAACGATCCTTTTTGGGCCCGAATAATCCTTATAGGCCACAAAATATCCGGGTATAAAATCTTAAATTTGGGAGTTGGCGGTGAAAGATATTACATCGGGGGCTTTAGGTTGTATAACCCGTTTCGTAGGGGGTTAGGCTATGCTTGGTTACATCCGACTCTTTGTATTGTTAAGTGTACTTTCAGCGTCTTCTTCTTCCCACTCTTTGTATTTTTCTCTGTTAAAAGAGAATTACTCAGTATTTTTTTCTATGAAGAACGGCAAGGTAACTTTGCTTTTCCTTTTCTCTTTGGTGTTCTAAGCTATGGGTTTGATTCTAAAAATTTATAGATTTTTCATAGATTTTTTAATTGATACAGTTAAATTGACTGGAAAAAACTTGGTTTCCTTCCTAAGCAGCCCATCCCAATCCAATTCCGATTTAATCGCCTGTATGGGTCATCGGAGTATTAATAAAAATCGAAACTTTGGTGTTTCAGACTAGGCGCCTCAAGGATTGCCGAATACTCACGCCTAAGGTGTGGAATTGCAGTCGAGCGATTCCAGGTTGTTTTTTTTTTAGTTGTTTTAATTTGTGCAGCT
Organism: Papaver armeniacum; assembly: GCA_023531295.1. Lineage (NCBI taxonomy): Eukaryota > Viridiplantae > Streptophyta > Magnoliopsida > Ranunculales > Papaveraceae > Papaver > Papaver armeniacum. Next base: position 49,201 of record JAJJWW010016021.1, on the reverse strand, counting down.
TCAATTACCAGTATATGATCTAGTATAGATGAACTTCATAGATAGCTCTGCAGATTTTGTACTAGTTCAAACACTATCACTCTCTTGGAACAATTCTGTAAACTTCATATACACCAATTCTGTCGAGGAATTAACCTGAGGAACTCTGTCGAGGCGAGGCGCCTAACCTATAAATCGAGCGCCTCGCTTGCCTTTGACAACATAGCTAACAGCTTTGTAGCAGGACGAGGGACAATTCTGAAAATAGACCTCTCTGCAAAAGCCTAGACAAGTTTTTATCTATTCATTGTACAGAATGGAGTTCAAGCTTTTTCATGGTTACTGACTTTTTCATTGTCTTTCTTCTATGTTCAGGGTTTCAGAGTTATATAGCTTGACTGCATAAAACCAAACAAGTTCCTTCATATTGAAAATTTAAACAGTGATACATAAAAGCTCTAAACTTTTGAGTCTGGCGTCATCTTCTGGACTGGAGTTTCAATATTATCATCATCATCCTATCATACATAACTCAATACCTATAATGTCATCTTCATGTGCTGTTCTTCAGCATGTCCGTCATGGTATCATACGTAGCGCGCTACCCAAAGTTTCTTCTTCATCTGTATCACAACTCATCGGACCACCCGAAATCTATAAAATCTATGATCCACTACCACCATACAGTGGAAACCCATTGTTTGATTTCTACTACCATGTAGTTCCTGGCACAAAATCTAAAACCGTGATTCGGAGATTAGAGTTAGCTTGGAATCATGATTCATTGATGGCTTTGAAGTTGATATGCAACTCGAGAGGTGTTAGAGGGACTGGAAAATCAGATAAAACAAGTTTTTATACTGCTGCATTATGGCTTCACAAGCATCACCCGAAAACCCTGGCTTGTAATGTCAGGACATTTGCTGAATTTGGTTACTTCAAAGACCTGCCTGAGATCCTTCATCAGATAATAACAAAGAAAGGCAGGGAGGAGGAGGAGCCCAAATCACACTTCAAACAAAAGCTTGGGAGCAGGGAAGAACTGATGGTTGAGAGATGGAAAATACCGTCAGAAATACGGATTCAAGCAAATATGGCTAGAGATCAGATACTGAAAAAGAGGGCGAGTAGACAGAGAAAGGAAGCAAGAATCAAGAAAGCCGCAAGAGCATTAGATGTATACAAAGGGGATGCGAATTATAGATTCTTACACGACCGAATCTCTGAAGTCTTCGCTGAGTGTTTGGTTTTTGATTTGCAAAATCTGAATTCTGGTAATATTAATAAGATTAGTTTTGCTTCAAAGTGGTGTCCATCGTTAGACTTATCGTATGATCAATCCACTCTTTTGTGTGAAAGCATTGCCAGAAGAATTTTCCCTCGTGAATTGTTTCCGGAGTATGAAAAGATTGATGAAGCTCATTACAGATTTAGAATCCGCGACCGTCTAAGGAAAGAAGTCCTTGTCCCCCTTCGTAGTGCACTGAAATTACCAGAAATTTACATGAGTTCAAACAACTGGTCGATGTTGCCTTACAACCAAGTTCCCTCAGTTGCCATGAAAAGGTACTGGAAAACCTTCATGAAATATGACAAGGAAAGGTTCAAGTGTTATCGAAAGAGTATAAAACGAGGAGAGAAGCAAATTGCTGTTGGAACTTTGTTACCTCACCAGATCCTCGCGTCTTCTAGGTATGATCAGAACGTTGCAGAGATTCAGTGGAGACGAATGGTGCAGGATTTGTTGAAAATTAGCAAACTAAAAGATTCTCTTGCAATCTGGGGCGGCCCAGCAAGTGGAAGAGCAAAGAATGTCTCCATGGCTCTTAGTTTGTTAGTATCAGAGATGAGTCAAGGACCATGGAAAGGAAAACTTATGACTTTCTGGAGAGTACCTACACTGGAGAAGATTGAAGGCGACGACTTGAGCTGGAAGGAATCGTTTGTTATAGAAGATTGTCACATGGATATTGCTATTGATTTCCAAAGAGTTTTTGATGTGATATTACAAGTAGCAGTTGATGGGAAGTTAAAGGAAGATGAAATGATAAAGAGACTTTATGTGTTCACTGAAATGGAGTTTAAGTATGCTTCTCATAAGGTCATTAAATACCGTCTTGGAGATGACGGTGAGGTATTAGAACGAGTTAACGGTGATTGGGAGACAGACTACCAGGAGATAGAGAAGAAGTTCAGAGAGAGAGGGTTCTCAAATGTGCCTGAAATCGTGTTCTGGAACTTGGAGCATCCTGTAACAACTGTAGTTAAGGGTGGATACACGGGTGTGACACTAGTCAGTGGGTTTTCTTGCGAGTTGCTGAAGTTATTTGTAGAAGGGGGAGATATCGACGATATAAATCCAGTGGCTTTGATGGAAAGAGCAATCTCGGGAAAGGAATACGACAAGCTTGTCGTAGTAGATTGAAAAGTTGGATTCTCTTTGGGCTGCCTGTTATTCCTGAGCAGCAATTTCTTTTGTTTTAATTTTGCGGTTCATGTTCATCTATCCTAATCCACAGTAGCTTTCCTTGTCGAACAAACTTGTTTGTGTCGTTATGATGAAGAGTCAGACATTTGTTGCGGTAAGTTTTCCTTTTACATTGAACTAGGTCTGGACCTTGTGCCAAGCCAAGCATAAAGTGGACTGGGGAATTCCAAGAATCAATTGAAAATCTGGTAAATTATCCATAGAATGAGTTACTTGGTATATGAAACAAGGCATCAATAGAATTTTGGGGTGGGTGGGGTGAGGGGAACTCAGTTGAAAATTTGGGAAAGTTCAGACAAATCGCATAATTCTTCAAAGTGCAGTAACTAAAGAACTAGTAGTTAAGATTTTGTTGTTATTACACCAATAGACTCTTTTTCATCAATCAAGATTAAATTCACACACAATAGCAGAAATGTGGCAAGAGAGGGTAGACACATGAATCAAAGAGATAAATCTTTCAAGAAATTTACTCTGAATTCTGTCTTCAGTAGATTATTTCACAAAATTAGCATCTGTTCTTGAGGATCTCAAAGATTTCAAATATCCACTTAGCTGGTTAAAAATGCAACAGCAGGTGCAACATGATTATTTGATATGAATTTATATATCTAATCAAACCTTTTTTTTTTTTATTATTTATTTAATCTCAATACTATTATCAGATTCAAACTTTTTTTTGTTCATGTTTGAAGGCTGAACATAGTGTAATTCACATTCTCTGTTTAAGCCTATTGTAGAGTATCAACTCCACTGATGGTATTAATACTACATCAACCTGCAGGATAGAAGACTTAACTGTTGGGACTCTTGCATGCTTAGTCAGAGCATCAGTTACATCTGACAACAGGAAAACACTTTAGACTCCCGAGCAACTAACTATAACCACCTACTACAATCTGCTTGGAGATTGTGGTCTTCCCATTTGGCATAAGTAAAATTAAGAATCTGGACCTTGACATAGAACTGCCAAAGTAGACTCTTTTTCAATGATCCGTTTTCGATGCAGTCTACAAGTGAAATTAATTTTTGCATGCGTGCGCTCTCTAATGTGCCAAATTAGACCAACAAGTTTCAATTGCTTCTTTGAAAAATAGCACCTAGACTAGACATAATTCACTCCAGCAAATAATTTCTCCCCCTTTTCAGAGATGAATCTAAGTCATTCCCCAGATACTTTTATGAGCAACAAGTAAACTCTTGCGCGTGTCTTTTGATTTTTCCATGCAGTGTAGATTGTACCCCGTTGTTTATCTATCGTGCATCCTTTTTAAGGTTCCCACACCGCAATGTTATTTCCCCCTTGCGTATTGTCAAGTTACTACTGCTTGCTATAAGGGCCCTAATTTCTTTGTACCTAACGGTGACCACTGATCACCAACAGTGATACTGATTGTGTCAAATGCTTGAGGCTTACCTGCTAATTTTACTCGCACTTCATCTTAAATTTGACTCTGAATTCCTAAGAGCATGCATAACTTACCAATTCACATGTGTAAACTAGTTGAAAGGTTTTAACCTAAATCTTATTATCTTGCTGACATGAGCAGCTAAAGGAAATGGAGCAGCTACAGTTAGCTCATAGAACTTTGAGTTTTAAAATTGTACAGCGTAAATACTCTATACCCTGAGAGCAGTTCCTATGGAAATGAACAAAAATAAAAATTTGTTGAGCCACGTGGATGAACAAACTGCATTCTCCACTATTACGGGAAACAAGGCAAAATGAACAAATCTGATATTTTAGGGTCCCACTATTGTTATTAACATAAACTAATAAAAGTTGGGTCCCATTAATGATTTTATTTATATAAACTAATAAGAGTTTGTTCCCACAGGTTATTAGATTTTATATGGACTTCATTTCTGGAATAGTTTTATTTATATAAACTAATAAGAATTTGCCACTTAGCTAGGCCAGGTCAAGCTTCTACCGAGCGGTCGAGATCTACACCGCTAGCGGCTCTATAAGACCTGCCGGTCTAGTTTACACCGCTGAGTAGAATTTGATCCAACGGCCATAAATCTTCCTCCAATAAATACCACATTCTTCTACCATTTTAACTCACACCTTCTCTTCTCTACTCTTCACATTTGTTAATCTAAAACAAATTTCATCATCCAACTCTTTCATTCACCCGTATTGTATAATTTCTTTAATATTTCTCAGTCTAATACTCAATCTAATAAAACTAAGAAGATTAGGGGTGCAAAATTTACCGTAGCCGAAGATGAAAGCATTTGCAAAAACTATGTGTTCTATAAACAAGATAGTGTCGATGGTGCCCATCAACAATCTACCAAGTTGTGGGATAACATATTTGCTAAATTTCGTGAAAAAAAGCATGAACATCAACGATCGTGATGCAAATGGATTGTCCGGTCGCTTCGTTACAATCAACACCCAAGTTGCCTTGTATGTCGCTGCTCTAATGCAAGCTACTCGTGCTCGAGCGAGTGGTCTTGTCGATGTTGATGTCAAACGAAAGTGTCGAACTGATTGGCACCATAAACATAGGAAAAATTTTGCTTATGAAAGTTGTTATCATATATTGAAAGTGTTACCTAAATCTAATCAAGAAGTATTAGCAAACATGCAGAATGTACCTGCAAGTTCACCATACATTTCCTCTCCTTCAACACCAGGTTCACAACCATCTCAACCATCTCATCCCCCTACAGAGAATCCTTTTTCTTCACCAGAAACCACAACAAACAACAATTCCAACTTGAATGTCAATACTGCGATTAAGAAAAAATTATTAGGAAGAAACGCTGCAAGAGCAGCGAGAAAAGATGCCTAAGAAGGAGAAGCAAGTGAAGGAGGAGGAGGTGTTTTTGATACTTTGATAGAGCATCAGAAGATTGCCGAAAAACAAAGAGTTGTAAATCGGCAGTTCTTGACTAGGGAGATGAAAAAACACTGACTAACTCAAGAGAAGTTTGTTTCAGACTATGACAAGAATAAGATTCTAAATGCAAACACCACAACAATGAATCCCAAACAATATATGGTATGGGAGATGGAGATGGACATGTTAGCAGAGGAGTTGGAAGAAAAACGAAACAAGAGAAATTTGGAAAAACAATTTGGAGTTCAAGCTGAAGATGAGGAAGATGAAGTAGTGCCACTTAATTAATTTATGTATCAGCTTTAAATTTAATGAAGATGTATTAGTTATGGTGAATGAAATTGTTCTAGTTTTTCATTACAAATTGAAATTGTTCTAGTTTTTTCATTACAAATTGAAATTGTTCTAGTTTTTTCATTACACTAAAACTTAAACTTAACAACATCCATGAAAACTAATATTAAGTCTAACATCCCATACAAGTTATTAGAAACTCCTTAAGAATTTGGTAATGTGCTTCGTATTCGAAATCTTTTCGTTTTCATCTTCGCCACTCGTCTCGATTTCGTATTCCCAATTCATCATTGGTCTCACCTCTTGATCGGTTGTCAGCCGACACAAATATAAATTACACTTTCTTACTACTCAAAATATAAATATAGCAAGGGCAAGAAAGGATCGTTCCCACAGAGAGGTCTAGGTTGTCAAATTGTTTCGGTTTCCTATAAATAACACCGGGGGTTTGCTGATTTTTATATACTAAAATAAAATAAAAGCAAAGCAAATAAATAAACACGCAAATCAATGAGGTGAAAATATTGGATAAAGGTTTCATCTTCAATTGTAAACAAGTTTTTGAATATATGAATAGAATTCGTATTTAATCTCGCTATCATCAAAAGCCATAGAATACCTTATTGCAAGAATACTCCGTAAATTTCTTAAGTCATCAACACACACATTAGAGCCGCATATGTGAAATCTACCTAAAGAATAACCTAACGCCTTGCGCTAATTAAGTTCAATTCCCAGAGCATTAAGTTTCAGAAATAGGCTAATTAATGCAATTGTAATACATTGCGCAAACAATTCGAACAAAGGTCAATTTCTACATATGACTACGAGGATGTATCACTACAACCTCGAATCATATTATGCTACTCGTATTAAAGGTTATCGCTCGATGATGAACCCTAAAATAGCTATAGATATGGATGTGAGTTCAATCAATTCTAGACTTAACTAAACAAACATTCAATCATATTGTAATACATCAATCATGCAATTATTATAACCCGTAGAAGTCAAACGATAATATTGAGAGAAAACTAATTCATAAAAATCATAACTTGGTTGCAATATCCAACTACATCTTCAACCAATAATAAAAACTTAGTTACTCATGGCATAGGAATTCATAACAAGAAGGAAGAGAAAACCTATCATGTTTCTAAACCCTAGAACCCCAAAAGTATGAGTTCTCCCTAATGGAGATATATCCTAGGTTTAAAGAAAGATTTTTCTATTTATATGCTTCTCCCATTCCAAAAGGATACTCCAAATTTAGGTCTTCTCAAAACCCATCTCCAAGTGGTCCACCAAGCCCATGTGTGGAAAATACCCGTGTGAAAATCTCTGTCCAAAATTGTCCGCCGGAATTGATGACGTCATCGCCGGAATCCGGTAGCCGATCGCTGGAATTTGTCACCGGAAATTTTTCTCTGGCCACCTGAGATATCTGAAACCGTCACCGGAAAGTGCATACTCCCAGCAGCTCAAATATACTCCTTTGAAGTTCAAACATTCACTAGAATCATCCAACTCAATTCTTTATTTCTTGCTAAACGTACCCAAAAGCGCAACCGTAGCTCATATATGACGCGTCGAGTCATGCATCCAACACATACCCCTTCGTGATTCACCGAAATATTATGATCCCCACTTTCGGTTCCAAAATTCGGCACCAAACTAGTACCACGGGGCTTGCCATTCTTTGCTGTTTTCGCACCATTTCTGCACTGAAAACTATCTCAGCCATACTTTCATAATCCAACCATCTTTCATTACTAACAACAACTACCACCGCTTACTTCCATTTCTTTGCGGCAATGCATCAAATCCCTATCACTGGTTCCTCACCTAACTTGCCGCAACTTCATACTTCATTCACTCGCCATTCATCCGTTGTAGCAACAACTCATTGCAAAGACCAATTGCAAAATCTCACGCCAAATCCAGATCAGATCTCTCACTCAAGAGAGCTCTCAACCCTCCAGCTCAATCCATCGCATCCATGCTTTCCTAGTTCATTCATCTAGCCATCTCACCAACCTCGCTCGTAGATTACACTAAACTGTGGCCATGACCGCAACACGAACAATCCGCAACAAACTTATTCGTCCCATGTAATATCAGCTCATTTACATTCATGGCACTCCGCATCTTTACCAAAGACCACAAGTACTTCTTTCTCATCTTCTATAGGCTCATGACCACCACCAGTTCATCAATTTCTCCCAACTGATATCACGCAACGCTTTCAATGTGTCACCCCTTCAGCTGCAACCTTTCTAGTCCCTGTAAATCACATACACAGCACTAGTTGTATCCACCACTGCCGAACTGAACCATTCATTGCTGCCATGATCAAACAACAACAACCACCAGCTGTTTCTCCCATTCTACCATGGCAAAACCTTCACGAACCGAGCATCTCTGCCATTACCATCGCCACAGATTTCTTCCATATAAGCACATCATCACCCATCCATTGCCAAGCTCACCCATAGCTCTTTGTATCATTCTCTCCGCTCACTTCTCCTCTGTTGACTCGAGCTCCTCCATGTACAACCAGTCTTCATCGATCACCAACTTCCTCCGTCCATCTATCTCTTTAACTCGTTACCACACGCCAAAGCAGCCATTGATCATCTCCGTTAATGGCAAAGAACTCCATTTCTTTCTCGATCAAATATCCAAAGAACACCGTGGCATTCACAACTCACACCCGTCTTGGTTTCTCGAATTCTATCACTTTAGTAACGATCACTAGTATCCCTGCCATCACCGTTCATCATAAATACTGCCATTAAAATGGCGCATTCCTTCTTTCCCTGACTTCAACCTACGTCCCTGAAGTCCTACCCGAGCATAGCAGCATCCATCAACAGATTCAAATAATCGTTAAGTCTCATCACTGCCATTGACAGAGAGTTCATTGATCGTCACCACAGCTCGAGTTCGTCTTGATTCTCTCCATCACATGCTTCTCGACAGCATCACTTCCATGAACCACCATCTAACTCCTCATCTTGAGCTCAATTGAATTCCATCAAAACATCACCATTTGTAGCACAACCGATGGCAGCTCCCTCACATATTCAACTGTAACTTCCCAGGCAGAAATCTAAGCAAAAATCTCCACTCCAACATCACCAGAAACACACCACCTGAAACCTAAGCATACATCTAACCATTACAGCAATTCAATACTGCCACCATCATGACACCACCATGCATCACCGACTATCAATAATGGCAGCATCTCCATTCTCCCGGATTCCATGGCAGACTCGAGCTCAATTAACTACCATTCGCTCTCAATCACATTCCACCAGAGACAGCACACCATGCTACATAAACCATTAGCAGCTTCATAGGCAAACCTTTGTTCATCTCTGCACAGCCATACTCATAACTCCCTCGCTCATCCTTCATTCAAATTATGGCACCAAAGACATCACCAACTCTAATAACTCAAATCCAGTAGCAGCAGCATAAACAAAGCCTCCTTACTTGCAGTTGTGCCTCAAATTCTCAGTCAATTTCTAATAGATGTTGGGTTAAAACTCAAATCTGAGAGAAACCCATCATTGATTCTTCTCGTTCTTCTCATTAATTCTTCATCGGCGATAACCAGGTCTGTTTGTAGTAACTACCTCATATTCAACCTCAGATTTCGATTTCAGAATCTCCACCATTTAAACCCTGAAGTTGTTCTTCACTGAACCCTAAAATTCCCAAAATCACTCCAAACTCGAACCCGAGTTGAACCCATATACTGTTCAATCAATCTGAACTTCATCATCTTCAAATCAACAGCAAATATCATCTCCTAACCCTCTTCTGCGAATTCCATCTGATTTCAATCACTGACTTCATCTTTGTCTCAATTTCTCCCTAATTCAAACATCATCAACATTAAGAAATGAAGCAAAAGCCACATCTTCCCCTCTCATCTTCCATCGAATCGGAACTCAATAGTTCCTTCCATCCTCTCTCAAGCCGCAACCATTTCCTCTCTTTCAGTCACAGGAAGCAATAATGAGCTGAAAAGAAATACTTCTCTTTGAAGTTAGGCCTTGGTAATGATAAGAAATGATATAGGCACCCAGCATATGAAACCGCCACCACAAAGGACACCCCTTAGAGTTTGACTTCCCTTATCCTTGGCCGAGCTCCCATTAGCACTTGCTCGTGAAATGATCATTGCGCCCTTTACGCTCCAAATGGACGCTTTCTTCTTCTTTTGCTCAAATGACTCCAAAACACCTAATAACTCAAAAACACGCATAAGATACATAATTCACACGAAAAATAGCAAAGAAAGAATAAACTCTATATAGTAAATACGGTGTATTCTACACCTATCAGATTCCCCCACACTTAGACTTTGCTAGTCCTCTAGCAAATCAAACAAAATAAATTCTTAAACATACATACAACTCCGTGTCGTCGAGGCTACGGTCTTTTTTAGCATAAATAACAAGCCTTTAAACCCCTAGGTGTCCCTAGTGGACGAGTTATAGTTTTGTGAGGGTTTACTAGAGATATACCCACAAAACCTATTTTACCAACTTACTAGTTCTCCGTAATGATAGCATCCAACGCGCTAAGAAGACATAGAGATTCTGCACACTAGTCATGAGAAGTTAGACACATAAATAAACACAATCTCATCCTTAAAAGTTGAGAGAGAAATAACCATCCCTTATCGAAAGAAATTCGGGTTCGGAGTGATCGAAAGTCTCGACTCTGCCTCACAAGAAAGGGTTTTATGAATTGCTCTCAATAATAAACAGGTTTTTATAGGTCACACATGTGTCCAGGTTGGAATGAAGAGAGAATCCTGTGACACGTTGAATGGTAGGAAGGTAGAAACCCTCCGAATTGTTTTAAAAACCCACATCTTTTATAATTTTTGAAAACCCATTTTTCTGACGATCTCTTCGAAAGGAAATCAACCACTTAACGAAGATGGGAATATGCTTACTTACCTCGTTATCTGTTCAGCGTGCAGCTAGCACCACTCTCACAACATCCATAGAAACGTCTTTGGTCTTCACTTTGTGTCTTCATCTTCGTCTTCGGTCTTCAACTCTTGATAATAACTCTTGAACTTCGTAGAATCTTGACAATGTGATTCTTTCCTCTAATTCCTTGTTGTTCGAAACTTCATTATAGATATTTCTTTTTCCATTGGCTTTATTGAAAGAATACAAAACTAAAAACGAACTATACAAACCCAAAATATATTTTTTTTTTTCAATTTTTTTTTTTTTCATTTTTTAATAAGAAATAAAACAAATACAAAATAAAACAATAAAACTAGTAATGAACCTAAAGATTTTCTCTTGTCTCTTTTTTTTTTTTTTTTGAAGACTAGAGAAATAAAATACAAAGGCCATGGTATAAGTACTTTACCGCTTGATTCTTCACAACTTGTATGTCTTGATATCATAAACTTCTCGAACTCTCATCTTTATAAACTTTGCTCTTGTACAATAGTCTTCAACTTGTAAAAATTCTGCTCCTTGTCTTATTGCTTTACTCAAATTTGAAATCTGCTCATTTCTGTACTGTTGCTTGTAAATCTTCTCAAATTTGTGATACTCCTCTTGTTGATGATGATGGTGTTTCTATGGACCTGTTGGTGTAGAGAGAGATAAGGTGGATGGTGCTAACTGCGAACAAGATTACAAGTGGTATGTAAGTTAGCAATTCGATGTCACCATCATGGTTGATAAAAATAGCACTCAAGAGATCAAAATAGTGCTTCTATGGTGGGAGGTTGGACAGCTCACCATTCTGCCCGGAATTTACGTACGGTGACACACACTCTAAAAGCACAAATTTAGACAGGTACAAAGAATTGAAGGTCGATGCCTCACATTATGTAACATGGGTAGTCTCCACTATAGGGGATCACTACTCTAATACCGAATTCAATCTGCACCTTATTTGCCACTAGCATGGTTAAATCCAACTTTAACTCTCATACAAGTAAGAAACCCGATCATGTTCTCTGTCATCTCTAAGTTCAGTCACTCTTATGAGATTCTCGATGTAATCTTAGCGACATGTATACTATGTGACTCTAAACTAACTACAAGTTGGAGTTTTTTATTCACTATCTTACACAAAAGTTGAAAAATTTACAACGCAAATGCTTAACCACTCCCCCACACTTAAACTTTACATTGTCCTCAATGTAAATTGAATCGTCCAAAGAAAGTCAAGGTGGGAAATCATAAAACAATATGCGACTAGAAAAAATAAAAACAAGAAAATAAAAATTAAAAGATAAGAGATACAAAACCTATGGGTTGCCTCCCATGTAGCGCTTGGTTTAAAGTCGTCATCCCGACTATATCCTTGCAAGATTCATTCCCCATATATCAACAATCTGAAAAGTTGAGGATCCTTCCATAGAACCTGTTTTGCAAACACTAGCTTCACACAAATATTAGTAATATAAAACAGAAACGAAGCTATTAACCGATAAAAGCTTCCCTCACACTTATTCTTGTCCACACTCGGAAGTGTATAAAAATATAGAAGTCGGGTACTTCCACGGTTTCTTGTTCCAAAACCTACATAGTATGAGAATCAAGTATCTCTAATGGAGGATATCGAGAAACAAAGTCATTCAACAATATTCTCGAAGCACATACATTCAAACCAATAAGAGGTAAATGAGAAGAAACAATAGGCAAAGGGTTAGATAAACCTTGCACAATCTCTTGTATTACGGAATCCTCTTCATCCTTGAAAAACTCAAGTGAATTATTCACCTCTTGTATATCGTGGTCCTCTATCAAACCTTGCAACCATTCTTCGTCCGTTTCTGCCGTAACCAAAGTCTCGACATAAACATCATCATTACAATCATTTGCAAGCTCAATTGGGTCTTCCACAATATTGGTCATAACGGTCTCATTCTCAACATACTCCTCTTTGTTGTAAGGCACATACTCCACTGCGGATTCAAGTCTCACCATAAGGAACTTTTTTCGACCACTCATTGCATCTTCCTCAAGCTCTACCTTTTGAATAGGTTCTTGATCGTTATAAAGATCAATGCTCGAGTAAGCTACACTAGCGTCATCATATTCCTTTTCAACTTCACCTTGATCGCAAAAAGATTCCATTGTACACTCCTCGGGGATGTCACCAGAAATTGGTTCAAGCGATGTATTTTCATAATAATCATCACTATCATAGTCAACATAATCTTGTTCGTCGCTGAATTTAGTGTTGCTAATCTCTAACTCATCCTTTTGAATAGGTGAATGACAATTATTACGATCAAGGGTTGAGTTCACTACACAATTATCAACGAAAGTCCCCAAAGGTTCGCCTTTTTCAACATAATTATTCATTTCCTCCCTGTACTCATCAATGCCCTTTTTTACGTCGGAAACACCTCTTTGAAGCTCTTGGAGTGATCCATCCAAATTCTGAATATAGTGTTCCATTTGTAAAGCTCATTCGACAAAAAAAAAGTAGAATTACTTACTTCAGTATTGCTAGGCCAATTATATTCCCTTCGAATGGGTGGATGATCATAACTACGATTAGAAATTGGGCCAAACATACTATGAGCACATTCGATCGATGAAATTGGTTCCACGCTGGTTTGTCCACAAACTGACTCCATGCTGACCATAAATTGTTGCATTTCATCTATCAAACTAGAGGAAATATGAATAGGAGTACAAGTATCATCCCTCTTTGTGGTTGCTCACTTACATACCCACCGTAAGAAGGTTGGAATGTATGAGAACAACTAAAAGGGTACGTGGAGTATGGACCATAACCAAATGATTGGTTTTGATTGTACTCCCCGTAAGGGTGATAGTTGTCATATTGTTGAGGTTGAAAGCCGTATTGATTGCTCCAATATGCTCCGTCCATAGAAATTGGTACCTGAAACGAGATTCTCAAAACTCGGTTAAGAACCAAATAATAAGAAAAATTAAAAACAAAATTAAAAACAAAAATAAGAAACCAAAACAAGTGACAACCGCTGTCTCCCCGGCAGCGGCGCCAAAATTTGATCGGTTGTCAGCCGACACAAATATAAATTACACTTTCTTACTACTCAAAATATAAATATAGCAAGGGCAAGAAAGGATCGTTCCCACAGAGAGGTCTAGGTTGTCAAATTGTTTCGGTTTCCTATAAATAACACCGGGGGTTTGCTGATTTTTATATACTAAAATAAAATAAAAGCAAAGCAAATAAATAAACACGCAAATCAATGAGGTGAAAATATTGGGTAAAGGTTTCATCTTCAATTGTAAACAAGTTTTTGAATATATGAATAGAATTCGTATTTAATCTCGCTATCATCAAAAGCCATAAAATACCTTATTGCAAGAATACTCTGTAAATTTCTTAAGTCATCAACACACACATTAGAGCTGCATATGTGAAATCTACCTAAAGAATAACCTAACGCCTTGCGCTAATTAAGTTCAATTTCCAGGAGCATTAAGTTTCAGAAATAGGCTAATCAATGCAATTGTAATACATTGCGCAAACAATTCGAACAAAGGTCAATTTCTACATATGACTACGAGGATGTATCACTACAACCTGGAATCATATTATGCTACTCGTATTAAAGGTTATCGCTCGATGATGAACCCTAAAATAGCTATAGATATGGATGTGAGTTCAATCAATTCTAGACTTAACTAAACAAACATTCAATCATATTGTAATACATCAATCATGCAATTATTATAACCCGTAGAAGTCAAACGATAATATTGAGAGAAAACTAATTCATAAAAATCATAACTTGGTTGCAATATCCAACTACATCTTCAACCAATAATAAAAACTTAGTTACTCATGGCATAGGAATTCATAAAAAGAAGGAAGAGAAAACCTATCATGTTTTTAAACCCTAGAACCCCAAAAGTATGAGTTCTCCCTAATGGAGATATATCCTACGTTTAAAGAAAGATTTTTCTATTTATATGCTTCTCCCATTCCAAAAGGATACTCCAAATTTAGGTCTTCTCAAAACCCATCTCCAAGTGGTCCACCAAGCCCATGTGTGGGAAATACCCGTGTGAAAATCTCTGTCCAAAATTGTCCGCCGGAATTGATGACGTCATCGCCGGAATCCGGTAGCCGTGATAGGTGTCTAAAACACCTAATTTACTATCTAGTAGTTAAGCTTTCTTTCCTATTTTTCTTGTGAATTATGTATTTTACGCGTGTTTTTGAGCTTTTAGGTGTAATGGAGTCATTTGGAGCGAACTGAGGAGAAATCGGCAAAAATTGACAAAAGCGGCATTTCACAGGGCACGTGCCAAAGGGAGTCGATCCAAAGATAAGGGACAACCTGTTGGAGACTAATAAGTATTGTTAAAAACACCCACGGGTGTCAATAGCCGTCCCATAGACCTAGGTAGGTCGAACTCGGCTGCTTTGAGACAAAGATTTCCTTTCTTTCACCGAAAGGAGAAGCTATGGTGATTGTGAGCAAATCAAACAGGAGCTCGAAGATGGATCTGAAATTGAGTGTCATTCAAAGCTACGATGGTGGGTTAGAAGTCAAATTGGTAACAAACAGGATGAAGAATCATGACCTGGGATTTCTAAAGTTAGGATTTGATTAAGAGTTGGAAGAGGAATTGAAAAGAATTTAGAGCTGATTCAGAGTTGAAGCGATGATTTTCATGGGTTTAGAGAGATGGTTTATGTTCGAATTGAGAATAAGCAAGGTTAGGATAGTCGGGTGTTGGTTTGTTGGCTGGATTGATGGGGTCAGGTAAAGGAAATGGAGAAATTGATGAAGATAATCATGGGTTTATGTTTGATTATGAAGATGGGTTCTGTTGATGCTTGCCTGCTGCTGCAATTAGTTGTGGGTCTGTTCTTGAGACAAGGAAGAAATTGGGCAGAGTTTGGTGAACTTTCTGCCAACTAAATCTAGGGTTTGTTGTCAAGAACAAGATGTGGCTGTTGGATATGAATCTGTGGACTGTGGTTATGGTTTTGAAAATGGTTCTGGGTGTTCTTCTGAGACTCAGAAGATGTTGAACAGCTGCTGTTGTTGTTGTGAATTGGTTGAGCTGTGAAGAGAGTCTGAAATAGGCTGGCATCTTGGCTGTGTTGCAGCTGCAGGATGATGCAGTCTCTGAAGTGTTGTTGGCTGCAATGGAGCAGCTGGGAATGGAGCAGGTGCAGTATGCAGGGGTTTGGTTGTGACAATACAGCTGAGAATGGTGTTGCAGGCTAGATGTTGATGGTTACTGCAACAGTTATTAAGCTGGATAAATGGGTCTTGGTCGATGGAAGGGAAGGCATTGGTGGTGGATGTAGCTCAAATTGCAGATGTTTGCTGCTTCAAGGAGCTGAAATGGATGTGTAATGTGGTTGTTGATGTTAACAATGACTTGTGGCAATGTTGGTGTTTGAGGCACTGCTGCAGTTGTTGAGCAAGGGAATGGTGAAAATGTTGTTGCAGTTGTGCTTGAGGGGAAAAAGAAGAAATGGATATTTCCAAGGTTGTGAGCTGAGTTGCATCTGTTGCAAGTGTGAGTGCAATTTTGGTGGAGGAATTGAGCTGCAAACCAAGAGAAAATGGGTTCTAGTGATTTTGAGATGGAAATGGCAGTGATAATGGAACTTGCTGTGCTGGTGATTGCAGCTGTGTGTTTGCAATGGACGACTGAGCTATGCATTACAGGGCTTTGAGTGGCATTTGAGGTTGAAGCTGCAGTTGTTTATGTAATGGAGTATGTGCTGTGAGTTCAAAGCTACAGGGAAAGATGGTGGCAATGAGTTCATGGTAGTAGAAGGTCTTGATGGCTGAGTTATATGGTGCTGGTTTGAAATAGAGAATGGGTCTGGTGGTTGAATTTGAGAAGCAGAGAAGTACATGGGTTCTTATGGATTTCAGAGATGAATGAAGTGAGATTTGAGTCATTGTTGAGCTCATGTGGGAGATGGAGCTGAAACTGCAGGTGGTAGTAGCTCTAGTGAATGTGTTATTGGATTGGAGAATGTTGAGGCTGGAAGATGTGCGCGAGTTGGCGTTGCAGAAGGCCTTGTGTTGATGCAGCTGATGTGTGGAAGTGACAGAGAAGTGTGCAAGCCATCATGGCTGGAGTTTAAATGGTGAAGCACAATGATAGTGCAGCAGAAGCTTAGGCCTGCAATAGCTCATGCCAAGTTTAGTCAGGCTAGTTAGACTCTGACTCGGTCTTGGATTGACTGACTCGACTCGGTGCTTGACCGAGTTGACTTGGCCGAGTTGGATCGTTGACTGGTGACCGGTTTGACTTTGCCGGTCACCTGAGATGTTTGCCGGCGACTTTTCCGGCCAAGTTCCGACCACAATACCAGTTTTCCGATGACCGTTTTTTGGGCCATATTTTCTATATGGGTTTTTCTCACACATGGGCTTGGTGGACTTCTATCAATTGGACCTTTGGGACTTGACCTAGTTTTGGAAGGGAGAAAAAGCTATAAAAAGAAGAATTCTACAACTTTTGGAGATATCTATTATCTATTCTTTTGCCTCTACTTTGTTTTCTAGGGTTTAGAAACATGAAGTATTTTCTCTTTCTTCTTGTTATGAACTCCATGAATATGAGCTAGAGTTTTCTATTGGTTGAAGATGTAGTTGGATTTTGCAACCAAGTTATGATTTTTATGAATTAGTTTTCTCTCAATATTATCGTTTGGTTTCTACGGGTTATAATAATTGCATGATTGACGTATTGCAATATGATTGAATGTTTGTTTAGTTAAGTCTAGAATTGATTGAACTCACATCCATATGTATAGCTATTTTAGGGTTCATCATCGAGCGATAACCTTGAATACGAGTAGCATGATATGATTATGGTTTGTATTGATACATCCTTGTAGTCATATGTAGAAATTGACCTTTGTTCGAATTGTTTGCGCAATGTATTTCAACTGCATTGATTAGCCTATTTCTGAAACTTAATGCTCCTAGGAATTGAACTTAATTAGCGCAAGGTGTTAGGTTATTCTTTAGGTATAATTCACATGCGTAGCTCTAATGTGTGTGTGATAACTTAGGAAATTTACGGAGTATTCTTGCAATAAGGTATTCTAAGGCTTTTGATGATAGCGAGATTAAATACGAATTCTATTCATATATTCAAAAACTTGTTTACAATTGAAGATGAAACCTTTATCCAATATTTCACATCCTTGATTTGCGTACTTTGTTTGCTTTTTGTTTATTTTTATTTACACAATCAGAAAATCCCCGGTGTTATTTATCGGAAACCGAAACAATTTGACAACCAAGACCTCTCTGTGGGAACGATCCTTTCTTGCCCTTGCTTCATTATATATTTTGAGTAGTAAGAAAGTGTAAATTTATTTGTGTCGGCTGACAATCGGTCAAGCCGGTCGCCGGAATTTGTCATTGGAAATTTGTCTCTGGCCACCTGAGATATCTGAAACCGTCACCGGAAAGTGCATACTCCCAGCAGCTCAAATCTACTCCTTTGAAGTTCAAACATTCACTAGAATCATCCAACTCAATTCTTTATTTCTTGCGGAAACGTACCCAAAAGCGCGAACCGTAGCTCATATATGCCGCGGTCGAGTCATGCATCCAACACATACCCCCTTCGTGATTCGCTGAAATATTATGATCCCCACTTTCGGTTCCAAAATTCGGCACCCGGAACTAGTACCACGGGCTTGCCATTCTTGCTGCGTTTTGCACCATTTCGCACCGAAAACTATCTCGTGCCATACTTTCATAATCCAACCATCTTTCATTACTAACAACAACTACCACCTGCTTCAGCTCCATTTCTTTGCGGCAATGCATCAAATCCCTATCACTGGTTCCTCAGCTAACTCGCCGCAACTTCATACTTAATTCACTGCCATTCATCTATTGTAGCAACAACTCATTGCAGCACCAATTGCAAAATCTCATGCCAAATCCAGACTGTATCTGCTCAGCTCAAGAGAGCTCTCAACCCTCCATTTCAATCTACTGCATCCCTGCTTTCCTAATTCATTCATCTAGCCATCTCAGCTCAACCTGCTCGCAGTTACACTAAACTGTGGCCATGACCGCAACACGAACAATCCGCAACAAACTTATTCGTCCCCTGTAATATCAGCTCATTTACATTCATGGCACCTGCATCTTTACCAGCACCACAAGCACTTCTTTCTCATCTTCTATAGGCTCATGACCACCACCAGTTCATCAATTTCTCCCAACTGATATCACGCAGCGCTTTCAATGTGTCACCCTTCAGCTACAACCTTTCCATTCCCTGTAAATCACATACACAGCACCAGTTGTATCCACCACTGCCGAACTGAACCATTCATTGCTGCCATGATCAACCAAACAACAACCACCAGCTGTTTCTCCCATTCTAGCATGGCAAAACCTTCACGAACCGAGCATCTCTGCCATTACCATCGCCACAGATTTCTTCCATATAAGCACAACATCAGCTCCATCCATTGCCAAGCTCAGTCCATATCTCTTTGTATCATTCTCTGCTCACTTCTCCTCTGTTGACTCGAGCTCCTCCATGTACAACCAGCCTTCATCGATCACCAACTTCCTCCGTCCATCTATCTCCTTAACTCGTTACCACCGCTGCCAGCCCATTGATCATCTCCGTTAATGGCAAAGAACTCCATTTCTTTCTCGATCAAATATCCAAAGAACATCGTGGCATTCACAGCTCTGTCACCCGTCTTGGTTTCTCGAATTCTATCACTTTAGTAACGATCACTAGTATCCCTGCCATCACTGTTCATCATAAATACTGCCATTAAAATGGCGCATTCCTTCTTTCCCTGACTTCAACCTACGTCCCTGAAGTCCTACCCGAGCATAGCAGCATCCATCAACAAATTCAAATAATCGTTCAGTCTCATCACTGCCATTGACAGAGAGTTCATTGATCGTCACCACAGGTCGAGTTCCTCTTGATTCTCTCCATCACATGCTTCTCGACAGCATCACTTCCATGCACCACCAGCTAACTCCTCATCTTGAGCTCAATTGAATTCCATCAAAATATCACCATTTGTAGCACAACCGATGGCAGCTCCCTCACATATTCAGCTGTAACTTCCCAGGCAGAAATCTGAGCAAAAATCTCCACTCCAACATCACCAGAAACACACCACCTGAAACCTAAGCATACATCTAACCATTATAGTAATTCAATACTGCCACCATCACGACACCACCATGCATCACCGACTGTCAATAATGGCAGCAGCTCTATTTTCTCGGATTCCATGGCAGACTCGAGCTCAATTAACTACCATTCGCTCTCAATCACAGTCCACCAGAGACAGCACACCATGCTACATAAACCATTAGCAGCTTCATAGGCAAACCTTTGTTCATCTCTGCACAGCCATACTCATAACTCCCTGCTCATACTTCATTCAGTTATGGCACCAGCACATCACCAACTCTAATAACTCAAATCCAGTAGCAGCAGCATAAACAAAGCCTCTTTACTTGCAGTTGTGCCTCAAATTCTCAGTCAATTTCTAACAGATGCTGGGTTAAAACTCAAATCTGAGAGAAACCCATCATTGATTCTTCTCGTTCTTCTCATTAATTCTTCATCTAGCGATAACCAGGTCTCTTTTTGTAGTAACTACCTCATATTCAACCTCAGATTTCGATTTCAGAATCTCCACCATTTAAACCCTGAAGTTGTTCTTCACTAAACCCTAAAATTCCTAAAATCACTTCAAACTCGAACCCGAGTTGAACCCATCTACTGTTCAATCAATCTGAACTTAATCATCTTCAAATCAACAACAAATATCATCTCTTAACCCTCTTCTGCGAATTCCATCTGATTTCAATCACTGACTTCATCTTTGTCTCAATTTCTCCCTAATTCAAACATCATCAGCATTAAGAAATGAAGCAGAAGCCACATCTTCCCCTCTCATCTTCCATCGAATCTGAACTCAATAGTTCATTCCATCCTCTCTCTAGCCGCAACCATTTCCTCTCTTTCGACCACAGAAGCAATAATGAGCTAAAAGAAATACTTCTCTTTGAAGTTAGGACTTGGTAATGATAAGAAATGATATAGGCACCAAAGATATGATACCGCCACCACAAAGTGACACCCCTTAGAGTTTGACTTCCCCTTATCCTTGGCCGAGCTCCCATTAGCACTTGCTCGTGAAATGATCATTGCGCCCTTTACGTTCGAAATGGACGCTTTCTTCTTCTTTTGCTCAAATGACTCCAAAACACCTAATAACTCAAAAACACGCATAAGATACATAATTCACACGAAAAATAGCAAAGAAAGCATAAACTCTATATAGTAAATACGGTGTATTCTACACCTATCACCTACAAGACGATATCGAGTGACAATCCTTTTCATAGCTATAAAATCCACAAGATCTTTTTTGATAGTCATGAATCGGTAAAACAAAGTAGCACGATCCCGGTTATGAGGATTACATGTCTCTGTGCAGAAGGCATTATGAATTTTACCCAAATAACTCATATTAGGTAAACAGTGCATCTGTAGTTCTTCACTTCTCTTCTGGTAGTATATTACATAGTTTCTACAAAGAGATAAATCTTCGTATTCGGTGAATATTGGATCATCCATTTAGAGATGTTTTTGTAGAGAAGTGAGAAGTTTAAGTTTTTGAAATGGATGACGTTTTTGAAATGGATGAAGTGAAGGATATATTTATTAGGAATGTGGGCGATTGAGTCTAGATCGCTACTTTAAATGACCTTTAAAAATTTTATACTAAAACAACTTGAAAACAAAACTATGGAACAACAAATGAAACCATGGAACAATTAAAAAATTTTAAAAATAAAAATAAATAAAAACTATAAAAATAAAAAATGAAACAACACTACTCAATTCGTCCTCCATCTCTTCCAAACTCAGCCCACAAATTCGCTCTGAGATCTTCCCTTAACCTGTTATACAGAGTTATGTTCTCAATATGAATGGTCATTTGCGCATAGTTCCTTGCAGGTAATCCTCTTGCTGGTATAATCTCAGGCCTTAAGTCTTCATCTTGATGGTTAGTCCAATTCTTATTACGACGAGTTTCCTGGATAACCATGTTATGCATAACGATGCAAGTCGGCATAGTCTTATGCATTTCAAGAGCAGTTAGACCACGATAAGGCCCACAAATTATTGCGACCTTCTGCTTCAGAATTCCAAAATCCCATTCCACATCCTTTCTCAGATTCATTTGTTTACCATTGAAATATGAGTATGAACGACCTATTTCACCGGCAGGTGGATGACGGTAATATTGAACTAAAGTTGACCATTTTGGATAAATTCCATTTGCAAGATAATAACCATGAGTGTACTGATTCCCGTTGATACTGAAATTTACCCGAGGAGAAATTCCATACTTTAGATCTTCAAACAAAGGCGATTTGTGTAAAACATTTATATCGTTTTGAGATCCCGGGACACCAAAAAAAGCGTGCCATATCCAACAATCATAAGAAGCAGCAGCCTCAAGGATAATCGTTGGTTTTGCGTAATGACCCTTATACTGACCGGCTCAATAGGTAGGGCATCCGGTCCATACCCAATGCATGCAGTCAAGACTACCCAGCATTCCGGGAAATCCCCTTTCCTAATTTTGCTTTAATATTTCTCTAACATCTGCATCAGTTGGTTTTCGTAAATAGGTTGGACCAAAATGATTAATCATTGTTTCGCAAAACAACGAAAGATACTTGTATGCGGTTGTTTTGCCAATGCGAAGATACTCATCATTAGAATATGGAGGCCTGCCATATCCTGGAATCCTTAAGGCCAAAGTAACCTTTTGTTCTGGGCTATGACCCTAATATTCAGTGCATCATACTGATAATTAAATTGAGGTTCTACCTGACAAAGCTTACCAATAATCTTTAGCACCAAATGTCGTGGCATGCAGAATCGGCCTTGGAAATTTTCATCAGAGAACACACAGTCAGGAAGAAAATAATCGTGCATCAGCTTCTCGTGCCATTCATCCCGACCCCGGTACGTATATCTTCTTGTGAACACTTCTTTTGGCTCTGGATCTCTAGGTATTTGTCCCGATGAATATAGTTGCAACAAGTTGTTGGTTAGATCTTTATCTTCATATGACTCATCATCAATTTGTTTCAACGCCTGAACGAATATTCGTTGTTGTTCTTCAAATCGATCTACATGAATACGCACTTCTTCGTCAAAAGAATCCATTGAGTTGAAAATAAAAATTAAACAGATGATTAAATGTACAAAAAAGTAAGATGATAGAGTTAATGAGAAAATGAGGTGTGATTAAATTAAATTAAATGGGGTGAATTTATAGGGAGACGTGTGTTTTGTGTGTGTGTGGGGGGGTTACTTCACCATTTAATAAGCGACGATTAAAAAACCAACAATTTTAAATAAGACCGCCAGAGGTCAATATTCCACCTCTAGCAGTGGAGACTCGACCGCCTAATTTTTTTCCCATAGTGGCGCTGTCAGTTTGCTAGGTCAGCTAGCATGGCAAATAAAGGGTTTAGCCAACCCCCATAGGAACCGGCCTGAGAGATAGGGAAGGGAAAAGGGGCACCATAGTGCTTGGCCTAACCCGTTTCATAAGGGGGTTCTGAATTTTTTTTTTTTTTTTTTTGAAGCAAGTAGTTTATTAAATTACTAAAGGGCTATTATGCGAGGTATGCCATACCCGATACCCAAAGATTCATCGGTTACGATTGACATGGTAATCCATGAACCTATAGCAATATAATAGTGAGATAGAAAGTGAACATCGGTATTCATCAAAGTTGCATCGGGGGTGGATGTTTAGGGGGTTGTGAATAGTTTTAGTTTTTACTTACATCCGACCAGGTCTCAAAGTTAAGTGCACTTTTCGCGTTTTCTTCTTCTTCTCACTCTTTCTTTCTATTTTTTTTCTTATGAAGAACGGCAAGGTAACTTTTTTTATCCTTTTCACTTTGGTGTTCTAAGCTATTTTGATTCTTAAAATTTATTGTATATTTACAGTATATGAGATTTTTCATAGATTTGATACAGTTAAATTGACTGGAAAAAACTTGGTTTCCTTCCTAAACAGCCCATCCCAATCCAATTCCGATTTAATCGCCTGTACGGGGTCATCGGAGTATAAATAAAAATTGAAACTTTGGTGTTTCAGACTAGGCGCCTCAAGGATTGCCGAATACTCAAGCCTAAGGTGTCGAATTGCAGTCGGGCGATTCCAGGTTGTTTGTTTTTAGTTTTTTTAATTTGTGCAGCTTCAATTACCAGTATATGATCTAGTATCTTCTTGAAATTGAAGATGAACTTCATAGATTGCTCTGCGGATTTTGTACTAGTTCAAACACTATCACTCTTTTGGAAACATGATACACCAATTCACTGAATTCAAGTTAGGTTGATTTAATTTTGCTTTCGAATTAAACTGAGGAACTCTGTCGAGTCGAGGCGCCTAACCCATAAATCGCGCGCCCCGCTTGCCTCGCTCAACCTTTGACAACATAGCTAACAGCTTTGTAGCAAGTTTGATAGGAATAGAACTTTCCGCAAAAGCTTAGACAAGTTTTTATTTATTCATTTGTACATAATGGAGTTCAAGCTCTTTTACGCAACAATTGGTTACTAACACTTATTTTTGTCTCCTTCTGTGTTCAGGCACAGGGTTTCAGAGTTATAAAGCTTGACTGCGCAAAACCAAACAAGTTCCTTCATATTTCACTCTGAAAATTTAAAAGAAAAGCTATACTTCTGAGTTCGGCGTCATCATCATCCTTTCATACATAACGCAGTACCTATAATGTCATGTGCTGTTCTTCAGCAGGTCCGTCGTGGTCTCTTGCGTAGCGCATTACCCAAAGTTTCTTCCTCTGTATCACAACTCATTGGACCCCCTGAAATCTATAAAATCTCCAACCCACCATCACCACCACTACCACCACCATCATGGAGTGGAAACCCATTATTTGACTTCTACTACCATGTAGTTCCTGGCACGAAACCGAAAACTGTGATTAGAAGATTAGAATTAGCTTGGAATTGTGATCCGTTGATAACTTTGAAGTTGATATGCAATTCAAGGGGTGTTAGAGGGACTGGAAAATCAGATAAAACAAGTTTTTATGCTGCTGCATTATGGCTTCACAAGCGTCACCCTAAAACCCTGGCTTGTAATGTCAGGACATTTGCTGAATTTGGTTACTTCAAAGATCTGCCTGAGATTCTTCGTCAGATACTAACAAAGGAAGCTGACAAGGAGGAGGAGCCAATGCCGCGGCCCCCGAAATCACCGTTCAAAGTAAAGCCTATGAGCAGGGAAGAACTAATGATTGAGAGACGAGAAACACCGGCAGAAATAAGGATTCAAGAAAACATGGAAAGAATTCAGTTAGTGAAAAGAAGGGCGCGTAGACTGAGAAATGAAGCAAGGATCAAGAAAGCAGTGAGAGCAATCGAGATATACAATGGGGATGCGGATTATAGATTCTTACACGACCGAATCTCTGAAGTTTTCGCGGAGTGTTTAGTTTCGGATTTGCAAAATCTGAATTCCAGTAATATTCTCAAGATTAGTTTTGCTTCAAAGTGGTGTCCATCTTTAGACTCATCGTATGATCAATCAACTCTTTTGTGTGAAAGTATTGCCAGAAGAATTTTCCCTCGTGAATTATTTCCCGAGTATGAAAAGATTGATGAAGCTCATTACAGATTTAGAATCCGCGACCGTCTAAGGAAAGAAGTCCTTGTCCCCCTTCGTAGTGCATTGAAATTACCTGAACTTTACATGAGTTCAAACAACTGGTCAATGTTGCCTTACAACCAAGTTCCCTCTGTTGCCATGAAAAGGTACGGGAAAACCTTCATGAAGCATGACAAAAAAAGGTTCAAGTGTTATCGAAAGAGTATAAAACGAGGAGAGAAAAGGATTGCTGTTGGAAGTTTGCTGCCTCACCAGATCTTGGAGGCTTCTAGATATGATTGGGACATTGCAGAGCTTCAATGGAGACATATGGTGGAGGATTTGTTGAAAATCAGCAAACTAAAAGATTCTCTTGCAATTTGGGGCGGCAGAGCAAGTGGAAGAGCAAAGAATGTCTCCACGGCTCTTAGTTTGTTAGTATCAGAGATGGGTCAAGGACCATGGAAAGGAAAACTTATGAATTTCTGGAGAATCCCTGCACTGGAGAAGATTGAAGGCGACGATTTGAGATCCAAGGAATTTTGTATTAGAGAAGAAATTTGTATGGATATTGCTACAGATTTCCAAAAAGTTTTCGACATAATATTGCAAGTAGCAGTTGATGAGAAGTTGAAGGAAGATGAAATGATAAAGAGACTTTATGTGTTCACTAAAATGGAGTTTAAGTATGCTTCAGAAAAGGTCATTAAATTCCGTCTTAAAGAGAATGGTGAGGTATTCGAACGAGTTAACGGTGATTGGGAGACTGACTATCATGAGATACAGAAGAAATTTAAAGAGAGAGGGTTCTCAAATGTGCCTGAGATTGTGTTCTGGAACCTGCAGCATCCCGTAACAACTGTAGTTAAGGGTGGATACACTGGCGTGACACTAATCAGTGGGTTTTCTTACGAGTTGCTCAAGTTGTTTGTTCAAGGGGATATTGATGATATAAATCCAGTCGCTTTGATGGAAAGAGCAATCTCGGGAAAGGAATATGACAAACTTGTCGTAGTTGATTGAAAAGCTGGATTCTCTTGGGTTGTCTGGTATTTCTAAGCAGCAATTTCTTCTGTTTTAATTTTGCAGTTCATGTTCATCTATCCCATCCTACAGTACCTTTCCCTCTTTCTGTCATTGTGATTAGCAGTCCACAAAGTCATTTGTTGCTGTAAGTTATTTCCTTGCATTAAATCGGTCCATCTGGACTTTGTGCCAAGCATAAAGTGAACATGAGAATTCCCAGAATCAGTTTAAATCTTAGTATAAGTCTTGGAAATTGTATATATGAGTTACTTGGTGGGAGATAAGCCATGAATTTGTAACACAACTCAGTAGAAAATTAGCAAAGGTTAAGACGAATCAAGATTAAATAATTCTTCAAAGTGCGATAACTAAAGAACTAGTTAAGCTGTTGTAGTTGCTACACAAATAGACTCTTTTTCATCAATCAAGATTACATCCATACACAATATGAGCACAAATGTCGAGAGAGAGGAAAGATCGAGGGAAAAAAAAATAAAACAAAAACAGGTAAAATGCAATCTGAGTTATGGGCACAAAAGATATCCAGCCTCCTCCATCTTTCAGGTTCTCTCGTTGTATCTGGGTCTATTTTGAGGGATCTGGCTGCACCCTCCTCTGTCTTTCAGGTGACCTTTGAACTATCACCCCATTCTCGAACAGCTCGGCTTTAAAATAAAAAAAAAACATAGAGGAACCCGCATTGTTAATACTTCATTTCGATTCAAGCAACACGTAAACAAAAAAAGAGCTAAAAGTAAACACAGTTAAGACTCTCGTTCTCCTTGCATGTTACAATAAATATTAACTACACATGAAAAGCTTTTAGGGAAAATTATAACCTTACTAACATGAAAGACAAATTATTCCTAGTCATATCTGGATTTGTTTTAACTAGGAGTAGCGAGCTTCAAACTGCATCTGAACATAGATTTCCACGCGGGTCAACAGTTCAAAACGCAGATAACAAATTCAAAACACAGATAAAAACTTAGTTTCCATTCCGATGCAACATGGACCATATATACCAAGTCTGGGACCATGCAAATAGAAGTTATGGTCTTCGGAATGCATCATCATCATCCATATATCAATGTAACATCGAGTGGATCCATCAAGCAGCTCTAAGCCTCCTTTTTTTTTTAAAAAAAAGAAATTGGTTAGCAGTTCTAAGCCTCTTATTTATCTAGAGTCTAAGGTTCACTTCGCTCAAAGTTCTTGAAGTCAAGCTTGGTTTACTGATGGTCAAATTGCCATGCCTTTAATCGATCTTGCGGGATATTCAAATGACCTGTATTAATAGTAAATTTCATGTAGCATTTCGAACCTAGCTTATCTAGATGTAAAAATTAGGAACTTAATGATTGCTGCAGTTTCAGGCATTTTCTGATAGATAGTGAGGTTTGATATATCATAATGCACTAATTTTCTCTAGGGATGTATAGCATCATAATACTAACAGGAATATATATTAGCAAAAAAAGAAAATGAACTTCGAAATCATAATCCAAAGTAATTAAAAATGTGAGCTAACCATGCCAGCGGATCTTCCGTCATGATTAATATAGCAAATTACACAAATCATGTGCAATCGTGCTAACATACTTATGAACCGGTTCAAAGCTAATGACATCAAATATAATCCTACATCATCAGTTATGATTGGTCTGAAGAGTTGACATAGAAGTAGGGTCCCTGCAACTCTAAAGTCATCATGCCAATGGCAGGCAGCCAGCAGTCTTATAGCCGAGAGTCCTTTTTCATTGTTTTGATTCTCTAAATCAGTATACGAAAGAGGATGGAGCTTTCCTACACCCCATTTAATAAACCATATTTAAACGATCCTACCTGCTATAAATAGAGCTTACTATCTTTGTTAATCCTCAACTAATCAAATTGTCCACTTCTTGGTGAAAGTCATCAAATGGCTACTAAAGCTTTCTTTGCTCATCATCAGGTTTCTTTTCTCCTTGATTGTTCCCAAGCCCATGTAAGTAGTACTTTCACATATTTTTCGTTTCAGTCTATTTGCGCTAAACTTTTTTGTTTTGCTTATTTTGGGCTAGATAATATTATTAGTTAGTAAATCGACGAGTTAATTACTAACCAAAACAGCACACTAAGTGTTTACATGCAAGACAAATGAAAAATCAAGTTTTTCCCTTCTAGTGTTGATCAAAGCTTACCTCCGTAGTCCTTATTCTCGACGTCCACGTAAGAATCGGGTATCACAGACACAACATCTTTCAACTCTGTAAATTGATAATTAGCCCAAGTAAAGGTTAACTCCCATACCAGATCATAATTGCAAACCTCAAATCACTTGACACACAAATATAAATTGGTAAACAGACCAACCTATTAGCTTATTGGAGGTCTCCTCATCGATCCTGCATCCAAAAGCAAAATATTCTTCACAGGATACACTGTATATCTTTGTCATGGCTTCTTTAGGGTCCTTACTGTATTCATAATGCCAAAAAGAGAAACTTATCATAGTACCTTCCTTAAACCTTTGTCAAAATGCAGGGCACCCAAATAAAATGAAAAAACTCGTTCCCTAAAAATTTCCAAAAATCTCCAAATCAAACATCCAGAACCTAATTATTGGAAAACAAACAAACCCATGAAAAAACAACAACCAACAATCCAATTTATGAGTTTATTTTTAAAATTTACCTCGGAAGAACCTTGGCCAGGGTTTCCACATAACAGTTGATCATCTCTTGCTTACTAGCTCTTTTACCTCCAGGTTCGTCCATGAATATAACCCAATGTTTAAAATCACAACCAGGAATGTAATTTTCCATTCCCATTCCCGTAGTAGGATCGTTAGGAAGTGGGGGTGATTTAGTTGTCGATGAGAAGTATGAAGAGAAAAGAGGTTGTCTTACGCTTTTTGAAGTGGGTTTTGTGATTATAGACTTTACAGCTCTTGCTAATGCTGCAGCCATTGCTTCTGCAGAAGAAATCTATACTACAAGGGTTTTTGTTTATGTAGGAAACCTATATTTAAGGGCTGACGAATTCTTTTTGATGGAAAATGTCCAAAATCAGGATAAGGGGAGACCAAATCTCATGTAAAATACACTTTCACTAATCGTAAATAGTGAAATGAGGTAAATGGATTGGAGGTGAATTTGCAGGCTGTTGAGGATCGTTCGCAACATAGGAATCGTGCATCAGCGTTGGCTTGGCTCCGCACGCTATTAGCTCTTATAGGTTCATTTACATTTGCTTTTCATTTTCATATGCAACAAGCGAGTAAAGAATGCTTAGATGTTGTGTAGTATGCAAGTTATACTGCTTGGCAATCCAAGTATTGCTGGCTTGTGAACTCATTTTGGCTTGGCTCGATAGCAGTAGGGCATGCTTAGATGGTGGCAAGGCCAAATTTTAGGGTATTACCGTGTACAGGACCACAGGTTATAGTGGCCGAATAATCCGGCGGACTCCAATAATTCGGCTTTTCCCTTCCGATTTTTCCTTGAAAAATATTTCCATCTCCAATCCCTCTCAAATATTTCTTCTGTAACCGGAAAGATCGACAGTGAACGACTGAGGAAAAGAAAAATGATGAAAAATCTTGTTTCCCGAACACTAGTATCCATCTCCAAAACAATTCTTACTCGAGGTATTTACTATAACTTTTCTGCAATTTTATGAATTCATCTTTTTCCTTTCACTAATATCAGATTTACTTGATAATTTTTCATAAGAGAGTACAGATTTATTTCATAATTTCATCAAATAGAGTTACAGATTTATTTCATAATTCTTCATAAGATATAAATTTCATCAAATAGCATCAAATAGAGTATAGATTTAGGTCATAATTCTTCATAAGATGTAAATTTCATCAAACAGAGTACAGATTTAGTTCATAATTCTTGATATTAGAGTACAGAGATTGAATCTGATTTAGAGTACAGTTGCATATGCTTTACTAGCAACACAGATCTGAGAATAGACAACAACAAACCCAAAAAAGGAAATCAAACCTTAAGAATCAAATTGGATCCATTATGAAAAAGATACACAACACCAGTATGTCCCATGGTAGAACTTATGAAGCATACCCTTGTGAATAGCACCACCAAACCTTTGCCATGATCACCAATCTTGAAAGTTTGAAAGTTCTCAAGTGGTAACCCTTCTTCCTGGGCTGGGTCCTCCTTTTCATGAAAGTAATCTTGTCAGCGTTTGTGTGCAGGAATAAGCTACTGCACGCAGAAATCGAAGCGTGCCAAAGGAGAAGTCGACGGGTCTACTACTGGTCTTCATCACCCGAAAGGGCATCTTGGAGTCGCTGGAATTTTGAAAGGCAAAGAGCCTGAACCAATTGCTTTATTCATGATGAGGGCGGGACGTGGTGACATCATGGTATCCGAAACCCTGGCCATCATCAGAATGATGGAATTCTCTTTGGCCGAGGGTCATCAAAGGCTAGTCATCACAACTGACAGGGCAGACATTGTCTATTGTTTACTAGAAGATAAGCCGTCAAGAAACAAGATTGCACAGTGGGGTAGATACAGGTACAAGATATTGCTACCAAAGTTTAAGACATTCTCATTGCAGCAAGTTAAAAGCGATCCTGACAACAAGGATCCAGCCCACTACCTGGCATTGATAGCAAGAAAAGAGAACAAAGTCATTCACTCCTTGAAAGAAATCAAGGATGAAATTAAGCGTGCAAAAATAGCTGCGGGTGTCAAATTTGTCAACGACGAAGAGATTCGGGACTAGGAGTATTAGTCACAAAACGTATTAGAAAAACTAGCATAAGAGGCTAGAAGAGGGCTTAGTCTTAGTCACACAACGTGTTATAATTTGGGATGCTTTTATTTCTTTCTTCTAGTCTTATGTGTTGTATTGACTTGTTAATCTGCTCCTTTTGTTGCACAATTCAGAAACGGGGAAACTATTACTTCTACTTTAAAGAAAACATACCTTTAACTTGGCTTATGTTCCCAACCTGGACATGAACTACGAGATCATCTGTATGTGTTGTGCTATACTCTCGCAGAGAAGAGAGACCATTAGATGAGGGACGATACTCTTCGCACCTAAAGAAACATAAGAGTTGTGCATTCAGATGAAAATGAATTCATGGGTGAAAGCATTCTGAATCACAAAACATATGAGGAAGGAGATATATTCAAAAACCAGCTTGAACTACAGCTTAAATAGTATTACGGGAAAATCTAAGCATAGATAGGTCTCAACAACACTTCTGATACTTTAAAATAATGAATTCAGAAAGAGAAACCTCCAAATCTTAATTACACTCCATACAGAGAAGAGTGGTAGCTGAAAAATAACCCTAATCAAAATTTGCTCGACTGCAAAAAACATACTAATGTTACAGCTATATAGGCCACCTTCTAGAACAAACAAAGTATCATGCTCTCCGTGCTTTGAGACACACGTGTTTAACATTGACATCAATTAAGAGATGAATAGTATCATTTTAATTTTACATACACCCTGTACAAAAAATCTCAGATACGTCAAAAATTGTAAAAAAAAAAGTCGATAAGGTACATTCTAACTCAAAAGTACCTTGACAGGTGGGATAACCCCAACGGTAAATGAACATGAACCTATAGCAAATGTTTTGACTAATCATAGATGCATGGATGATGAATGCTAATCTTAATAACGTAGAAACTGAGAATGCTCGGTCAGTAGACAGCAAAGGTTTCGAGGCTTACCCAGATGTAAGAATAACAGTCATGGAAAGATCAGCAACTTCTCTGATGACAACAGCGGGATTCAAACACCACAGGCTCAAGGAATGCGTCCATTCACCAGATTTTTGTCCTACGTGTAATCTGATTAGCAAAATGAAATTACCAAATTGTTCAATATCCTCACTCAGAAGTTCGCTACCAACATATTTTAACTTAGCAAATTAGTAAACTACTTGGAGTGAATAAGCAACAAATCTGCAAACAACAAACTCAGAACCCTGAACTCAAAACCCGCACAACCGCAAAACTCCACGAGACCCCAGTCCTTTCTTTCAGACTATGCTTAAGAATCCCTCCTAAAATGAGGTCTAGATATTGCATATTGATAGCGGTAACCTGACTAGATGGTTCATATTTTATTGATGTTGAAACCACATCTTTGTTACACAAATATTAATGTTGAATAACATTAGCGGCTCCACTACAAAAGGTCTAGATATTGCATATTGCTGGTATCGTTCATGTAAAAACAAAGAGTTCGCAGATTTACAGTTGTAATCAACAAACCTCATCTAGTGAAATAAAATGAGAACTCTGAGACTCTTACCAGCACCTCTCTTAACATATCTTCTTAGAACAAGCTGATAATTAAGTGCACTGAGTCCACCTCCGGCGAAAAAATAGCCCAGAAGAGAAAATAGTTATGCATGACATTTTCTGATTTTCAGTCAATTATTATAATTTATCAGATCTAAGTTCTACAGGTTAATCATTAATGAACCAGTTAGTACCTTTAAGTGCTATCAGTGACATGCCAACTTCTTGAAGCTCTCTTAAAGCTTTATCAACCGTCCAAGTATCCTACCATTAACAGAAATAATAAGTGGAAGTACTTGAACTGTAAAAAATCAACAACCTCCAATTGAAAAAATTTATAGCAGCTTTGAATGACACGCATTGAGGTGTATCATGTAGAGGGAAGCTCTTTCTCGTTTCTAAGGGTAAACATTAGTTGGTTGATACAACAATCAACAACCAGCAAGGTGGGAAGGAAATAAACGTAGCGCCTATAACAAACTCAACCACATACATTAAACTGCACAACCTCATTCACCGAGTTCTGAAGTCACATAGAGGGCTCAGTATCCAAGTAATTAACTCGCTCACCATGAGTAGTAGTGCTGAAACTCATGCTTCACGAACCTGCTTTTCCTGTACCCAATCGAACACCCCTACATGTTCAAAATATTTCAGTGTTGAACATGTAACCTTCAATAAAAGAATCCTTCGGTAGTTTCATGAGACAATGTATACCTGAATTGTATCATATAAAGGTTGGTAATCATTGAATCTGAGCAGCAAAGTTGCCCCAACTCCTTCTGCAATGCTCTTACTATAAAGAGCATCGTCTTCAACATCCACACTACCAGCATCGCGTGCCATGTCCTCTATGTCGCTGTTATACAAATGAAGGCAAATCAAATACAGCAACAAACCGAAAACTTACTTAGCTAGTAAGAAATCGGCTAAAATGATTAAAAAGCTACATGAGTTTGGAACTAGTGAATCATAAAAGATCCTTATTACAAAATGTTTCACAGCTGGTGTAACCGGGGTGAACTTTAGGGGATCAGCAGTACAACTCTCAAAGCCTGTAAGAAAACCTTCTCTATCATAGATGGGCAAGAAAAGAAACCGTATCCACTCTCACTAAGTTCTGCATATGCAAGCTCATACTGAACACTAAGAGCAGATAATGATGATTGCAAAAACAGGCATCCTGTTTGAAATCGCTTCTAACAAGAATGGTAGCACCTCCAACTAATTGTTAAATTTTCCTCACATGAAACATCCAAACCTGAATGTCCAAGAAGGTCAATTATGCATAATGGCTAAAAGCTGACCTTGGATATGCA
Organism: Papaver armeniacum; assembly: GCA_023531295.1. NCBI lineage: Eukaryota > Viridiplantae > Streptophyta > Magnoliopsida > Ranunculales > Papaveraceae > Papaver > Papaver armeniacum. The sequence continues at coordinate 15,246 of JAJJWW010016021.1, read as the reverse complement.
AGAGGATACCACAAATATAAAAATAAAAACACTAAGATATATACTTTTTCAGCGACCGTAATACTCAAAGAAAAAGAACACAGCATCCGAAAAGGAAAAACGTAAAGCAAGCTGCCAATGTGCAACAAAATTTTCAGTTCATCCAATTTTCATTGTTCAACATAAAAATTTTCAAAATTTTTAAACTTGTGTAATATGCAGCTTATGAAAGTTGAGATGTGTCACTAAATCCTCTACTTTGTAGTCAGTGTCACGAGCTTGTTCCAACAATATGGTTGTCCTGGGGACTCTAACCCAAATAATCAGCAAGTTTGGCAAATGTTAGCGGTACTTAACAGACATAGTAATCCATGTCATATAATCCACCAAAAAGTAAAGCATCAAGCAATTGATGAAACTACTTGATATTTTGAAACCTATTTTTGTTGAGGGACCAAATGGAGTGACATCAATGGATAAAAGCACACTCCAACATGTAGCTCAGCCTTTCACTTGTCAGTAACGAAATCAATTTCTTCAAGCAATTTAAAAGAAAATTCAATGTTGAGCACATTGACATTTTTTGGTTTCTCGTATGATATCATTTTCTTCTACAGATTTCGTATTCTAATGGTTCAACTTGCTTCAATTCCAAAAGTTTATTTGGTCTTAAATTGATACTAGCGAATCAAAATTCAATTCATTTAGAATCTGAATGACACAATCCCAGACATTTGAAGAGGATGGAAGCATAATAGAAATTTGAGGACCTTAACATTCATTGCATGGTGCTTTTTACCTGAATCCTCCGGAGTCCTGGTTGGTTGACGAATTCCTTGTAGCCCCTCTGCTCTAATCCAAGACCCATGTTCCATATCTTTCCTTGGGTTGAAACTCATATCTTTCCTTTTGGTTGTAGTCTTCCTGGAAGTTACAGAAATCCAAGACCCATGTTCCATAGCTCAGGCAAAAAACCAGCTACATCTACTTGGGAGGTGTTCTTCAAATTCAAAGAGCGAACACATCGATAACTTGCAAATCTCGAACCTTGTATTTAGTTGTAATCTTCCTGAAAACAACAAGACCCATGCTTCATACCATTAAAATTTAAGAAAACCAAACATTAAGATTCAAATCCAATGAGTAATCACACCGAATTCGCAAAAGGTCGTATCTTTTCACTGTAGTCTTCACAGGAAGAATAAGAATTGCAAGATTCATGATTCTTAGCATTTAAACCTAGATCTAATAAGTGTTTTTTCAATGAAAACAGGCCAAAATACTAGCATCTTTTCATTGTAATCTTCAACGAAAGGCTGAGAACTAGAAAACCCATGTTCAGAATACAGAAACAAATAAAAAGCTAGATCTACAAGTGAGTTATTCAGAAATCAAATTAGTAAAATATTGGGGTTCTCGGAGATTCATACATACCCTTCCTTGAACGTATCTCTGCAAGTATGATTATGGCTGCAAGTGCAAATCCAGATCGGTGTTCCTCTTCTTCCACAATTTCTTCAGATAGGGTTCATACGATCTGAAAGGGTAAGTCAAAAGTCTATCTATTCAGTTAGTTTAGGAAGAGAAGGGACAACAACTCTAGTCTAGAGTCTAGACATGTCAGAGTTTAACTATGTTAAAGGCCCACACCGGGTCCCACTGATGACGTGGCCCATTATTTTATTAATTTTTAAAAGGGGTCAAATTCTTCTTCTTTCCCCAGAATTTTCTTTCCCCAAAGTTGCAACCTTTGTTTTTCAGTAGCATTTTATCTTCCTGGGAAGAGCTGTGAATGAATTTAGATGCACAAGTTGTGAGATTAGTTAGCCAATGAAGAGATTTAGGTTAGTGAATGAATTTCTCTTTGTTTTTTTTCTGATTGATTCGTCATTGTTGATTGGGGCATTGATAAAACCAATAAAAAATCTCATCTTTATAAGTTGGTTTTTGATTTTATTGCTTGCATTTTCAGCTTCAGACTGCTCGTGAAGTGTTTCCGTTGGTTGTTACCGAGTTAGTTCCGAGGAGACGGTAAGAGAGATTGTGATTCAGAATGTTGTTGGTATTTGGTTCTTACTTGTTGTGGTTAGGTGAATGTTTCTGGGTGTGTTTGCTTTCAGGAAGAATGACATTTTCTGAACCATAATGATGCTGCTTTTTATATATACAAGATTCGGCTTTCATGTTATCTATGAGTAAAGAGGTCCCTTGGGTATGTGGTAACTAAAGCTCTTTCTGCTTGCTAGTTATCAATCCAGATAATTTGCTGATTCATTTGATTATGTGGTTTATGATTGATTTCTTGGATTGTTGTTGGTATATGTCCAACCTTTGCATTAGCATATAATATAGGTTGCTTTGAAATGATTTTCGCACATCAATTGTAGGTGGATAGAATCATCTTCTTAATTCCTAAGATATCATTCCTATTTCTTCACTAATTTCATTGTTCTGGTATCTTACAAATTATGGGACTCATCCAATAGTTGTTCTGGGTCTTGCGTTAACTGTGGCAAGTAAAGTCTTTGAGAAGTCAGCGCGTTCTCTTGCACGAGGAACACTGGATTATCTACAAGGTCTGTCCTTGTTCGGTAATTTCCACTTTCAGTTGTGTGTACTTATGTTTGATGCATGACTTCTTATGCAACAGTGTTGTGGTTACTAGATGCTTGGAGTCAAGAGAATTGAAAGAGTTCTTCCTACTGGGACCTCATTGACTGTCGTTGGCGAGGTTAGTTTCACTTGGTTGTTAGGAACCAGTCTCTTGGTTGACAACAACAACTATTTCTCTAGTTAAGTATCTACTGGGTTTCCCGTGACTGGTGAGGTTAAGCTGGAAGAATGCATTTTCTAAGTAGCAAGTTTCTCACTTCGATAGTTTGGCTGGAGTGTATACTTTTTTAAATGTAAAATGTACAAGTTTGAAGTAACAGCTATTTCTTCACTAATTTCATTGTTCTGGTATCTTACAAATTATGGGACTCGTCCAGTAGTTGTTCTGGGTCTTGCGTTAACTGTGGCAAGTAAAGTCTTTGAGAAGTCAGCGCGTTCTCTTGCACGAGGAACACTGGATTATCTACAAGGTCTGTCCTTGTTCGGTAATTTCCACTTTCAGTTGTGTGTACTTATGTTTGGTGCATGACTTCTTATGCAACAGTGTTGTGGTTACTAGATGCTTGGAGTCAAGAGAATTGAAAAACTTCTTCCTGCTGGGACCTCATTGACTGTCGTTGGCGAGGTTAGTTTCACTTGGTTGTTAGGAACCAGTCTTTTGGATGACAACACCAACTATTTCTCTAGTGAAGTATCTACTGGGTTTCCCGCGACTGGTGAGGTTAAGCTGGAAGAATGCATTTTCTAAGTAGCAAGTTTCTCACTTCGATAGTTTGGCTGGAGTGTATACTTTTTTAAATGTTAAATAGACAAGTTTGGAAAACTCATAAGGTAGTTTATTTTAAGTCATACCACTGGGATTCGCCGAAGCATGAATTACTTTTACTAATATTCTCTAGAGTGTGAGATGCATATGTCGAGAAATACGGTTTAGTAACATAATGTTGAGATCGTACCCAACTCGGTGTTTTACCCATTGATATTTGGAATCTTGGTATTGAGAAGATGACTGAGTTGCTGAATTTGTTTCTGTTTTTATTTTAATGTGCTTGGATGGGGGTGATGTAGTTGAGATCGAAACATGGTTTCAAAGTGAACGGAGAGGTGGGACTAGGCATGACTGGTCTCTTAAAAAATTTGCTGCTGGTGTAGTTATTGGGAGTGCTACCAGGTTGTTACTGGTCCAATTCTGTGGTGACTGTGAAGCATGTTCTTTCTCAATATTAGCTGAGTAAATTTTACTTGCAAATAGTTTATTTGCTAGAGTATACTTGTGCAATGATTTCAACCAGAACCAATCCAAACAGCATGAGTGTGTGAAAAGATGACTTTACCTGATCAGTAAGATCTGCATATTGGCACTGGACCCCTCCTGATTACTAACCACTTGGAACCCTAGGAAGTGACACCATACTATCTTAGCTGTGGTCTGGCAAAGGTTGAGGAAAGCAGCACCCATCAACAGGTGACTGAACATAATCACACTATGAGCTGGGTGGCGTAGCATGCGTCCCTAGCCAAATGTTTATGCTGAATGAGTGGTTCTTTGTTGAATGCCAATTGATTTCCTTTTTGTCATGCTAATCTTTTATGATGTGCTTGATGGTTTGGGTATTCATCCCACTGTTTGCTTGCCATATTAAAGATGAACGATACCAGTATAGATGCTGAAAACGTGCTATTGCTTTTCCACATTGGGAAGGTTATCTTGCTGTAATGAAAAAGAATATATTATTTCTTAACTTCTCCTCTGCCTATTTTTGTCCCTGCAGCAAGTGGGGGATGGATGATGAATCAGGACACAGGAAGACTTCATAAAGTTAATGAGGATGTGCGGGATGAATATTTGGTTTTCTGCCCATGGACACCTCGGTACATTTCCTTCACTTTTGAATGTTCTATTTATTGTCCTTGACTGTGCACGGATTACTTTTTGTCCAGCTTTTCCTAAATTGTGAAGTAGCTTGGTCTCAGTATAGCCTGGTTCTGTTACTTCTGTGTCCTCGTAAACTCAATTAAAGTATTGCTAGTCAAACTGGTGTAACTCAAGTCCTAAGTCTTGAATAAAGTTTTATTCCAATGCTACCTATCAACAGGTGATCTGCTTCTATCACCATCAGTTTGTATGTCGTGGCACTTCTCCAGTTTAATGGAAAGCCAACAGTCAAACTTCATACTGAACTGTCTTTACCAGTCATGGACCCTTAAGTTCCTTTTATCTTTGTGGTTCAGAATCTCAAATGTATTGGAACAGTGTGAGGTTTCATTTCTGTTTGTAAATAAATCGGAGTCACTCAGGATTGGTTATTGATTGGTCCGCATATATCACATTTTCAGCGAGTTTCAATATTTTACGTAATATAATCATTCAGTTGAAACACAATTTAAACGTCTGTCATTTGGATGCTTACTACACCATCTGATAGAATTTTGACTCAATGACATCAACTTTTATAGGTTTTCAAGCTTTGGAACCGCTAATAACATTGTTGTTTCACCCTGCTTACCTGGAAATCAAACTTAAGGTTGATTACCTCAGCTCCAAGAACATGCAAGTTTGCTACTGGATCCTATAGTATGTAATAGGCCCTGATTTGACGACCATGATATCAGATGTAACTGGACGTGAAATCGTGGGACCAGAACCAGGTTCTTGAAACTTCACCAATTTCTTAAGTTTTGTTTCCACCTATTTGATTGCCAGAATCAGAAGTAACTTATAAATTAGCATCTGACACCTTTGGTAACTGAGCAAGAGCCAATATGTCAGACACCCATACCCAATAGCAATAAGCTTTTGACTTCCTCCCCTTTGGAGAACCTGTTTGATGCTATATCTTCATATAAGAACTGGTTTACAGATTTGTAATTTTTTTTTTAAATTTTCTATTGAACAGAGCTTCCCTCAAGAGATTATTGACACTCACGAGTTGCGAAAGATCACATTAGATTATCGATGACAACACAGTTGATTTTCTTACTAGCCCAGAGATGACGGAGTAGATAAGCTTCAAGAGACAAATGGATCTGCCACAGGGAGAAGACATGAGATGGATCTGCCACAGGGAGAAGACATGAGATGGGTACCTGTCAATTAGTGCATTTTTTGAAACTATCATCAGGTCAGGTGAAGGAAGGACTTGAATTAAACTGAGGAAGAACCGAGTGGAGAAGGAAACTTGCAAGATGAAAAGCTGTCAATTTCAGTTCTTTCTTTTTGTTGTTTCCTGAATGTAAGTTTTCTTCTGTTCTTTTTTTGGTTAGCTAGCTAAACCAAGTACCGTTAGAAGTAAGGAACGTTATGCTTGTGAGTGTTAAGTGGTATGATGTTGACGTATAAGACGGATATTTATTCATCACGAACACAGATATTTTTTTAGGGAGGAATGCCGGTTTTTGGACCAATTTTGCGGAATCGGTTGAACTCTTGATTCTGGCATAATCTCTAATGGAAACAAAAGTACATACTTCTCAAATTTTCTGTATATTTAAGAAGGATCAAGCATGGATACTTGTGTCCTACACCAGATGAATTTGGGTTCTATTGATACTAAAGTGATACTTTCATTTTTGGAAAAGATATACTTTCATTTTTTTCATTTTAGCCTAAAAATAGGCCAAAATGAAAATTGAAACTATCTCTTTTCCAAAAACGGAGGGAGTATTAGTGAAACAAACACCAGGTGTGAGTTACAATTACAATGCCATTGAGATGCATTAACACAATAGTTGCCATTACGATAAACTGAGAGAAAAAGAAAAGAAAAACTGACCCTAGAAGAGTTGGGATTTTAAGCAATCCGAAGGTTAGAACAAAGAAAGCACTGGACTGCACTACACTGAATCAACTGTCTCTATTGAGGTCCGACTTCATCTGTCTAATACTACCTTATCCCCGCCCTATTTCAGGAATTCTGAGAACAGAATGTTCACATCCCCCATCAAAGGGTTGAAGCCACCTAAAGACCGAATATAAGGGTAAAAATTGGGGTTTCCTGTGCAAAAAAAAAAATATATACCATGGCTAAAAAATCTCTTTTTTTGCCCTCCCCAACAAAAGAGAAACTGACTCAGTTTGCATGACTAAACTCAGCTCAATTCGGTGGCAGGAAGGTAGACCCTGATAGTATCTTTCTTCGAAAGCTCTTTTCTACATACTGGACATTTATTACGAGCTGATAAAGCGGCCTGGATGCACGCTTTGCAGAAAATATGGCCACAGTTTGTTGATGTCGCCTCCACAAGTGAACACATGCAAACTGGACAACTAAATGCAGGCTCCTTTGGCGGTGGCGCAGCCTGGGGTGTCACCACAGGTTTCAGAGCACGCTTTTTCTGCAAGATGAGAAGTTTAAAGTCAGCTTGTTTTCTACATTAGTGTGCGGTCAACCATGCACATCATATAAGGTGTATATATAAATAAAAAAAAGGATAATGAACTTGATGACGATTAGAAAGCCAACAGGAAAGATATCACAACTACTACATCTGTTTGCAGCAGCATTGTATGCCACAATCTAAACCGAAACCCAGTGTGCCAGATTATCCAGAAACTTCATGGTTTACCTCGATGCTCTGCCCACTCCAGAAGCAACCAATTATAACTAGAAAAGGGCCCAACACAAAGGAACTGTAAGCTATACTTAAAGGATCTGGTAAAATATACAAATTTGCAGGAACCAGATCCTGAGAAGAAAAAGTGGAGGAAGAGAAGAAAAAAACAGATGCCGAGAAAATGATTGTAAGATGCAAGAACCAGCGCAACACCAAATGATCAAACACTGAGAGCTACTGCATATGCTTATTTCTATGTTCAAGCTGAAACCTTATGAGCCAAACAGGTAAGAAGCATTCAAGTTTATAGGTATACTCATCTGACAAAATCTCTCTTTCCAATGGGATAACCAGAAAATGATCAAGGAAATAAAGCAATTAAGTTTAGGGTTCAATTATTGCAAGTTTTCTTTGTTTAGGATTCAATTAAGTTTAGGATCAAGGTGCAGACATTATTTCTAAATTAGTTAGAGATGACAAATTTAGCTTTGAAAGTTATCGTAATTTTCCATCTCAGTGAGCATTGCTTGGCTAGAGATTAGTGAGCCATTGCTTGGCTAGAGATTAGTGAGCCATTGGTTGGCTATTGATTTGAATCATGTAACATTTAATTTGTGGCAGTAAAATTCCGGTTCAGAAAAACAAAACAACCCTAAGAATCTCTAAACCGTACCAATGAGTCGTATGACAATTTTTACTGAACTTCCTGACGTATGAGGTTATACCCATCTGATAAAGGAAACAAATACGTGGCTAGAATAGCAATCATACATACCCCACAAATATATGCAAACCCATGCTTAACATTGGGAAAGAACATTGAACCTCTACTCCTAGTAATAAAGGTCCTCTTGTAAAAAGCTCAGTTAATAATGAAAAAACACTACAAGAAAATGCTTACAAAACCAAATCCAGAGAATTCAAACTTTAAGGATCTACTAAATAAATGGAAGCACACTTGCAGTGACCAACCGATTAAAAAAAAACATCTATAACAGGTCGACAACAATGTGCAAAGAATGAAGCAATAGTGGAGTCATCAACAGGAGATGAGTGTTAAACCGATAAATGACGAAATGTTAACCTTGAACAAAAGCATGACGAATTCACAGACCACTAAAGAAATGAAAGCCTAATCAAAAATATTTCATATGAGGATATAAAATTACTGCATTACCTTGGAATTTCTTCTTCCATCTAGGTTTATGTACTGATCACCATTGATAACTCCATCGCTTGGTGCAGGCCTTTTGCGCAAGTTGTAGCGGCTATTCCGAGTCAACCTGGATCCGTCTGCACGACATAAATAGTACAAAAAGAAAAACTATCAAACAAAGCCATCAGCATGAATGCAAAATTAGTGATCAGCAACGAAAACTAGGTATCCAAGTTAGGTCACAGGAGTAACAGGATAACAATTGACCATCTAATGTCTACCCCTGCATCTTCTTCCCTTGTGCTTCATCCAATTAATATCTAACATTGCTTGCACAACATTACCATACACCTTAATTAGGCTCATTCTCAACCCAAGAAAGTTAATAAATAATACCTAGAGGCTACATGTCTCTGTTAAATTGCTAAGTTATTTTATCCACTCAACAGTGAAGAGTTTCAGTTTGTTAAGTTCTATCTGGGGTTTTTGTTGATTGTTCTTCTTTGCACGCCCAGTAAGTTTCTGGCGGATGACTCCTCACATCTATGTTGAATGTCCTATCGCATTGTCAATATCTTCCCTGCTCCTAGGACATTTGAACCTATCACCAGTACACAAAGAGATGCCTCCACTCTAACTACTACTGATGGTGTGCTTTAGTTCTCCAGTCGAGGCTGTATTGGTAGTCATGGAAACGGTAGCTAGGTAGGCCATTCTACTTGTCAATTAGAAAATTAAATTGCAGGGGATCCGTTTGTGCACTCTCCAAAACCACACGACCCAGTTTATCAGCCAACTAATCGTCCATGTAGGTTTTTATATGAAAAAAGGTAAACCCGAGTTAACATAGATGAGATTCAAGAGTGAAGTGGATGGGCTGCGTCCTATGAATTTTACATGGACTATAAAGATCCTTAATAGACTATGAAAATTGAATATCAAAATCTTTTGTTCTACAACAGGCAGCCATGAATATAAAGTGCTTGGTCGATCTAAAGTCACATCCATGAAACATTAAAAGTCCATAATGTTTAGGAAGCCAATTTGAGCAATTAAGAAATCCTAATATGAACTTCAATCACTATGCAAATGCAACCACAATAAAAACAATAAGACCCCAGTCGTCAAATCAACAACCAAGGAATTTAATAGCCTGCTATTCAAATTTAGTGCTAGGTATACAACATAATGATACACAACAATGCTTACCATCACGAGGTGGTGGTCTCTCGGCAGTAATCGCCGCCTCCCGATTCCTTCTCGCCTAACACAAAATGAACCATACTAATGAAAAATTAAAACCCAAAATTGAACAAAAAACTAAAAGCACAAAGTTCATCACACACCTGAGCAAAGCTTGTTGGGGATGTAATAACAACTTCATCATCATCATCAATAACTTCTTCAACATCAATTGCCATAGATGGTGATTGCGCTATCCCTGCTCCTCCTCCTTGTTGACGAATCCTAACCAAAGCAGCCGCTGCCCTGCAGCAACCAACAACAAACACCTTGACAGATATCAGTCATGGTTACTGAATTAGATAAGGATTGAGAAATATTACATTCGAAGAATATTCGCCATGGCCAAGGCATCAGCCATGTCTTCCAACTTCAGATCTTCAAATTCTTCTATCGATTTTCAAAAGAAACCCTCCAAACTGTATTTTCTTCGAGAACTAAGAAAATACCAGTAGATTAAGATTAAGTCTATGATTAATCAGAATGATTGATTGGGTGATAACATGGTGGTCTTAGATTTTTGATGAAATTGGGGGAGCAAAAGCAAAGCAAGGAAAAAAGCGCCAAAATGGCAAAGGGGGAAAACGAGATTCATCTGAAATGAAAACGAGCTAGCTAGAGACTATATGTAATGGCAAGTAAGCCCTTAAGGCCAAGCACTGTGATGTGGGGTCTGGCTCAGCCATGACAAGGCTAACGGAAATGGGTCTAAAGCCAAACGTCACTGTGACGTTGTGCCATCCTTTAGCTACTATACGGAAACTCAGTTTCCGTGCATATAGTACCTAATGGATATTGAGTATCCGTGTAGTAAATAAGAAAATCACAAAGAGAAATATTAGCGTCAAATAGTGAAAACCATAAACGAATATTGTATCTGCTGAATATTACACGAAAGCTGTAAAAAAAAAAAAAAACGAATATTCAATCTACATTTGATTTCTCTATGCTACAAAGCTTATCAGATCGGATCAACTTTGTAAAGTAGTTAAGGAATATCGCTAATTTAAAGCGATATGGAAGACTATAATAGTTGTATTTCGCTACAATTAATAGGTAGCGAAATCATCAACCACAGTGTTTGATTATAGTGCTTGGTTTAAAGAATACTATTAGTGACAAAACTCTTGTTATTCCTAAGCACATATAAAAAATAGGACCGATTCGCTTTTTAGTTAGTTAAGTTATTTAAGAATTACAAAGCACCGATATGATAAATGAGGGAGGGTGCATGGACAGTCTTATGTGGACACTATTGAAAACGTGGGGTACAACAACCACACCCAGCTATTTCGTTCAACAATCTGTATGAATCAAACTCCAATATAATTCAAAGAGATTTATCTTTTTCTCAACACAATCAGTAAATCAAACAGATAGAAATCCGTGAACCTGGTTGTTTTGAGAATAACTCGGATGGTACCAAAAACCAATATTCGAGTGTCAATCAAGTCTTATCCAACAAACAAGGTCGGATTTATCAACTATGATTGAACTGCGCACAACCTGTGATATTTCAATTATATAACAAAAATATAATACGAAAAAGAAATAACACAGACACCAGAAATTTTGTTAACGAGGAAACCGCAAATGCAGAAAAACCTCGGGACCTAGTCCAGACTTGAACACCACACTTTATTAAGCCGCTACAGACACTAGCCTACTACAAGTTAACTTCGGACTGGAATGTAGTTGAGTTGTAACCAAGTCTCACACCGATTAAGGTGCAGTCGCGTTTGTTAGAGCATAGCTAGGTTGAACTCACCGAGCGTTGGTATGTCAAGTTTGGTTGTCATATTTTAGTGAATCAAAACTCATTTAAAGAGTCGCTTGATTATGTACTAGAGTCAAATTCGTATAGGTTAGATTGAAAGTATTAGGATATGAGACATTACAAGTATTATGAAGACTTGAAGAAGTGAAGAAGTAAGGAGCTACAACGACAACATCATCCTTCCACTTGAGGTTAGTGATATTTGACTTGAATTGTTTCATTCCCTAATGTATCTTTCAAGTCGTGCATATTGAAAACATAATTGCGAAGCATGAATGATTATACTCTAGTTAGACGTAGTATTAAGGAATACAATACGAGGTTTATTGCTTATCCATTAAACTTTGTATATAAGACATCGACATAATCGTATGAATGCTATTGTGATTATGTATGGGTATGAGGTGAAGATTTCATCCTAGGAAACAATGTTTTACATTCGTTTAAAGGAAGTAAATTCATAAACTTGTTTTGTGAATCAAAAGGGAAATCGCCAGGCTTATTGGTATTGTTATTCATTGCGTCTATTTTGAAATACCAATATGTGTGATTAGTATAACCGCTCATGACTTGTTTATGTTCTTGGTAAAACTATTCACAAAGACCTGCCTTTTGTATTGGTATAATGACTTTTATTAGTGAAACCGATCTTAAGTAATCACCTGAGATGGTATGATCGATTTAGTATTATTGGTATGACCAACTCTAGGTAAAGGGGAACCGATCCAATGAAGAGGTCCAACCTATCACAAGAGGGGAATCGATCCTTGTATGAGGTGCATCAAGTTTCTAGATATTGGGAACCTATCCTATGAACATGTGCAACACGTTTTTAGACATTGGGAACCGATCCTGGGGACATGTGCAACAAATACAAGTTAGATACCATATATATATATGGGGAACCGATCCTAGTACCTAGTCAACCGAATTTTTGGAAAACTAGTGTGACTAATCCAGTACTCACATGCGTGAAACCCATGATTGGTGATTGAGTGTTCTTGATCAATCACATAGTTCTTGAAAGTCAGATGAACCAATTCTAAACTTGTTTGGAAGTGTGGAAAATCGGTTTCAAGATTGTAAGTATGAAAGACAACTTACAAAGTAATGATGTCGACATTCTTTGAACATGTGCAATAACGCTTTTATTTTATTATTCAAAGATATTCCTAAATAGCTAAAGGAAAAAAATCCCGGATCAAAAAAATAAGTTGAGAATCTTTTAATTAAGGTTTTTAATGAAAATTAGTAATGTGCATTTACTAATTGGAGATTTTCTAAGAGATTTTCGGTCAATGTTTGGACAAAGCATTTCCAAGAATTATGGAAACCGAATCTGGAATATATTGCGTATCTTAAGAATATTTTCGGTTTTGGAAATTCCTTGGTGTCCAAACTTCCTTATCTATAAATATAAAAGTTTGCATTTCTAGCAAACTAACCCTCAGAGCCAGCAAAACTACCTAGTTGTGTTGTTACTGGTGGAGCCGCCTATTCGGAGAGGAAAGTAACCTAATTAGGTGAAATCTCTTACGGCCGCTCGGTTTAAAGACTTCTTTGGGATTGAGAACTCTATTAGTACCGTTGGTGGGAAACTAGATAATTGCGGTTTATTATTAGTTTTCGATTGATTTGATTGACTAACGGTTGTTGAACTTTGATTGCACCTAGTTTGTTTATGCTTGAGAATCTTCTCTTCCGATATAAGATTCACTCAAACTAGATCGAATTTTCGACGGGATATTTAGACTGTTTGTAGATCTAAAGACGTCTTGTGATAATCCATTGTTAACAGACTCCGTTCTGTGCGTGATTGATCACAAGAGATTCAAGTTGATTGTGTGCAGGTGTTTATTGAAGATCTAAGAAGATTTGAAGACGAAGAACAATATTTTCCCGCCAAAATACGTGAGCACTGATTCACCTTTTGCGGATTTCCTAGCCAATTCTGATCGAAGCAAAAACCATTACCAGCCCTGTTTAGCCCAAAGGAAGATACCCATTTAGTTTCAGCACTTTAGTCTCACCACAGCCTGCCTAAAACACAAACCCTAATTCTGTTCTTCAGTTTCCCGCCAAAATTCGAAATTCAAATGGAGAAGATGACTTTCCCCTTATCCCACAGCGGTGTCCCTTTAGCAATTTGGGCTACGTTTAGCAATTTCTGGGGGTGCAAATAGCAATTTATGGGGTACAAAGATGACTTTAGGGCTGTATATAGTGAAACACTCATGGGTGACTTTATCAACTCTTCCGGGACATTTACGGGGGTGCCTTTAACATTTCTCTCGGGTGCTTTTAGTAGTTTCTCGGCGACCATCTCTTACTTCTCATATTCACTTCTTTTCTTCAATTTGTATACATCACTAAGGTCAGTAACATGATTTTCAAACATAATCGCATCACTAAAGCCGACATGCCTTTCGGATAGAAAGGAAGTAAGTAATGAGAAATAAGTCGCCTCAACAAAGAGAGTTGCACATGAAATGAAACTTTAGCCCCTTTTAAGCGACGTTTCCTCTTCTTTTGCTCCAAAGTACCTAAAACTCAAAATCAAATAAAAGATACATAATTTACAAGAAAACATAACAAAGAAAGCATAAACAATAGATAAATATCAAGGTGTTTTAGACACCTATCAAGAAGCAATGAGCATGGCCCAAGTTTCCGCTGCAAGTGCAGTGGTGATGCCCAGCGGTTGTGTTATTGCTAAGATTGTGCTGCCCTCGTTTCGGCATATAATACCTGCTCCCGTTATTCCTGGATATCCCCTTGCTGCTCCGTCCGTGTTAATTTTGATCCAATCTGAGTGGGGTTTGATCCATCCCACGAAGATTATTGATGTTGCTTGTGTTGTTTGCGCTGGGTTTGGATATGGTTGCATCCTAGGTAGTACTGGAAATAGGTGGTTTTGAGCCCAAGTATATTCCTGCCGGAGTTTGATGGCCATTTGCATTATACTCATTGGATTTGGTTGTTGCTGGCGATAGACCACGCCGTTCCTTGCTATCCATAAGGACCAAAAAAGGAAGCAGAAAGAGATTTTGTTTTTAGGAGTAGGGATACTGTCGTCTGATGGGGCAGTGAGGTGGGTATGGTATGAGCGTCGTTTTGGTTGTTTGTGAGGTGAGGTAGTAGAAGGTTCCAAGAATCAATGGATGATTGACAATGAATAAAAATAGGACCATATGTTTCAGGACTAGAACTGCATTGAGGTTATAGGTCGGTGTTGGTGAGTTGGATGCAGTTGAGAAGGTTGAGGGTTGGTAGACCCTCATTAATTGCTTTCCAAAAGAAAAGTTGTACTTTTGGGGGACAGGGGAGTGTCCAGAGGAAGGTAGTTGGTGGGAGAGAGTTTTGATGGGTTTGTGCAGTGTCGTTGATGAGGCAGTTGTATCCTGATGCCGTCGTATATTTTCCACTTTTGGTAAAAAGTCCAAATGATCATGTCTGGTTGGTTGTTATGTGGGATGGGAATGCTGACGATTCGTTGAACTATTGGCTGGGGAAGTAGATTTATCATGATTCCAGTTTCTTGTTGTCGGTCGATGATGTCGGCAACCTATTGTATGGGATAGCATAGGGTTGGGTTAATGTTATTATTGAATTGTGGATTCCAGCTTGATTGGATAGGGATGTTTAATCTGTCTCATTTGATTGGATACGAATGTTTCATTTGATGAGACGGAATCGGAAGCAGCACTTTAATAAAGACAACTGAAAATGAAGCAATTTGCATATTTTTTTAAGCAAGCAATTTGCATTTAGATAAATAGTTTGGTCGATTTTTGTAATTCTGAAATAAAATTTATGAAAATTTTATTTTATAATTTCATCCCAAATTTTTTCATCCAACTGCGTATTACTTTATAAATATTTTTAATTGTATTTCGTATCCCAATTTTTGGAGAAGTAATGAATA